>CM077001.1:108928421-109288421 GCA_039090855.1 Macrothele yani
AACGAAAAAAGAGGTCTCTTTCTCTCAAGGAGTGCAGAGTTCACGTTTGCAACGCCACCTACTGGCACTAAAGTTCTTTGCTTGCAGCATCCTCCGAACTTTGAGCTCCGCATCTTCCGACGAGGAACTCAAAATCCTCGTCACTGATGTTAGTAGGACAGTCTGTCTCTTCGTCCGCTCCGTGTTCTTTCGGGAGATTTAATAACTCTCAGTGCATTTGGGTCAGTGGCGTAGCCAGAGGGAGGAAGGAGGTTCGGGGGTTGAACCTCCCTTGAGCACGAATTTAAATCGATATATACGTATATACGAAGCTTTCACCAATGAACCAAACCCATGAACCCCCACCTTATGGAATTTCTGGCTACGCCACTGATTTCGGTTGCTTTCTTATGTTAAATGTGTAGCTTCCGTATCGTTAAGTATCTTCTTTTCCCTTAGCTCGAGTGGAAACAAGCGCTGCATCGGTCGAACAAATTCTCCATATTTTGCCTTTATTTTGGCAACTCTAGTAAGTCTGTCTTTTCCAGGATATAATTCAACAACTCTTGCCAGCGGCCAATCAATACGTTTTGATTTCGGACCGTCAACTTCCATTAATACAGCGTCTCCCTTAAGTATCGTCACATGCCTTTCTCCACGAGTTCTTCGCTATCGTAACTGTCCCAGATACTCAGATCGGAATCTCAACCGAAGATTTTCTCAAACCTTTTGTTTATAACTCGTTCTCTTAATCAGGGCTGTATGATCTAGTTCATCAATGTCGGCAACAGCGGTGTCCGATCATTTTTTTTTTCTTTTTAAATTGGGATTTTGGACGCGAAGAAACAGCTGCAAATATGTTGCAAGCACAAATATGCATCTAGGTTCTTAGTGGAAAAACTGTGAGCTACAAAAAATTGGAAGATATTCATCATGAAAGCTATCAGCAACAAAAAAGAAATTTTCAAATCGCTCTGTTATAAGAGCACATATGGGGGAAAGTAGTCATTTTCCGACACGTATGGTAGGGGTCGAGAGTTGATGACTTGTTCGCAATCACATGATATAGTAACTAGTTCCTCATAGCTCGGTGTAGCTCATCCTAAAACTTTTCGTAGAATGCCTTTCACCATTCGAACGAGTAGCTCCCACCAGCCACTCCTCCATGCAGCGGTTGGAGGATTGAACTTCCAATCTATTCTCTGGAGCGCGGTCTCAGCTTTTATAGAATTCCAGTCTAAACTGGAGAATGCACTATTAGCTCCGGTAAAATTTGTGCCGTTTTCTATGTACATAATTGAGGGACGAGGGTCTACCTCTTCTTGCGATGGTTATTCGCAGTGATTGAAGGAAATCTTCTATTGACAACGATGTCACCAGCTCCAAATGTATGGCTCGGTATACGTCACACGTGAACAGAACTATCCAAGCCTTACCACCATTTCTCGTAAGTAGTGGACCTGCCAGATCAATACCGATTATTTCGAATACTCTTGTATCTCAGGTGTGACTTTCTGGAAGAGGTTCAACATCCACTTCAGCCTTCTCTTCTTGGAATCTATCTTCCACATCCACTCGGTGCCTTCTGCATGGTTTTTCTGCTCCTCAAAATCCAAAATCTCTCTCTGAGAACAGACATTAGTACTGATACTCCTGAATAAGAGTAGGATTTGTGTTAGTGCAGTATCACTAGCTCTACAACAGGATGATTTGATGGTAAGACAATGGGATACCGGAAATCCTCTGTATCTTCCAGGGTTTGCATTGCATTACAGCAAAAAACGCTTCATCCATGCGATTACTCTGACCATCTTGAGTTACGATGAAAACCAACCATAGTACCAGCTATTCTGCCTTTTTACACATGGTGCCAAAACAATAGTTTTCTGTTTTTCGGCTCTATTTCTTCATTCGGGACATCTTCAGATTTAGGCCATTGCTCTTCAGGCAGCTTGCGGCAGCTCTGCCACCATCTTAGTTCAACAAAGCGCTTTGTGGTCCAGCTTCGTGATGGAAGGTACGCAGGATTTCCGAAGATTTCCGACTCCCGGGATATGACGCCATTCATCAGGATTGGTTAAGGATCGACTTTCTTTCACCCTATTTCTCACAAAGGTCGTCCACTGTACTTCTCTCTGTATTCAACATACGGCGTTCGTAGAGTCAGACTAACAAGTTAGGTATTTCCATATCCCTTTTAACTGTCTCTGCTAATCTGCAGCCGATGTAGCAGGCCATTAATTCCAAACGAGGAATTGTCATCTCTTTTAACGGCGCCACACGAGATCGGGCTTGTATCGATTGTACTGATGTGTTATTTTCAGTTTCTGCACGTAAGTATATCAGGGGATGATCCAAAATGTTCGTGAGGGGGAGGGGCGCAAGTTTCGGGAATAACCGGGGACCTTTCTGATATTTTCCCGCAAAATGAAAAGTGTTCTCAGTATGTCTACAAATTCTTCCAATTAATTAACGAAAGTAATGTACTTTTAAGTAATACTTTCTTTCACGAAAAAATATTCAATTTGTTATTAAAACCTAACAAATCGAAGCTTTTCTTTGGCTCTTGAGGAGGACGCGCGCGCTCCGCGCCCCCTCTCTGGATCCGCCACTAAGGTATATAAATTCAAGTGGCGTATGCGTTTTTGTTAGCATCGCAGAAGACGTCCATGTTGATGCTCTGTTGTTCATTCGAGTTAAATTTCAGCCACCTTGGTATTTTTATAGAGTCGGGTGTTTTGAACTGGGAGATGCATGATACAAATCGCCTTGATAATTCTTCAGATTTTCGTCCCAAGTTACCCTTAGCCTCCAGGCTTCTTGCAGGAGGATGTCAGGAACTATAGTCACTGGACAACTAAAACCTATTGGGTTAAACACTTTGTGAGCGGCTGACAAAATTTTCCTTTTAGTAACATTGTCGACGTTTAATATCCCTCATTTTACGAACGTCACAACAAAGCTCATCGTGTTCCAAATTCCGAGATAGCTCACGAACAGGCACGTCCTCCACGGTTATTTGATCAGAATTTCCGCCCTTCTGGTTGTATTTCCAACGTCTCAAATTGAACGGACAAGATGATAGCAAAAGTTCAGAATCCGTGATAAACTGCTTCATATCTTCCATGCTATCAAATTTAGTGACGTAGTTGTCGACGTAGAAAGAATTCTTCTGCTTCTGCGCAGCCTTCAAGAGAGAAACTGGAGCTCTTTCCAAGTGGTAGGCTAATATTGCACTTAGTAAAAAAGGACTTGAAGACACACTGAAAACTACTCTACAGTTTCTGTACACTTTTAGTGAACTATCATTTCCTGCGTCGTACCACAAAAATCGCAGAAAATCCCTTTCTTTCTCTCTAACACTGATTTGAAGAAATGCCTTTTCTATTGGGTGCTTGAATTAATTCCCGGTGCTGCCCAATAGAGCGCAGCAGTGGTGCGCTGTGACCTGGGCCACACATGACCTCCCTTGTGCACGCACGTACCGTCCGTAGTCTGGGCGAAGCAGTGTGTGACACGCGATCGGAGGGCACAGATCACGAGTTTGTATCGCATTCACGATGTCGAGTTTCGTACCAAAAACGGAGCATTTGCGGGAAGCATTACTCTTCTGCTTTCATCTCAAGAAATCTGCAGCGGAAAGTCATCGTTTGCTAGTGCAGGCCTATGGGGAACATGACTTATCGGAAACAACATGCAGAGAGTGGTTTCGACGCTTCAAAGCCAACGAATATGACGTGAAGGACAAAGAGCGCCCTGGGCAGCCGAAAAAGTTCGAAGATGGCGCATTGGAGGCCTTATTTTACGAGAATTCAGGTCAGACGCTCTACGAGTTGTCTGAAACACAACGGGTTGATGAGTCAACGGTTAGCAAACGTTTAAAGGCAATGGGAATGATCCAGAATCTCGGAAACTGGATCCCACATGACAAGGTTATTCTTGAAAGAAATATCATGAAAGAAATACGGGATTACGCCATATAATACAAATTTTGAAGATGACAATCCGATTTTTGGCGTAAATGTGACAAGGATGGTAAGTCAGATAATATTTGAAAACTTGAAAATTTTCATCGTCCTTGGAGCGGGACTCGAGTCCGCGTCTCCCAGAAAACCTAGGCGTTTTCTGGGAGACGCGGGTTCGAGTCCCGCTCCAAGGACGATGAAAATTTTCAAGTTTTCAAATATTATCTGACTTACCATCCTTGTCACATTTACGCCAAAAATCGGATTGTCATCTTCAAAATTTGTATTATATGGCGTAATCCCGTATTTCTTTCATGATTTATCTGCTTCTCCGGGCAATCACGGGATAGCAAGATTAACCTCCAGATTCGCTAAACATGAATGCCGGTTGCTTCTACTAGCGAATCCTGTGATGGTTAAATTCAAATTGATCAGAAACTTGAAACTTGGTCGTTCTGGGTGGTGTAGTGGTTAGCATACCTAGGCGTTTTCTGGGAGACGCGGGTTCGAGTCCCGCTCCAGGACGATGAAAATTTTCAAGTTTTCAAATATTATCTGACTTACCATCCTTGTCACATTTACGCCAAAAATCGGATTGTCATCTTCAAAAAAAGGTTATTCTTCTCCACGACAACACTAGACCTTATGTCGCCAAATCCGTGAAGGAACTCTTGGAGGCACTTGGCTGGGACTTCTTACCCCACCCACCTTATTCCCCGGACATTGCTCCCTCGGACTTCCATTTGTTCCGGTCGCTACGACATGGCCTGTCAGAGCAGCACTTCCTTTCTGTCGCGGATATCCAAATATGGCTCGATGAATGGTTCGACTCGAAAGAACCTGCATTTTTCTACCGCGAAATCCATTTGTTACCCCAACGGAGGGAAAGGGTCGTAGCTGCCAACGGACACTACTTTGAATAGACTATCCTGTACTGTTCTGTGGCAACGCACAGGTGTTTGTGTAGCAAAAAGCAGCGGAAATTCATTCAAGCACCTAATATATCTGATACAACTCCAATTGGTCCCATACGGAATCTATTGAAAATAGAAGGAATTAGCTCCATCCGATTTACTTCCTTTTCTAGACAATCGTTGCGTGAAAGTAAACTTTTTCATGAGCTGAAGCATCAAACACTGGTCTGATTTTTGTAGTTCGACTTGCTTGCTTGGATCTGGACGATGAGACAACTAAATCTATGGTAAATATACTTAACACCTCCCTTCCGAATCACTTGTCACAGTATGAAGGAAATGATTCATTGCTTCTCTCTGAATTTCATTTCGGCTTTTGCTATCGATGGAGTCCGTCATGCCGATGACATTCAATTTCCATAATTTGGCTATTTCCGCATCCTTTATAAGTAGACTTGTTACTAGCAATGTGCTATCTGGGACTATATACAGGGACTTTCTCCATAAAAGTCCAACCCAGGTATGTCTCCACAGCTACAGGGCCGCACTTCAAAGGATGAATATTACTTGTCAAAACTTTCTCAGCGATATCGACTCCTAGGATAATTTCGATCTCTGTGGATTCTATACGCTGCTTTGTTGTGTCAGGGAAAGTAACCACGTTCTTTGAGCTCTAATAACCATGGGCCATCAGGAATGCTTTGAATTTCATTACAAATTTTGGATTGGTCAAAAACTTCTATTTTATATTCACTTTTTGTCATCTAAACTGCATATGGAAATGAGATAACTCTGATATGATCTCTGACAGGAATATATACCTCCAAATAAGTTAAGCACAATTTTTTCCTGTCCTTGGCTTACGCATACCATGCATGCCCCTGCTCTTTCGGTGATATAAGATTTCTGAGAACCTCTACCAAAAGGAGCACGAACGACACGTTCTGTGTTTTTCCCTTTAAGTTTGATCCTAACTGTCTGCAATAAAACTTCAGCCTGGCAAGTTTGGTTAGACAAAAATTTGCCCTCTGTGCATTCCGATTTACTGTCTTGCTGTTTTTCAGAAGAGCTGGCTTTATTCGCTAAATTTGGACTCATTTTAGAAGAGCTACTTTATTGGGTAAATTTGGACACATTATAACGTTGTTTTTTCCCACAAATCAGGCATTTTATTGTACATTTACATTTTGCTGCTGTATGCGCAAATCTAAGACGGATAAAGCAGCAACTCTTTTTCATAATAATCTTTTTCCTCTCTTCTAAGCTCGTTCCAATGCTCTGCTAACATCTAGAGCTTGCATGATTATTTTCACAAAATATGCAAGCGTTTTTCTTGGGCTTTTCGACGTCTTTATTTCCTGAAAGTAATGCGGAAGCTGTAGGTACACTGTTAAAAATTTTGTTGTAGTTTGCACCAAAAAGTGGTGCTACACCAGCTGCAGAACTTTCGGAGAAAAGATACGCTATCGTGTGGTGCAAACGGAACCTCAAAACATGGTGCAACCTCACACCATAATCTAGTGCAACCTCACACCATAATCTAGTGCAACCTTGCATCGTAACGTAGTGCAAAGTTTCACCATGTTGTTGGGTTTTGTTTGCACCACACAATGGTGTACCTTTCCTCAGAAATGGTGCACAGGGTGTAGCATCAATTTTGGTTGCAACCTACCACAAAATTTTTAACAGTGTACAGCAAAATTTTCTTCTTCGGATTTCCTGGAACATCTGCGTCGATCACTTGGTTCCAGTCCAAATCTAGATCGTGTCAATTTATATCCTTTCCTCATCCTCCGCTTAAGTACGGAAGAATTTTATTAGTGATAAAAGTGGATCACTCAAAATATCGGGGAAAGGTGAAAGCTCTGAACCTTCTTTTATTTCCGAGTAAGTTCTGTTTCTTTCCCAGATTCTATGAATATCCCCCTGCAAACACGATTCAACTAATGGATATAACAAGGCGGAATACTTATTTGATGTAACCCCAAGAGATTCCCATGATCTTAGTTGCGTTTTTAATTGATCATAGAGCTTCGCCAGATCAAATTCTTGCCTCGGATTACGGGCATTTTGTAACACCAACTTAAGTAGGTCTCTCAGATAATCTTCAATAAGTGTGCTTCCTTTACCAAAAAGACTTCCCAAATGATCAACAGCTTTACTATAATTATTAGCTGTTGGTGGAAGCTTTCAGCAATTTCTCTGGCCTTTGAGCCGGGATCAGTAGCTTGAATCAGATACTGAAATCTATCTTCGGCAGTTAGACTTCCATCCCCATCGATTTTACTGAATTGTCCCCAAACCCTAACCAGTCTTTCCAGTCTCCTCCAAATTTTTTTAACTGATTTTCAGGCAAACGATAGTTTGCTTTCCTTTGATCTCTCAGTTTTCCAGTTATTTCTTGCTGCTGATTTATTCCCCATTTTGATCAATAAGGTTTGATAGAAATCGTTCCGTCCTAACACGAAGTTCGATCATCTTGTCATTATAACCGTCAACAGTTTCAAATTCTTGATCGAACTCTTCTTGAGGACACTCGACACATTGTAACTCTTGCATTACTGAATTATTTAAAATATCAAGCCTCTTATCTTTCTTATCAATTTGTTCCAGAAGAAGTTTTAATTTATCTATATCAGGTCGTTCCGCTGTAAGCTGTTCCTCTAAAAAGTTCGCCAGTCTTCGTAAGCACAGCTTTTAATGGCCGCCGCCGTCTCTTCAAATTATCCATTATGAAAAGCTTCCGGTAAAAAGAGAATATCCGTTTAAAGCCTAAAGGTCCTGTCCGCGGACGCCAAAAAATAGTAGGAGCAAGAGCACTACCCGTGCTAAAGCGCGTATCGAAAAAGACGACAGCATATTCTTAAAACACAACGAATATTTACTGAGACAAACATGAGAAGCGAATACACCATTAAGTTGTACAAACATCAAACAGTCACATAGTAGCTCGTTTTCTAGGCACGACAAAAACAAAATAGTACGTTCTCACGCAACGATGTACGGTCTTCAACCTCCGAAAGGTAATAACAACAAAATACGAGGTCTCTCTCTCACAGAGCGCAGAGTTCACGCTCGTAACGCCACCTCCTAGTACTAAAGCTCTTTGCTTGCAACACACGTGCTTGCCGAATGGATAATCGTCAGAGTTAAACTCAGGTCTTATTCCCGAAGAGGACATGGGATAAGCTTTTACCACATGACGCCAGTTATGTCTCTTCCCAACTGTCAGTGGCCTAAAATTGGAATGAACGACTTCTTGTAACTGTAGATACTCATGTGGTGCCTATAACTCCAAAATATATGGTCATGAGATATTATCCGTAGCATACAAAGAATGCCAGAGTAACAAAATGTCAGATATACGAGGGGGTGATGTTCAAGTCTTTTGTCTGCCAGAGAAAGAATGCTGGAGTTGCGAAAATCCATTTATCTTAAACCATCGCTCTTCTGAAGTATACTCACTTTCTAGCACAGTCCACTAGCTTTCGTAATCAGTTCAAATAAAATTCAGAAGATTTTAACAACCACTTCTCATCTGCATTCTAGTGATGAACCATTCGTGAACGATTCGTTCACAACGAATGACTCTTCACCGTGAATGGTGAATGGTTCGCTCTCACCGCTGTCAATGATCATTTAATCCGTCATTACTGCGGCACACGCTATTGACCTATAGTGATGGACCATTCGTGAACGATTTATCCACAACAAATGATTTATAACGTACAAGTTTGTCCGCGCCGGGCACAGAATCCGGGTTCCCTCACTCCGGAGTAAGACGCTCTCCCAACTGAGCCACACGGGCATGTGCTCTCACTGCTGTCTGCCTTTATCTCATGTGCGTCCTACGGTGCAGGCAGGTCACCGACTCTTCACCGTGAATGGTGAATGGTTCGCTCTCACCACTGTGAATGATCATTCAATCCGCCATTACGGAGACACACACTATTGCCCTATAATGATGGACCATTCGTGAACGATTCGTTCACAACGAATGATACTTCACCGTGAATGCTGAATGGTTCGCTCTCACCTCTGTGAATGATCATTCAATCCGCCATTACTGCGACACACACTATTGCCCTATAGTGATGGACCATTCGTGAACGATTCGTTCACAACGAATGACTCTTCGCCGTGAACGATGAATGGTTCGCTCTCACCGCTGTGAATGATCATTCAATCAGCCATTACTGTGACACACACTATTGCCTTATAGTTATGGACCATTCGTGAACGATTCGTTCACAACGAATAATTCTTCACCGTGAATGCTGAATGGTTCGCTCTCACCTATGTGAATGATCATTCAATCTGCCATTACTGCGACACACACTATTGCCCTATAGTGATGGACCATTCGTGAACGATTTGTTCAAAACAAATGACTCTTCACCGTGAACGGTGAATGGTTCGCTCTCACCGCTGTGAATGATCATTCAATCCGCCATTACGGTGACACTCACTGAAGTCGTAACACGTTTAACTTTATTCTGCCCCCTTGAGTTCGGAAACAAGGTCCCAGTAAGAAAAGTGATGTCGGGAATTAATGAGCATCAACCGTTACGTGAGTATGCAAGCAGCAGTCAGCTTGGAAATAATAATGAAACTTAAGAATGGGAATGACACGTGAATACCCTTCATTTGAATGGTGTCCCCGAATCGCTCAGCAAGAGCGGAAATGCGTTCGTGAACGAACGGTGAGTGGGTCGCCGTTCGTTCACGAATGCATCTTCAGCAATTGATCTTAATGCATCTCAATGCATCTTGATCTATTGATTTTTTGAGCAATTTGTCACTTTCCGCTTGGCCTCTCACTCGTGGGAGCTTTAGAGCAAAGAATTATTTGCAGAGTGAGTGTAGTGAAACAACGGGCCGCGGAAGTGGGCGCAAAGTGAAAGACTATTCATTTGAATGATCATTCTTGAATGACTTTTGCGTGAATGGTGAATGAACTCCCAAGAATGAATGAACTATGCCATCCCTACTGCATCTATCACAGCTTGGTCGCTGTCGAATTTCAGCCATACCAAGTTCTTTTTAAGATTTGGAGATGCAAATAGTCCTTAGCCCATTTCAGAGGGATGCTAGGGAGCTGCAGTCCCTGGCCCCGCATTTTGAAGGGGAGCCCCAGAATTATGTAGAATGCTTGAAGAATTGACGGAGTTCTACAGTTCTTTTTTTTTTTTTGTTGTTTTTTTTTTACATTTTCTTGCTAAAACTGATTCGTCCATGAATCATGAGATACACACTTCAATACGGAGGGGATAATTTTATAGCTACCGCATCATATTTTGGGAAAGTTTTCTCCCGGGCATTTTTATTCATCCACTCATTGTGAAATACTATCCAACCCCCGGGCGCCCTGTCTCCTTAAATATGCTCTGAAATAGTCCGATGGAGCCGAATCCAGTAACCAGGGCTCCTTTCGACCAGTTCCTCTTGAGCTTCAGTTGCTCGTGCAAAAGACGTCTGAGAAAAGTTAGAATAATCTTTTGCATTGATACAACTAAGGGGCCCAGCCTTCACCTTGGAAAACAGCCCTAGAGTAGGATGCCTCTCCCACCAAACTTCACAGCTGGCACAACGCAGTCGGGCAGGTAGCGCTCACCTAACATCCTCAACACCCGGAATCGGCTGTCGAACCGCCAAATGGTGAAGTGGGATTATTCACTCCAGAGAACGCATTTCCATTGCTCCAGAGTCCACTGGCGCAGAGCTTTACATCACTCCAACCGACACTTGGCATTGATCTTCCTAATGTTCGGCTTGTGTGCGGCTACTCGTCAATGGAAATACATTCTCTTCAGCTCCAACGAATGGTTTTAGTCCATGCATGGCTTCCAGGAGCATTTTCGAACTCCGTAGTGAGTGCGGCAATCGAGGACAGGCGATTTTGTCGTACCACACGATTCAGCACTTGGCAGACCCTTTCTTATAGTTTACGCGGCCTACTAAATCGCGGTTGAACTCTTTTGCTCTTAGACGCTTCTACTTCACAGTAACACACTTACAAATGATCGGGGCAGCTGCAGAAGAGCAGAAATTTCCTGAACCGACTTGTTGGTAAGATGACGTCTTACGGTAGTGTCAATTTGAAAATCTTTTAGCTCTACCAAGCTGCCCATTTTCATGCTTGTCTATGATCAGGACCGTAGCAAGCTTTTCTTATCTTGGAAAGCGAGACTTGAAATTACGCCCCTTCGAGTTCAAATTATGCCCCTTCGAGTTCAAAATTACGCCCCTACGAGTTCAAATTATGCCCCCATCGAATTCAAAATTACGCCCCTGCGAGTTAAAATTATGTCCTCTTCAAATTCAAAATTACGCCCCTGCAAGTTAACATAATGCTCCTTTGAATTCAAAATTACGCCCCTGCGAGTTCAAATTATGTCCCCTTCAAATTCAAAATTACGCCCCTGCGATTTAAAATTATGCTCTCTTCAAATTCAAAATTACGCCCCTGCGAGTTCAAATTATGCCCCTTCAAATTCAAAATTACGCCTCTCCGAATTCAAATTATACCCCTTCGAATTCAAAATTAGGCTCCTGCGAGTTCAAATTATGACCTTTCGTATTCAAAATTATGCCCCTGCGAGTTCCACTCCAATAATACGTGATTTTTATTTTACTTTCTCGTTCAAAAATTGCGCTTCAGGTTGTTGACATAATTTTATTAAAATGTAGAAACCAGGTAAATACCAAAGAACCGCAGGTTGTAAATACCAAGTTAAGCGTAAACGTTACGTGAACGCCGACAACACAACACTCAGCAGAAACGCAGAACGAAAAACAAACCAGCGCAGAACGAATGAGTATCATGATAGTGAACGCATCAATAGGAAGAAGCTTTAGGAGAAGGGCTTGGAAATATTCCATTCAAGGTTAAATGTTCAGAGAACTTTCTGAGACAGAGCACAAGTGATTAATTAGCTCTTCATCCCAACAGCAAGTTCGTAAAGGTAATGGATGTTAGGCACATCAACATATTGTTTTCCCGTTCTCTGTTTTGGAAAATTCCCTTTATTGATATGAGATGTTTACACCTCATAGGATATATTAGTCTGTACCCTAGTTAACTACATGAAATACTGTATGAGACTAACTAGTCTTTAAAAAGAAAATGCTGAAGGGTGCAACCTGCTTTTTGGTTACAATTTTTATTTTTTACATCCCCCGAAGCATGAATTTACGCTCCTGGAATGACCATTCTGGGAGAAAAACGGCCCTCCCGGTAGCTACGGTCTTGTCTATGATGCTTTCCAGGTCACGTGCATCTTTTCATACCTGTATGGGCCATGGCTTTGACATATATGGGCAAATCCATAACTCGAAATGAGTGTCCCAATAATTTTGATCAAATATCAAATAGTATGTGTGTGTGTGCATGCGTCTGTGTAAGGTCTTCCTACTTCATCTTTCCTGAAGCTATTAATCAAGTTGGTTTATTAACTATAAATATCCGCAACATGTGCGATAATTTGTTGAATGGGATGAATAGTGTTTCCTACAGATAAAATAAATGCTTCCGATAAAAAAAAATTCTTTTCTAATTAATTAAGAGTTAAAAGGTGAAAATCCTCCAAATACGTGGCGTCAGTAAATAAATGAATACATCGCTCTTTCCACGTTCCAGAAACACATAGCAACCGAAAAATTGTTTCTCAGCCGCCGCTGTAGAATTGAACCACGGAATTCTCAATATCTAGCCGAGCGCGTTAACTTTACACTCTCGGCTAGATATCGAGAGTTCCGTAGTTCAATTCCACGGCGGCGGCTGAAAAACAAATTTTCGGTGGCTTTGTGTTTCTGGAACGTGGAAAGAGTGATGTATTTATTTATTTAAGAGTTAAAATTTAATTATTTGAATTTTGTGATACGGATTTGAACTGCATTGTGAAGAGGAGTATCAACAAAATTACTCCAAGACTTAAAATAATAAAATTTTAACTAATATTAATAGATTACAGAGCATAAATATATATCTTCCACCTGGAACTACTAGGTTCTTATCAGAAATATTAGTCATAAATTTGTCGGATGGAGAAATCCTGTGAGGCAACCTCCGACATTTTTTGCTTCAAATGGGAAGCATAATTCTCTTCGGGACACAGATAAACCCGACAAGACTTCAGGTTCTAGTTGATGTTCCGCGGACTACATATGTATGTGGGGATAGGTTGGAAGGTATTTCTAATTCAACCTTCCTGAAGCTATTACCATGTTGGTTTACTAACTATAAATATCAGCAAAAAATGCAATAAAAACACAAAACGGACCTATTGTCCGAATGACATTTTCTTCTTCTACTGTTTTCGAAATGGGAAAAATTTATGAATCTCGACCAAGCATTTATTTCAACCATAAACAACAGGGAAGAAATGATATTGAACATTCCTCCCTAGTGGAGAGGCTCTGTCTTTCTCTCTCTCTCTCTCTCTCTCTCTCTCTCTGCTTTTCTGCCCTTTTTATTTATTTCCATGAAAAAGAAAGAAAAATTTATGATTCTCGACTTATCTTGTTGTTTTTGGGGCCGTTCTTTTCCGGGGGTCGTAAAACTGATTCATCGTGTGACAGCGAAACCGACATTTCTAAGATTAATTGAGGCTCCACCTCCTTATTCTGTCCTTTTATTTATTTTTCCCCTACTTTCTTTTTAGAGGAAAGCGATAGTTTCGCGTGGCTTCATTTGAGAACAAAATGATACGACATTTTTAATTAGGTGTCTCTTAAAAAGCACCGTGGGGATTAGCTTTCTTTGTCGGCAGTTCGAAGAATGAAGCGCAGTTTATCCCAATGGGTATTAACCCTGTATATAGGGCATGCATTCTTTCCTTGAAGACCCCATTTTTTTGGTTGTAAGTGAATCATTTGTTAGTGCTAGTCTTCCTCCCCCACGTTCATTAGCTTTCTTCTTTGTTGGTATAAACAGTGTATCTAGAAAAGCCTGTTCTTTTTCAATGTTATTTTTTACCAGTTTTTATTTCCTCTTCTTTGGAAAGTGTCTGTCACCCGTCCATTTATTGAACTCGGTGCTTTAGTTTTGATGTCTACATACTGACATTTTTTACTCCTTTTTCACCCTAAGTGGTTCTAATGAGCTTGCTTGTGAAGCAAGACAATTTATTGCGTTTGCAATGTCACTGTGCCAGTTGCGGGTCGTCACGAACATTTACTACTGAAATGTGTCTGCATTAATTACAGTATGTTTAATATTCATAACTATAGTCGATGTGCATGTATTTTTACAAATTAAGGGCATTCTTTAAGTATGAGAAAAGTACCTAAATGCGTAAATTTTAGAAATCCTAATTTTTTTTTTTTACTTTTTATAGTCTTTAAACATTACTTGTACTATCTGTCATTCTTGTAACACTGGAGCTTCTTAATGTTATGCTCCGGGTATTCTTAATTACAAAATGAGCAATTTTAGACATTCTCACGTCCAGAAGAGATTCGTCTTTAAGTATACTCACATAAATCGTCTTCATTTGGTCTTAAGCCACATTACCATCAAGCTTCCAAGAACGTCAACTTGTATATAAATAGATGAAAGAGTAACTTCGTACAAATGTGTCAAATGAAATAAAAACTTCACCGTCTTGATACGATATTTAATAAAAGATGAAACTATTTACAGATTAAAATACCCCACTAGTACTTTCGGGGCAACATTCACCCCATCATCAGGTAGAACAGAGGGGTAATTCTTATGATGATCATATGCAGAGGATTTTAGGAAGGGAGTGTCTGACCCCAGGTCTTAAACAACCCTTAGAATTAGAAAGCTGGGAGATTTGGGCTAGAGTGCCCGATAGGAAAGTGACACAGAACCGAAGTAGAAAGGGGAGGAAGACGCCCTTATTTATTACCGGGGAGCCAGTACCCGGGATCCGACGGCTTAACGTGCCCATCCGACACACGGCGGATATTTAGTGGATCGAACCTGAGGTCCTTTCCGCGGCAGTCACGAACGTTGCCCACTAGGCTACCCGCGGCCCAGAGGGGTAATTCAGCACTCGCTTAGCTTTTTATAGGAGTGCAGCGATGCACTATGGGAAAGAATCTTGAGTGTCATGTGGGTCGTGACTGTTGCCATTACATCGGAATAAAAGATACAATTCCCATACACCAATTTTATATTAAATAGAAATTTTGTTACGAATGAATGTTATTGTCATATTGGTAAATTGTTGATAATATTTAATTTATTACTACTGCAATTTAAAGTTCAAGTTGGTAATATGGTCTTTCCAAATTTTTGAAATGTCCGTAGGTGTGTAGTCATTGCAACAATTGTCCCCCAAGGCTTCAATATACATGCTTTCAACAAAATGCAGCGAGTGTGTATACATTGGAGTGTTCAGTAGTCTAATGTTCGCCCAGTCTGGTTGTAGTATTTCACTAACGACATTCCTTGATAATGCCGTATTGTTACTACTGGACACAACAACGTTAATGAATGCAATTAAATAGGCTAGAATTTTTTGAACTGAATATTTAGAAGCAAATGTATGGAATAAAGTGTATTTTGAACTCGATATCATCGGCATTTACGCCATCAAGCGTAAGTTCAGATCAGAATATTTTTACGTTTATTCTGGATTTTTCGTCCAGGAGAATTTCATATTTGTACTAGGTGATCTGGACAATAGACTTTAATTTCATTTAAAAATCTGGAGGTAAGGATATTTTAATATTCATGCTAGTTGTTCTGACCAGGATATACTGATATAAGGTCATTAGACCAGTATACTTTAATATCTATACCAGTTGTAAAAACCAGTATACTACAGAACAGAATTTGTGCAAGCGGAAATTTTTTTCGAATTTCAAGCATTGACGGAGTGCCTGCGTTATTACAGTAATTAAAAATAAGAAAAAAAAAAAAAGAACGGTACCTTTTATTTTCCGATACTCAATGAAGTATTTAGAAAGTTTTCCAATCTCAAACACAGTTTTAAGTGAGTAAGTTTGTGAACAAATGATTATACAGAATCATCTTCATTCCAGCGCATGAACACAGAATTCACCAAACAAATTAAATAAAGTCCATGAGCAGTTGATTTTACTGCATATTGCCCAGCTCCAACATGAATATTCCATTGACGATTTGTAATTCATTTGTAATTTTGGTCAGCTGTTCAATTTTTATAAAAACATTTTGTCTCAAGTCGAGCTCCACAAAGTTTGCGTTTTTTGTCGTCATCAGACACATTTCTGAGCTTCTCCAAACACCTCACTGAGCTTGTATCTACACACGCCCCATGAGAAGTATTTTAAAGCCACTTTGATTTTCCATTAGCCATCTCCGGCTGAAAAGAAAAGAGTAGTTTCACACCGTTGTCTAGTACGCACATCAAGTTTTTGATCTGTTTTGCCTTTTCTGTGTGTACTCTGCATAATGAAAAATGTTTGAAACACTCATAACATTGTAGGAAGTTCAGATACAAAAACTCCGTCTAATTTGCCTGGAGTTTAAGAAGAAAAAATGGTAGACAGCTTTTTTGGAGAGCGCGCAAATAAATTGTGTTCCTTTTTCTTTACTTATTTTTCGTTTTTTCCATTTTCCTTATTATTTACTTATTCTTTACATGCCAACAAGTCCACGACATGAGACAGAGATATATGAACACAAACTATTGAAAACAGAGATCATCGAAGCGATTCAAGCATTAACATTGTGTCTAGACGGAGACCTCTTTTCACTAAGACCATTTACAACCTTGACGGCATATAAAGAAAAAGTATGCATCCAAATCTTAGAAGCTGAATTTTTAACGACCACATTATTTTCCTCTACACTTTGAAAGTAGAAGTGGTAAGAGACAGAATGAAATACGACACAAAATAATAAGCATATGTAGAATGTAACAACAAATGGCGTGTAAGGGAATCGTCAATCTTGCCGATCGGGGTCGTTTGGAGATAGACTACATAAGGGCATGTAAGCAAGAAAATGGGAAACTTTCAAAATGTTTCCGGTCATAAAATAACCAGATACCGAAACGATACCATGTGACCTTGGCATATGATGTCTGGGAGCTCTTCTAAGCCTAGCACAATTAAATACATGCAAAGACAGTAGAAGAGATTGGGACGCTAGATGCAAATTTCCGTAAACATTACACTAGGCGGGATTAGAAGACAGTGGGGAGAAGTAGAGCGAAAAAAGAGACTAAAAACCTTTGAAATTTAAACAATTTTCGAGAAAACCTGAATTTTTTTGCTTTTTAGCACGTTTGTTGACACATTAATGTACTTCAAAAAAAAAAGAAAAAAATCAATTATTACTTTGCCCGTTCTCGTTAACAAGAACCTCGTATTTCATTTACTTCAGAAAAACAACGTTAATGAATGCAATTTTCAGAATTTAAAGTCTACTATAGTTTCACTGAAAGCTATGGTTCACCTTCGTCAGGACTAAGCGTTTCTTTCATTTCTTGCTTCTGACGATGTTACCGATTTCACGTGTCAAACGCCTCGTTCCGCCATCTAGTGGAGGTGCTTGATGTATGAATGCTTCAAATTATGATAAGAATATCCCTATTGGTAAGAATGTAGTTTATGGTTATCCAATGAAAATAAGATGGGGAGGCATCGCCCAAACTGATTGGAATCCAAGATGGCGGCTATATTTCAAAATGGCTACACGTGTTGAGATTTTGTTACACCTTTTCTTTACACATCATACAAAAGAGTGTTTGGTATCGATTTATATGTTTTTGAGGTCACGTATTTCATTTTTCAAGTTTAAAATAGGCTAGGAATAAATATGGAGGACATAGGTGGTCTTTCTTTACACAAGGGGACGTCCTTATCGCAATTTCAGTATTTTATATTCGTGGCTTCTGTTTAAAATAATAAGATCATTGTAAAAAGATTTCAATACTATTTTTTAAAAGATTTCAGTATTGTTTAATATGCCACTAATCCCTGTTATCCATTTTTTTCTTAATTTGAGTATGTGAAGGTGGCATTCTAAAAATGGCAAAGTGGCTCCGATTAGTTTCTGCCAGGGATCTAGGTAAGGAAAAATCGAAATTTGTTGATTGGACAATTTTTACACTGCGCCAAAACACATGTGCTAATAATTTGGTGTGCCCTGCGAATAATAAAAATGTGTCTTCACGTAATGCTGGATATGCAACACTTGCGAAAAACATACAGAACTTTGAAAATATTAATGCCTTACCTAAGGATATTAATATAAAGATGTTTTATGAAGACCACAACGGGATGAAACAAACATTTTTAAAAAGACAAGCTAAGTGGCACAAAAATGTGCATGAAATTAGAATTCCATAAAGAAGCGAAAACTTTCTGAATATGAGAAAGAAGAGCCGACATCATCATCGCACTAACGTAAACACCGACCATCTATTTCTAAAGATGTATGCTTCTTTTGTGATAGTGCTGCGACCACTAAGGATCAATTGTTTAATGTTACAACCTTGCATGTAGATCAAAAGATGAGGGAGTGTGCCACTGAACAAGGAAATAGTATTCCACTAGCAACCATAGTGGTGAAGATATGATTGCTTTGGATGCAAAATACCATGCAAAGTGCTTGGCAGGATTGTACAAGTCTCGGAGTAGTCAAATTGCAAAACAAGCAACAGTGTTCATATATGCGAGGGAGTAGATTTTGCAGAATTAATCAATTTCATGGAGAAAATTATGAAAGATATAATGAAACACAACCAGTTTTCCAAGTGAATGTCCTGATAAAAATGTACAAGGTGCGACTAATAGGAGTGGATGAGCCGCCTGCCGCCCCGGTGGTGCAGTGGTCTAAGCGATGGCTTTTGACCATTCGTCCGGAAGGGTTCCGGGTTCGAATCCCGTTGAGGCATGGATGTTGTGTTTGCCTTACGGCACTGGCTCTTTCCCTTCCCTGGAACCAGTGGCCCTAAATTAGGGACGGACGACTGCTTATAGCCCATTGAGTTGCTCATGGTGGTCGTTAAGCCTCCAATCAAATAAAAAACAGTTACACATGCCTGGTGTACACACTTCAAGATTACGACAGAGGATTCTTGCATATTTCCCGTATATGACGGCAACATGTCTGGCAGTGAGTATATTTTGGCATATGACAAATTGTTGGTGACGTCATGTTTCAAGCTTGTAAAGATGATCAAGATGAAGACAGATTTGCTTTATTGCGTGTTGCGGAAATGGTAAGAAAAGAAATGCTTCAACACAAGAACACGTTCAGTTGTGATTTCTATGATGAATCCCAACGTAAATCGTGAATGTGCTGTTATATGGAGCTAATATTGAAACCAATCAAGTTGTTACCCAACCATCCCTTACAATATCGCAATTGCTGTGTTTTAATATACAGTCCAATACACCAACTGGAAATATATTGAGGCATCAAACTGTTAGAGAAACCTCTCTGCAAGTTTTCATGGGTCTTTCAATATTTGGAAAAACGAGAAAAAAAGAAATCGTGGAAAAGCTACCTTCACTTGGACTTTCAATCTCATGGACTTGTAAATGTTAAGTTCCAAGAAGAAAAGTTAGTGTGCCCACCAAAATTACGCGAAGGGATCTACACAATTGGGGCGTACCATTACATAGAGCACAATCCAAACACTTCATATACTTGTCACTTTCATGGGACGAGTATATCCGTATTTCAAAATCAACACCTGATAGTTTAGGAACAGTAAGCCCTACACAAGCTATTCAGCATGATATAAGTGCTTTCAAAAAGCAAAGTGTACCAAGTCTTCCAGAAGAATTTGCTTCAATGCAACCAGCATTCTTTCAGTCAAAAGAATCTCCTGTTCCAGTTTGTTCTGATGCTACATAAAAACAGATGTTGTCAACCACTAATACGAATCTGAAGAAAAAAGAGATTACATGGATGTGTGTAAAGCTCGTTATCAGCCAAGATACTGGACTGAATGCATCGTGGGCTCTCTACCATGCAAGAAATCGAAAAGCTTCAACTGATTTCACTCCTGGAATATCAACGCTTTTACCACTATTTCACGAAAACTCGTCATAAATAGCTGTGATTAAGCTTGCGATGAACATGATGAAACAAGTTTCACAATTTCTTAATGGAAATCAAATTCCTGTCATGGCAGTGGACCAACCCTTGTTTGCGTTAGCAAACTGATTAAGTGGAATTATCCAGACACGTATGGGGAAAAAAAGTTCCTGGTGCGTTTCACATTGAACAAGCTTTCCTCCGCGTTTTGGGTCAGTGGATGTCAGGAAGTGGATGGTTGGTTGGTTGGTTGGTAAGTAGATTTTAATGGCGCAAGGGCCAGGGTTGGCCAAAGAGCGCCAAACATAAGACATCAAAAGAGAACAAAATCAATAAAACACGTACACAAGGTTAAAACCAGGATGAAGCGGTAAAAATGAAAGATGGAAATGAATACGGTAAAAACTAGAGTAGGTTAAAAAAGTCAATTTCCTTAAAAAAGGAGAACACTGCGGACAGATCGCAGTCCTCACCAATAATAGTTTGCAGCGTAGCTGCTCCTTCGTCCAACAGATGAGAGTGAAAATGACGAAAACGATGATCACAAAACCGAACACAAGTACACAAAACATGAAGGACAGTGAGACGACAGTTGCACGCCTCACACACCGGGACACTCTCGCCACACAGCAAAAAGCGGTGAGTAAAACGACAGTGCCCAATGCGGAGACGCGCAAGAACAACCTCCTCACGACGGTTCTTCCGCAAACTAGACTTCCATAGTCCGATCTGTGGTTTGATGGCATAGAGTTTATTGCTGCCCTGCTGAGACCACAGGGACTGCCACTCATCCATAACAAATTTCCGGATCAACGGCCGATAATCTCGGAAAGACAGTGGCAGCCGAGCTGGCGACATGGAGGAAACAGACCTGGCAGAAAGATCTGCCAGCTCGTTACCCCGGATCCCAACATGGCCAGGAACCCAACAGAATCGGACCAGGAATCCAGCACCTTCCAAAGTTCCAAGAAGACGACGGACATCACGGATGACAGGAGAGTCCGTGTCCTCCGGAGAAGATAAAACTTGGATGACGGACTGGGAATCGGAGCAAATCAAAGCGCGACGATGAGATCTAGACTGTATGTGACACAAAGCGAGGTGTACCGCACGCATCTCTGCCGAAAAGACGGTGGATTCAGGCGGAAGCCTCTCAGCATGGGAGGCATCGCCACACACGAATGCGGATCCAACAACCTCACCGGATTTCGACCCGTCAGTAAATACAGGCACGAAATCCGGGAAGAGAGACTGTATCTCGGCAAAGAGCCGCTGGTACACCAGAGCAGGAGTGGAAGACTTTGGCCACACACAAAGGGAAAGGTCAGCTGTTGCTTGAACCGGCTGCCAAGGCGGTTCATTGTAGAACCGGGTCAAACCAATCCTTGACAAGTCAAGACCAGCATCGCGCACCAAGGTCGACAACCGAATCCCAAACGTCGGAACACAGGAAGGCCGGTGTGAGAATAGGCGGACACATTGTGGTTGGAAAATGGAACCATGCAGTGGATGATCAGGAAGAGACTTCAACTTGGTGAAGAATTGAAGAGACAGCTGCTTACGTCGGATGCACAACGGCGGTTCATGGGCCTCGACATACAGGCTATGCACGGGAGAGGTACGGAAAGCACCAGTGCATAGCCGCAGAGCCTGGTGATGGACAGGATCCAGAGGCCGCAACACGGAAGGACGTGCCGAACCGTACGTTATGCAACCGAAGTCTAACTTCGACCGAATCAGAGAATGGTAAATGCGAAGCATTGAGCACCTGTCAGCCCCCCAAGATGTTCGAGAGAGGACCTTCAGGATACTCAATGACTTCGTGCACTTCACCTTTAAAGACTGGATGTGAGGTCGGAAGGTGAGTGCCCGGTCAAATGTTAGCCCAAGGAACTTGACTTCTGACACCACAGGGATGGTAGAACACCCCAGACGGAGGCTGGGGTCAGGGTGAAGGCCCCGTTTGCGGCAAAAATGCACGCAAACGGTCTTCTGGGTCGAGAAGCCAAATCCATTGTGGGAGGCCCAGGTAGAGATCTTATTAATGGCCGTCTGCAGCTGCCGCTCAATAGTGCGCATGTTGACAGACGCGCAGGAGATCTGCAGATCATCCACGTACATGGTGCCACCGACCGTCGGAGGAAGTAGGGTGAAAAGATGATTAACACGAAGGATGAACAATGTCACAGAAAGAATGGAGCCTTGAGGGACACCCTGCTCTTGTGGGTATAACGCAGAGAGGGTCGACCCGACGCGCACACGGAAACTCCGGTCCTGGAGAAATCCGGCGATGAAAGATGGTAGGTTTCCCCGCAATCCGCACTCGTGCAGATCACGGAGAATGCCGTATCTCCAGGTGCGGTCGTAAGCTTTCTCCATATCGAAGAACACGGAGACCATGTGCTGACGCCGGACAAACGCCTCTCTGACAGACGTCTCAAGGCGTAGATGATGATCTGAGGTGGATCGGAATTTCCGAAATCCACTCTGATGAGGTGAGAGAATGTGACGTGATTCCAAATAAAAAACGAAACGAAAATTGATGATGCGCTCTAGAACTTTGCAGAGGCAGCTCGTCATAGCAATTGGTCGGTAGTTCAACGGGTTAGCGGGATCTTTACCAGGTTTGAGAACAGGAACGACAATGGCAGTGCGCCAAGATTCGGGAAAGTCACGCTCGTGCCAGATCCTGTTAAACAGGACCAGCAGACATTCAAGAGAGGATGGAGAAAGGTGCTTCAGCATTTCATAATGGATGTTGTCCGGTCCGACAGATGTTCGGCCGGACCGATGCAGGGCAATCTTCAGTTCGACGGCAGTCAGCGGGCTGTTATAATCGGTAGCGGTAAACGGGCCAAAGGAAACCTTGGACCGTTCAAGCCGCGGCTGTACCTGCCGGAACGAAGCAGCGTAATTGCGGCTGCTGGACACCGAAGAAAATGCGGCGCCCAGACAGTCAGCAATACCCTGAGCGTCAGCAACCGTTCCTCCACCACTCTCAAGAATGGAGATTTCCCCAGAAGGGTACTTACCCCGAATCTTGCGGATCCTGTCCCAAACGATCTTAGAGCTGGTAGTGGTGTTAATCCCGGATACGTATCGTATCCAAGATTCCCGTTGGCTACGACGACGTACCAAACGTGCGTAAGATTTGGCTCTCTTGAAAGCAAGTAGGTTCGCGTCGGTGGGGTACCGACGAAACCTACCCCAAGCCCGATGTTGGGCCTGACGAGCTGATTTGCAAGTGGAATTCCACCAAGGTCGCGGACAACGTGGAAGTTTAGTCGAAGACGTAGGGATGGTAAAGGCTGCCGCTTGCACAATACAATCCGTAACCGCCGCAACAGCTTCATTGATCGTACCCGAGGTCACCATGTCTGGAGTAACGGTCGCTGAAGCCGTGAATGAGTCCCACCTGGCGCGATCGATAGCCCATCTAGCAGGGCGAGTAGGATGACGGTACCCGCCTCCTGCTAGACGGAGAAAGATGGGAAAGTGATCACTGCCAAGGGGATCATCAGACACGCTCCAGGACCAGTCAGGATAGAAAGATGGCGAACTCAAGGACAGATCAATGGCTGAGTACGAGCGGGTGGGTTCATGAAAGTAAGTGACTGCCCCGGTGTTGTGGAGACAGAGGGACGAGTTGGAGAGAAGGGACTCAACAACACGGCCCCGGGAGTCACGAGTGGCAGAACCCCACAACGGACTGTGTGCATTGAAATCTCCTAAGATGAAGAAAGGAGGCGGCAGTTGGTCAACTAAATCTTCCAGATCCGAAAGGCTTACAGCTTCAGTTGGTGGTATGTAGATGGAACACACCGTGAGCAGAGTGTTCACAGATAGTCGCACTGCCACCGCCTGCAAAGTCGTCCGAAGGGCAACCGCAGTGACAGGGACACCATGAGGAACAACGACGGCCACTCCACCGCAGGCGATAACGCCGTCCTGGTGATCTTTACGAAAAATAGAGTATCGGCGCAGCGAAAGAGTGTCCGCCGTGCGAATCTTCGTCTCCTGGAGACACACGCACACAGGTGTGTGCGAAGACAGTAAGCCTTTTAAATCGTCAATGCGTGAACGCAGACCTCGGCAATTCCACTGAATGAGCGTAGCCAGAATGAAAAATAAAAGGAAAGGATGAAAAAACGAAAAAGACAGACGACTAGAACGTCTCCGAGTCGTCCATCAGCTCCTGACCATCTGCAATGTCCGGAGGCAACACAGGGCTGTGCTTACCCACACAGGGCTGCGCTACCGGAGGTTTTGGTGGTTTCTTGCTCTGTTTCGAGGGGGAGGAACCAGATTTCACCTTTTCCGGCCTCTTCTTGGGTGCGCCATGGGACTGGGTCCCAGTGCTGGCAGAGGATGTTTTCTGCACAGAGGATGTATTAGGCGTCGATGGTAATGGCGCCTTGGATTCAATGCGGCGAGACCCCAGTGCCGCCAAACCGGCAGCAACGACGTCCTCAAAATCATAAGGACACCGCGCTGGGAAGGACACATCAGTCTGCACCGCAACAGTAGCCTTCTGGACCACAACCGATGCATAGGAGCGCCGGCCTGATGGTAGAGGAGCTATCCGCCGTCTGGCTTCAGGATAAGACAGATGTTCGGTCGTCTTCAGGCGTTGGATAGCCTGCTCCTCGATCCACTTTGGGCACTGCTTAGAAGAAGCCGGGTGAGATCCCTCGCAGTTGACACAGTGATCCGAGTCAGCGGAGCAGTCCGCCAAAGAGTGGTCAGGCGACCCACAGCGCCCACACTTTGCTACATTACGGCAAGACTGCTGGGAGTGACCGTAATGCTGGCACTTGAAACATCTCAAGGGGTTCGGGATATACGGTCGAACATCGAGCCGCAAGTACCCCGCCTTGATGGAAGTGGGCAGGGTAGGTGAGTCAAATGTCAGCACGATGTTCCGGGAGGGAATAGACTTCCCATCCCGCCGGAAAAGAATACGGTGAACCCCAGTGACATGTTGTTCCCCAAGTTCTTCCAGCAATTCCTCATCGCTGCATTCCAGCAGGTCGCGGGAGTTGATGACCCCACGAGAGGAATTGAGGAAACCATGGGGCGAGATCTCCACAGGAATGTCCAGCAGAACGGTCGTCTCCAGCAAGGAGGCACTGTGGCGTGGATTAGATGTCTCCACAAGAAGATCCCCTGACGGGAGCTTCCTAACACTCTTTGGTGAGCCCGCAACAGCCTGAAGAGCCTTATTAATCCAAAAAGGACTCTTCGAACTGAGGGAGTGTGCAGGATCAACAGAATGGATTAGAAGAAACAGAGCATTACAGTTGGAACTGAGTAGTTTCTTAGTGGAGGAGGGTGACCCATCCTCCACACGGCGCTTCAAATTAACAGCATGGGAAACACTTTGTGTTGCCATGAGAAGAAAAATAGATTCGTCCGCCAACCTCCCCACCCACTACCGAGCCCAACGAGGGAGAGCCGGAGGTCCGCAAGCCCAAGAGGACGCAGGAAACGGCTCTAGGGATAGTCAGCGGATATAGCAAGTTGGTAGGGCAGACACACGCTCGGCGTGCACCCAGACTTTCCCGTGCCCGGAGAACACCCCTTTGGCATGCCCACCCTACCCCCCAACTCACCCAGCCGATCAGAACGACAAGCCGCTAGAAGTCTGGACGCAACTCGGCCACAGACTGCCTGACCAGGAGTGGGTTAGCTCCCAGCCTCCCGTTTAGGGTGAAGCAGAGGGCAAAGAGGAGTGTTGGCATCTGGAGACACTACAACCCGGCCCCCAAATACCTCAGCCTCCAGCATCCTCATTTCCACCTGTACGGGTCACCGCACACGGCAAACATGCAGGTAGGTCTAAGCTAACCAGCTCCGGAAAAACAGAAAATGTAACATAAAAGAGAAAAGACAGGGAAGAGAACGAGGAACAAAACCCGGAGCTGGCGCCTCATCACAACCTCAGCAGCCTACAACTGAGGCGGGCACATGTCAAAATATGAACATAAGACGAAAAAAGCAAAACAATAAGAGAAAATCGGCTCGGGCCGTGGGGACGCCATCCCCCATCAGCTGGATGAACAGCTGTCCCTTCGGTGATGCAATCGTCAAAGCCGCAGAGGCAATAGAAACCGTCACAAGGTGAGCTCGGGCCGTGGGGGCGCCGCTCCCCAAATAACTGGAAAACCAGTTATCCCCGTGCGGGGGAAGTGGATGGAATGGTGCAATTGCCCATTCTGATATTGCATCTCCTCGTGCTGCTGAAAGTTATCTAAAAGTGACCTACGTGATAAAAGATAGAGTAATTCACCAAGTAACTGTTGCAGCACTGTACTATTTGTTGCATAATGCTTATCAACAAAATAATCCCGAGATTGAATTTAAGATTTGGTGTGAAAAACGAGTAAAAGAGAGTGTCATGTTCAAATATGGGCTAACTTGTCCTAATATGGAAATCCTTTTTTTTTTTTTTTTTTTTTTTTTTGATTGAAGGTTTAACGACGGCCGTGAGCAACTCAATGGGCTATAAGCAGTCGCCCGTCCCTAATTTAGGGTCACTCGTTCCAGGGAAGGGAGATAGCCAGTGCCGTAAGACAAACACAACATCCATGCCTCACCGGGATTCAAACCCGGACCCAGTTCGGACGAATGATCAGAGGCCATCGCTTAGACCACTGCGCCACCGGGGCGGCGGAAATCCTATTGCTTCTCTTCGTTCGCTCATTCAGAGAAGGAAACTACTCTCTGTATCGTGACGGTCTAAAGAAATTATTCCTTGTTTTTTTGGGTTTTTTTTTTAGCTTGATCATCATAACTATGCACGTTGGATACCAATCCATCTGAAAGACCTTTTTAATGCAGAGATTCAACTATAAGACATACATCGCACATTTTCTTCAGGACAGTTTGTTATAAGAAAATCAAACAGAATCCTCTCAGCAATCAGCGTAGACCAAGCACATGAACAAAGTAACGCAATAGTGAAAGGGGATGGCGGCGTAGTAGCGTTGACACAGGATCCATCGGCATTAAGACGTAGGATGGTTGCAGGATCAGAAATCTGTCGGTCAATACAAGAATTTGAGAGTGGCATTCATGCTACTCTCAAATTTCAGGATTTCATGCTTTCGCAGGCTATGATACCAATCCTAGTTTCACAGGAAAGTCAAAAATATCAACTTGGAAGACATAGATGCTCTTTAACGAAGCTGCTACTGCATTTTCAGTCATCTTGCAACCGCAGATTTCCATTCCAACGGAAATTTTATACCTTATTGAAAGATACGTAGTACTACTGTACTGTTCAACCAGTAACTATACAAGTGTAAATGATGCAAGACAAGAGTTGTTTATGACCAAAAACCGTCCGCTTGCAAGTCTGCCACCGACAAAGGGTGCATTACAACAACAGGTATTACGCAGTGCTTTCCAAGGTGGACACATTTGGGGACAAGCAAACAGATGCACAATAAGTGTACCATCTCCAACCAAATGAGGACGGTGGTTGGGGTTGGATGATGTATCATGGTAGATGAAATGGTTAGAGTTGCCAGAACTTTCTGATTCATGTAAAGAGATAATCAAATGTATGTGAAAAACCTATAAGATCAAGTGTGACTGCAGAAGTGGTGGCTTGTCTTGCACACTATTGTCCAACTGTAAGAACGAATGTGAAAAATGATGTGGTGCCGGCCGATGTTGTTAAAAAGCAATGTTCAAATTTAGTAATATTCAGTGTGCTTCAGGCATTATAAAATACTCATTTTTTGTTAGTAGGAGGAAATATTGAGTTCCCCTTTCTTTCACTTTACCCAGTATATGCGACAAAGTAGCCCCTATATTGATTCTTAGCATGTTTTTAACATGCAAAATGAAATCCTTGATCTCAAAAACATATAAATTGATACCAACACTCTTTTGTATGATACGTAAAAAAAATTAACAAAGTCTCAGCACGTGTAGCCAATTTGAAATAAAGGCGCCATCTTGGATTCCCATCACTTTGGGCGATGCCTCCCCATCTTATTTTCATTATATAACCATAAACTACATTCTTATCAATTGGGATATTCTTATCACAATTTGCAGTTTTTTAATGATTTCTATTGTGTAGCACCTCCACTAATCAGACTGCAGATTCATTAGTGCTTTCCGTGTGTTTGATAGGTATGGAGATGAAGATAAATCATTTACCATGTTATTACGGTTTTGAAATACATGAAGAGCTTCTAAAAAGTCTAGATCAAATATTGATTTAAGTCTATCTAACAGTTTGGCGTCATTAAACAGAAGTTGATGTTTATTTCCCCAACAGTGTTGCGCTATGGGATATTTTTTTGATTTCACACTTTTTATATGACTGGTGTTCTTTTAATCTGAATTTAAGTTTTCTCCGTGTCTGACCTATGTATGACAGACCACATTGAGACTGGATGCGATAGATTCCCCAAGAACTTAGGTCAGGAATTAGGTACTTTTTTTGCAGAGTATATCATCTTAGATACAGGAGTGAAGATAACTTTGAAATTTGATGACTTAAGGATTTTTGAAATTTGGAAACAAATTTTAGGGATGAATAGAAGAACCGCCGAGTTTCGTTGAGAATATGGAGAAATCGGGGTCAAGGTGGATTTTTTCTGAGGTTTAAAAACATTTTTGTTAGCTGAGTCCACTAATGAATATTTGAAGCCTCTGTTGATAGTAATATGTCTGATGAAATTTAGTTCTTTCCCGGGACTCTCCTTTGTAGAACAGACATTTAAGGCTCGGTAGACATATGTATAAAACACAATGGTTTTATATTGGATGGAATGATTCGATTTTGCGTCAGGCGGCAAACTAACAGCAGATGGTTTCCGATAAATAGTGGTAATGAATGAATTTTCTGGTACGTCTAGAAAAAGAAAAGAACCATCTTGGTCGAACAGTTACGAACGATCAACTCATTGGACCCAAATATCCAATTTACTTATGAATTGGAGCAAGATTGTTCTCTTCCTTTTCTAGACGTACTAGTTACACTATGCGAAAATTCATTCATTACCACTGTTTATCGGAAACCATTTGCTGTTACTTTGCCGCATCACGCAAAATCAAATCCTTCCATCCAACATAAAACCAGTGCATTAATAATACGAAGACCCAGATCTGTCTGTCTCTCTGAAACGCTTGACGTCTCTGCAGCATTTGAATTGTTGATCCATGTCAAAATGATTGCCTGCTATATAATAGCACGCGATCACTTTTAAATGTCAAGGTGATCGCGTGCAAATTTTAAAAATATTGGATTATCAATGACTCGAGTTGTATTTATCCCATCTAGAAAATTCGAATTAAGTTTTTAATATCACGGTAAGTTGCGTTTGTATATTAATTTAATTTAGTACAATTCGATTATTAATTTATATGCTTTAATTATTTTTTACTCTTTTAATTTAACTAAACTTCCGAGTTTAGTGCTGATTATATTAAACATTTTGCAAAATATTGATCTATCTAAACGCTCTAACCTACAAAAAAAACTGAAATCTTGAGATGCCAAAGTGAGCAAGATTGCATCTAAAAGCAGATGTCGCCCCGATAGTACATTGTCGAGAATTTAGATAGTTCCGCTTTGTAATACCAGATGTCGCGTTATTTTGTAGAAAAAGCTTCGATATGAAGTTTCAAACGAACCGTCGAATAGGACAGTCTAAAACAAGCCGTGAAAGGAATAAAAAGTGTGCCGTAGGAAAAGTAATTTAACGCAAAAATAAAAGTAAAAGTTATTATGGCAAGTTTGCACAGAAAAAACTTTCCGACTTTAGTATTGATTATATTACACATTTTGCAAAATATCGATCTATCTAAACCCTCTAATGTACAATTAATTGTTAAACAACAAATATTTTACACAGAATGTTATTTATCGCGAAGTCTTTTGAAAAACGGAAATAAATAGCATATAACTCTTTAGTTCTAACATGAATGAGTTCTCACTAATAAGTTTTTACTATAATTCCTTACAGTAGTCCGGCGTCTATTTGATTTGTTTTCAATCTGATTCAATTAAAAATTTCACTCCGTCGTAGGACGGGCAACGTCCCCTATATATTAATATTTATTTAAAGCTGCAAAACAACCGTCCTAGGAAGGCTATACGCTAGTTTTATGCATATGTATAACGAGCCTTAAATGTCTGTTCTACAAAGGAAGTCTGGAGAAAGAACTAAATTACATCAGGCATTATCAACAGAGGCTTCAAACATTCATTAGTGGACTCAGCTATCAAAAAATGTGTTAAACCTCAGTATGAATCCATATTTACACCGATCTCTCCAAATCCTCAACGAAACTTGGCGGTACTTCCATTCGTCCCTAAAATTTGTTTTCAAATTTCAAAAATCCAAAATCATTAAATTTCAAAGTTATCTTTACTCCTGTGTCTATGATGATTTACTCTACAAAAAGCGACATAATTCCTGACATAAATACTTGGGGAACCTATCGCACATAGTGTCAGTGTGGTCTGTCATATATAGGTCAGACACGGAGATTACTTAAATTCAGATTAAGAGAACACCAGTCATATGCTAAAAAGAGTGAAATAAAAAAATCTTCTATGGCCTAGCACTGTTGGGGAAATAACCATCAACTTCTGTTTAATGACGCCAAACTGTTAGATAGACTTAAATCAATATTTGATCTAGACTTTTTAGAAGCCTTTTATACACTATCTACCAACAAGTAATTGGACACCTGTGATAGCAAAGGAAAACAAAGTTTATTCACCTTCAATAGTTGGTGGAGCCTCCACGAGCGGCGATTACAGCTGCGACCCTCCGGGGCATACTCTCAACCAGGCGTTGTACGACGGCTAGCGGTATTTTCTTCCACTCGGCTTGGAGAAGACAGGTCAGTTCCTTCACCGATTTCGAACGGTGGGGGCAGCCCTTAAATCGACGCTCCAACTCGTCCCAGAGGTGCTCGATAGGGTTAAGGTCCGGGCTCTGCGCAGGCCAGTCCATTCGATTAACCCCATTGTCACCATACCAAGCCATGGTGGGCCTCACAACATGACAGGTGGCATTGTCATACTGAAAGTAACATGTATCCACCCCGTAAAACTGCCACAACGTAGGAAGCGCATGGTCATCCAAAATAGTGCAGTAGGTCTCGGCGTTGAGTCTACCAGGAATTGCGACCAAGAGTCCCGTGCCATACCAAGAGAAATACCCCCATAGCATAATTCCACCGCCGCCGAACTTCACAGTTGGCACAATACATTCCGGCAGGAGACGTTCTCCAGGAAGACGCCAAACCCAGACCCTGCCATCAGAATCGTAGAGGGTGAACCTTGATTTGTCGCTTCAGAGAACCTGGTTCCACTGTTCAATGGTCCACTGTCGACGTTCTTTGCACCACGTTAGCCGAGCAGCGTTATTGGACTTGGTGATCAAAGGCTTGTGGGCGGCAGCACGTCCATGGTAACCGAGCAGATGGGCTTCCTTACGCATAGTATTCATCGAAAGAACACTCCTGGATGCCTGATGAAACTCCTAGCGGAAAAAGCCCATCGATTTGGTGCGGTTCTTCCGAATTTCTCTGGCCAGCACCCGTCGGTCTCTAACTCCCAGTTTTGTGGGTCTGCCGGGTCGGGGCACATTCCGACAGTCACCTCTCATCTTTCACTTGCCAATCATGTAGGCCACTGTCGATTTTGGGTACTTCAACTCGCTGGATATGTCACGTATGGATCGGTCATTTTTGTGATACCCGACGATTACACCTTTCTCGAAATCAGAGAGCCCCGAACTGCGTGGCTTCTTGCATGTGACTGGTTGCGTTGTTGTTTCCCTCAGGACTGCAGATATCGTGATTGCAGGGGTGTCCAATTACTTGTTGGTAGATAGCGTATAGTCAGAATCGTAATAACCTGGTAAATGATTTATCTTCATCTCCATACCTATCAAGCGCACGGAAAACACTCATCAATCTGCAATCTGGTGGCCTCACGAGGCATTTGGCACGTGAAACTGATAACATCGTCAGAAGCAAGAACTGAAAACGCTTCGTCCTGTTTGTCAGGACCCATAGCTTTCAGAGAAATTATAATAGACTTTAAATTGTGAAAACTGCATTCATAAACGTTGTTTTTCTGAATTAAATGAAATATAATTATGCATTGTCTCTAGTTATTTCTTCTGAAGATACATTTTAGGAAGTCTTCTGAAAAAAAAAAGAAACTACGTGATTATGTTATCACTCTGTCTGTTCGTCTGTGGGGAAACTATGTCTCTGGAACTATTAGTCCGATTTGAAAAATTCTTTTTCGTAGTCAGAAGCCTAAACAGTGAGAAGGGTGATCCATGTGTTTCGGTCTTATTCCGATGCATAACCACGCTCTAGGGGCGTAAATGTACAAAAATTCAAAATAAATTCTCATATAATGCTTCAAAGCAAAAATAAAAAAAAAATAAAAATAATATTTTTACCGCTTTAACCACGAAGGCCCACACTTTCCATTTGAAGTAATGCGTGGTGTCACCGCCAGGGGGCTTAAATATATATTGTTCTTTTCTTGAAATCGGATTTTAGTTTTTTTGTTATTGTTTCTTTTCTTTCGTTACATAAAATACAGAAGATGAATATTTTGCATTCTTTTTACAATATTTTGGTACAAAGCGCTTTCCCACTGGGGACGTAAGTGCATATTTCTGTTTTTATGATGTCTGCAATAGTATCTTCGTTTCCAAAAATCTATCTGAATGAATTCTGACGCCAGTCACGGCGAAAAAACATTTGCGCGTACTTGTTTTCCTCACAATAATGTATAGTTTTCCCGCTAGGGAGAGTTGATGTGAATCTCTGTGGTGATGATATCTCCGCTTCTGAAAGTCCGATAAATAAAAAGAACTTTTGCTACGGATTACGTTTGTGGCGAGGAATATTTTACACATATTTATCAATTTTTGGGCCATGCGGTTTGCCCACTAGGAGGTACGTTCATTTTTATTTGTAGTGTTCATTTATATTTGTAACAGACGCATCTTCGATTCTGATAGCACAATTTGAAAAATCCTTTTTGCTTTGGATACCTTCCGTTATGAGAAATGCTTTGTAAACAATTTGTGATTTTTCGTAGCGCCACGTTTCAGCCGTTAAGGTTGAGTACCTATTTTGATTTATGGATGTTTTACAAATTGTGGATAAATCCGGTTGATTTTTTTAACCGGTTTAATACACTATAAAGTACACTGCGTACATCGCGCATTTTAAACCATGCGCAGATTTTACGTATTTTGTCGCAGGCATAAATGTATTCTCTTTCTCGCTGATTTTTTTCTTTTCTTCTAAAATTCTGCTTTGAAACATTATTTTTTTCGTGCCGAAAAGGATTCAAAAATGTACTCATTATACACGAAATTTCGTGTCATCACTTTTGCTCCTTTTTTAGCACGTCTTTTGTTAAACAAGATCACGCTTATGTTATCGGTTTGTCCGCCCGTCTGTCTGTAGACACCATGTCTCTGCAACTATTAGTTCGATTTTAAAAATTCCTTTTGCATTTAGAAGCTTGAAATATGCAAATTGTGACCCTTTATTTCGGTTTTTTTTACGATGTATAACTTCGCCGCTAGAGGGCGTAAATGCAGATGATACCGAATTCAAAATACATTTTTATCTATTTATTTGCTTCTAAACATCCGATTGAAAAATTCTTTTACTTTTCGAGTCCATATATGTCGAAGAGTATTTTATGTATAGTCTCTTTTTTTAGATGCGCATAGATTTTCCGCTAGGGGGCGTAATAGTATATTGCGTTTTCCGCGATATCTCTGTTTCTAAAACTCCGATTCGAAAATGTTTTTCTTCAGCGGATACAGCTCCTGATGGGAAATCTTTTGCATATAATTTTTAATTTTTGGTAAAGAATGGCTTGCCAGCAGGAGGCGTAAGTGTTAATTTCTGCTTGCCTCTGATGTATTTGCATCAAAATCTGAGCTGAAACCTCGATTGAAAAAATCTTTCGTGGACCGATACCGCTCACATCGATAAACCTTTTGAGAATACTTTCTTCTTAAAATAATGCATGCGTTTCCCGCCAGAGGGCATAGATGCGTATCTTATATTTGTCGATATCTCTGCTTCTAAGAGTCAAATTTGAAAAATTATTTCTTTGCTGGAGAGCGTTTCCGCTTCGAAATGTTTTTCATATAATTTCAAATTTTTCTTAAGGCACAAGTCTGCCACCAGACGGCGTAAGTTCACGATTCTGTTTATAGCAATATCTGCGGGATTAAATACCCGACTGAAAATCTTCTCTTTTCGGTCAGATACTACTGTTTTCCATACCGGTTCCATTGACTTTGAATAGCTTTAATAAATTTAATTTGCGTCAGAACGGCTTCAAAAGACGAGCTCATTACACCCAAAAATTCGGTGTCACCTTTCTTGTTTTCCTAGGGCACTGTTGTTCCACCTGGTGTCGTATTGTGGCGTTTAGTACCATATTTCACTTTTCAAATAGCCGGACTAGAATTATTAATTTCGATATAGCAACATGAAAACTCGATAGAACTTAATGAAATTCAAGTGAAATGTGCACCAGACGAAGACAAAGAACATATGCAACAAGTTAGTAAAATCATGCAATGCATTGATTATAATATGCTTTCCAACATACCAGAAATCATTACTCAAGTTGTGAGGAAAATGGCTGTGGAATAAATCTCACTCCCGTGGCCTGACCTTTGATCCCACTTCGATAATATTCAACAAAACTTGTTCAGTATACCTCCGAAATAACATGATAAAGTTTTGTCGCAATCGAAGCATTTTTACGTAAGTTATGATGCATAAGGCTATGGAATAGATCCCGCTCCTGTGTCCTAACCTTTAACACCATTTCGCCCATTTTCAATAAGGTTTGTCTCCAGGTGGTCCCCTACCACATACTAAAATGTCATCGAAATCGAACCTTTTTTAAGTTAGTTATGGCGCATAAAAGCAGTGGAATGGATCCCTCTCCTATGTACTGACCTTTGACCCCATTTCGTTCACTTTAAATAGGGTTCCTTCCCAAGTGATCCCCTACTAGATACTAAAATTTCATCGAAATCGAACGGTTGTTACGCGAGTTATCGTGTTGACGGACATACGCACACAACGCGTGACGTGATGAGGCAGATGGGAATCGCGACCATCTGCCCGCCGCAAAAGTGTGACGTCATAAATCTTTAATAGGATCCACACACAACGCGTGACATAATGAGAGAGATGGCGTGACCGCGCACCAACATTCTCAAACGCGAGTTGTGACGTCATAAGATTTCTAAGCATTGGTAACATTAATGGAACAACGCCGTCACTAAAAACGTTATAATTCGGGGTGGTTATTTAACCCACTAAACGAATTCTTCTAAATTCGAGATCAAGCTAAATCCATTTCTAGTACCAGAAAACGGTAGGTTAACGACTTTCATCAAAATTCTTAGAGCCGTTTCGAAAATGAAAGGTACATACATACATACATACAAGAGTTGCTACTTTAAGGTGGACGTCAAGTAACTTTGCTTCCTATACTTCCAATGGAAAAACTTTTGTACACATTTTCTTCACAATTAATGCGTTCCCAAGGATGAAAATTTGAACATCGATTAAAATATCTTCATTTTATAACTTGCAATACTTAATATTTTCTAAAACATAACCATAATTATGCAATTCAACATTTGTTTGTCTACTGACGTGATGAAAATACAGGTCGCGCCATCTTTTTTGGACAATTAATGCGTTCACAAGGATGAAAATTTGAACATCGATTAAAATAGCTTCATTTCATAACTTGGAATACTTAATATTTTCTAAACCATAATCGTAATTATGCAATCCAACAATTTTTTGTCCACTGACGTCATCAAAGTACAGGTCGCGCCATCTTTTCTCAGGTTTAAACACCACCAAAAAAAAAAAGTTATTGATTTTTAATATAATTATGGTTATGTTTTAGAAAATATGAAGTTTTCCAAGTTGTAATATGAAGTTATTTTAATCGATGTTCAAATTTTCGTCCTTGGGAACACATTAATTGTGAAGGAAATGTGTACAAAAGTTTTTCCATTGGAAGTATAGGAAGCAAAATTACTTGACGTCCACCTTAATAATATGTGATAAGGACAATGGAATGGATCGCAATCCTATGTCCTGACCTTTGACCATATTTCGTCTATTTTCAATAGGGTTCGTCTCCAGGCGGGCCCATACTACATACTGAAATTTCATCGAAATCGAACCATTTTTACGCCAGTTATCGTGCGGTTGGACGGACGGACGGACAAAGCTGGAGCATATAAGCCTCTTCAACCTACGGTTGGAAAGCATAAAAAAGGGTTTCCACGTGCACAAGTGACGGGCGCATTTCTATCAGAGTCAATAACAGCAAATGAATTAATAAAAATTAGTTAATATTGTCATGCCCATTGTGGCGTGATATATTGCTACAGTGCTAGAACATAAAACTGCAATGTCATTGTGCTAATTCAATTTTTACTGCTGGAGTGCTTGCGCAAGCAAGCACGTAAAGCACGTTAAAACGTTGCTCAGATACCGAGCCCTTCGTGTCTTACCTCGCACACTTCTAAACCGATCAGTTTGTAAGAGGTATTGTAGAACATGCAGACAAAAACCGAGTGTAGCATGGAGGATTCGTATCGGTGGACAGCCTTCGGTAGGATGTTGGTAAGACAGACCCACGCTGTGTTAGCTAGAGCCTTTAATTTCCCCCGAATCGTCATCTCTAGGCTGTGCCCACAATATCAAAAATCGTAAAATGTGATTCTACTATCAGTTCAGAGCCTAACAACCCAGAGTGACCGATGTCTGGGCTTAACAACGGGATCATATAGGGAAATAATAGCCACGCAACTGACAGTTAAGCTCGCTCTGGTTCAGATCCGATGGCGTCAATGAGAACGGAACCCATACTACTTCGCAAAAAGATCTGCGTGGGCGTAACAGTAGTAGGAGCTTGTCCTCTACGAGGATGAGTCCTGTTCCAGTCCGACGACTAATTCCTGACGTGTGCACATGTGGTAAGAACGCGGAACGCGCAACGTCCGGGAACCAGATCACTATGGAGTAAGAAGTCTTCTGCTGTGGAGAAACATAAAGCTAAACATTGAACGTCACTTCATGGATTTCCGGATAGCATCGTGCATGCTGAAAGGTAAATAGAGGTCATTCTTTATGTGTGATTTAATTTAGTTTTGGGCAAAACATGTGCACGTTGTTATTGCTTTTAATTCTTCCTTGTAGTAAGCAGGTCTATCTCATTCACTGAGCGGACACATGAATATACAAGCGAATGACGTCCATTTACCAAATGTCACAAAACCGTCCAAGTGGAGCACAGTATCGGCGAAAGGAGAAAGCGCGAAGAGACTTCCCAAACTCGACTTGAATATACAAGCAAACGGCATCCATTTAAAAAATGTCACAAAACCGTCCAAGTGGAGCACAGTATCGGCGAAGGAGAAAGCGCGAAGAGACTTTCCAAACTCGACTTGATTATACAAGCAAACGGCATCAATTTACAAAATGTCACAAAACCGTCCAAGTGGAGCACAGTATCGGCGAAAGGAGAAAGCGCGAAGAGACTTCCCAAACTCGATTTGAATATACAAGCAAACGGCATCCATTTACCAAATGTCACAAAACCGTCCAAGTGGAGCACAGTATCGGCGAAAGGAGAAAGCGCGAAGAGACTTCCCAAACTCGACTTGAATATACAAGCAAACGGCATCCATTTAAAAAATGTCACAAAACCGTCCAAGTGGAGCACAGTATCGGCGAAAGGAGAAAGCGCGAAGAGACTTCCCAAACTCGACCAGCTTTTTTTTTTTTTTTGCAGCACTGCCAATTAAGCTCAAGTGGAGTTTCTGATGAAAAGAATGATGATTTGTTCAGCACGTCAATTGTTTAAAGTTAGAAGCAAATATTATGTACTTCTGTTCCAAAAATTACTTAAAAAATTAAAAGTACCGGATTCTGGTACGCCTTTACTTTTCCAGAAACTCTCGCTGACTTCATGACATATCCTTCCTCGTGTTCGAAATCCTGGAAAAATTGCTGTGTTTAAGGATGCTGAAGTAAATCTTGCCCTGGGGCGAACGTTGTGCTAGTTATGCCACTGCATTAGACCGAATGATTCATTTCACCACAGGTTCGTTTTGCCGAAAGATTTACTTCAACGAACAGTCACTTCACGAAAAAGTTCATTTTACAGAAGGATCGTGAACCCTTTAACCGGTTGGAACCAATTCATTATCGGGGTTAGGAAAATGGGCTGAAATCACCGAGCCCGGATATATTCACTGCCTAAGAAGTGGATCGAAAGTGGTTGGAACGGGTCAACTTGCTCATAAGAAAGATTTGCTTCCTCCATTAGCTACTATGTCATTCAAGGTTTTCATTTAGGGAGATGATTGACACTAAACCTTTTTGACTGATTGCCCTTTAAAAAGGCTGCAACAACGACGAAGGTCCTAAGAAAGGAGGGAGAAGATGTTTGAGTCACTTGTGTGCTCATGTGGTGAGAATTAAAATCAAATCCTGATTGCCATAAACTGCAAGAATATGAAACTATTGTTTTCAAATATGCGATGGGAATGCATGTTGCAAATCTAGAACATTTGAAGATTTAAACAAAGCTCACAAAGCTATAACCACCTTCAATGAGATACTAAATAATCACCAAGATGTTTGGTTTCCTGTTACACATTATGGCTTGGGGTATGCACAGTTGAAGCTAAATAAATTCAAAGAAGCTCTTTGTCATTTTAAAACGTTGCAGTCTACAGTAGATAAAGGTATACTTTATTCAGTTTATTGTTGGCCGGGAACAGCAAGCGCTATTGAAGAAACAAGAATTGAAACAGTGGTATGATGCTCCGTTCATGTCTTAGGTTATGGAGCAAAGAATGAAGAACTTTAAACACCTGTCACCAAGAAAGACTAGTGGAATACCAATCACCAAGGACTATCACCAGTAGTAGTGGGATGAATATCACTATAGACGAGTGGGGTGCCTATCAACAGTGACTAGTTCATGGTCAGTACAAATTTAGAAGATGTGAATCTGTTTCTTGGTGTAAATATGACATGGAGTTTAGTCAAATAATATTCGAAAACTTGAAAATTTTGTCGTCCTGGAGCGAAACTCGAACCCGCGTGCGTCTCCCATATAGAATGCTAACCACTGCACCACCCAGAACGACCAAGTTTTCGATTAAATTTTAATATATTTTATATGAGTGCCGGTTATTTCAACTAGCGAATTCTGTGATGGTTATATTCAAATTTATCGGAGAAACTTGAAACTTGGTCGTTCTGGGTGATGTAGTGGTTAGCATACTCGGGCGCTATCCGGGAGACACCGATTCGATTCCCGCTCCAGGACGAGGAAATTTTCAAGTTTTCGGATATTATCTGACTTAACATCCATGCCATATTTACACCAATAAACGGATTCATATCTTCCAAATTTGTATTGTACAATGGTGTAATCCCCAGGGGCGTAAAGATATCCCCCGCAGGCCCGTGAATTTTATGGGGCCTGGATCTATGTATTACTTTTTTTATTTTATTTTTTTATTTAGCAATTTAATTTTAGACAAGAGGTTTTCTACTTGCTCTTTTTGTCTTAAATTTTCTGTCTTTTGCATAAGAAAATTTTTTAACTAAAGAGCCCCATTGACACAAACTTTTATCTGCGCGCCGATTAGAGATCAGATCAGATCATATATAGAGGGTTTTAGGAAGGGAGTGTCTGACCCCAGGTCGTAAACAACCCTTAGAAATAGGAAACTAGGAGATTTGGGCTAGAGTGACTGATAGGACAGTGACACGGAAGCGAGGTAAAAAGGGGGAGGAAAACGCCCTTATTTATTACCAGGGGCTAGCACCCGGGGTACGAAGACTTAACGTACCCAGCCGACGCACAGCGGATATTTAGTGTTCGAGCGTTCGTACCTGCCCGGGATCGAACCTAAAGTTTCTACCTTCGGTCATCGCACACTCAAAGTAGGCTTGATGGACTTGCGATGATAAGCATTGAAAATGACCGAGCCAGAAAACTAGACGTAACGAAACATTGAAATATTCGCTAAGAAGAACGTTAGAAGGGAATCTAGATTTTAGTAACCTAAGTTTTCTTTATTTTGTAAAGTATGCTGGCTTCTTGAATTTAAAAGACAAGACACTGAAAAGAAACAATATCGCTGAAATATTTAAAACTAGAAAAATGTAGACACACTTGTTTTTCCTCTTTCTCGAAAATTATTGTATTAAGGAATTAAAGAGCTTTAAAAGAAGTTCGAAACCAGACACTCGAAGATCAGAATTTGTTTTTACTTGATTTGATATAGTCAACATTTGTCATTTGAAGATTTTGCACTTTTTTCGCTGAGTACTAAATTTATCGAGTATACTTACCGGAATAAGTGCTCACATAATTAAAAGCAATACATAGGTAATCATAGAATCAATATCAGGAAAATATATTTTTACTACGGCGAAGTTAAATATTTACCCTCAAGTTTTGCATTAATTTTTACTATGTTCGTGGCCTGTTAGGAAAATTTCGCGGGGGGCCCAAAGATTTTGCTTTACGCCACTGGTAATTCCGTATTTTATTCATTCGTTGTCAGTGTTGATCAGGTGAGAGAGAAAAAGTAAATCCCAAACGCTATGGGAATATTTCTCTTTGGTAAACGTGGAGAGTTTGGGGCAACATTTAGTTCAGAGTAATCGGTTGCTTAAAGGGTTAAGTCAAAAGATTCATTTCACCAAAGGTAATGTTCAAGTTCAGGGGATCCGAAAGAAGCGTCAAGCTCTGACTGTCGGGTACAAATAGTTTTATATAGCGAAGTATTAATATTTCTTTCGGTAGTTTTTTTTTTTTTTTTGATTGAAGGTTTAACGACCACCGTGAGCAACTCAATGGGCTATAAGCAGTCGCCCGTCCCTAATTTAGGGTCACTGGTTCCAGGGAAGGGAGAGAGCCAGTGCCGTAAGACAAGCACAACATCCATGCCTCACCGGGATTCGAACCCGGACCCCGTTCGGACGCTTTCGGTAGTGATGACATGTCGTGTGAGATTCCTTTGTTCCAACGTCGTTGCAGTGCGTGGCAGAGTTACTGCCAATGACTACTTACACTGTTTAGCTAACACGTTCCATCTGATGGTTCAAACATTGTCACAGAGCATAATGCCACCTTTCAATAGTGTAATTCTCTTACACACACTACACACACATATTCAAATGTGCAAGACCGTGGTTGCAGGCACGTTAATAAATACCCCCATGTACTACCTCCCGCTTTAATTCCTCACGAGCAAATAAACGCAGGCAATATATACTGACATGTCAACTACAACAATGAACGAAAGCATAGCGAAGAACCAAACACAAAACCTAATTTTCGTTCGTGCAGTCGGGGGGAAGGGGGTTAAATCGCTTAACACTCTTAGGACGCACTCAGACAACTCGACTGAAACAAATGCGACATCGCTAAAAGTAGTAGCACGTGGAGAGAAAAGGGCGGACGAGAGAGAACCTTCGAGCGGAGGTTGACGCCCTCAACAATAAAAACAAAAGCAGGCAGTCTGCTGGCAGCCGCAACTTTCATTGCGGTGAGGAAGATGAACCCACGCCGAATACTCACCCCACCAGCCCCTCCACCTGCTTTTCTTTCGCTCCCCGGCTAGAAAGAATTCTTTGGCGAATTCATGCTTCCTTTCTGCTAAAAAGGGGGTCCTTTGTAAGTCACTAGGGGTCGCTCTAAACTAACAGAAGGTGAATGCCCATTTGGATACTTTCGTTGATCAACTCATGCATTTCTCTACGTGATTTTTCTGGATACACGCGAAGTTTAGAGTCGTGTTGTCATAATGAGCCTTCTTACGAGACTTTTAGAAACTGCTGAAAGAGAGACCGGCCTGCATTACCGAAATCCGGTAACATTTTTTTATCTGCGATTTTTAGGTTGTAATGCCGAGCATGCGCCATGATTCTAGATCGCGATCCTGTTTTGTATGAGTGCATCTACGCATGTTGTCAAGCCATTCCTACGTTTTAGTGACATTTTTGAAATACCTCGTTTATGTTTTATGAAATTGAAATCCTTCGAAAAATTAATATTTAAAATTTCAAGGAGCACTAAATTTTTCAAAAAGTTCCTTTTCATCCGCAGACATGGTTCATCATCACTGGTACCACATGCTTTAGAACCAGGTGGCAGTTTTACATAGATTGTTAATTTACTTTTGATATTGTTTCATCTAAATGTGACCAGTGACGTATATATATATCATCATTGTAAACCATTATCAATCCACTGCTGGACGAAGGTCTCTCCAAGCCTCTTCCACAACAGTCTGTCTTGTGCCAGTCTTCCCCATGTTACTCCCGCATATTTTCGAATTTCATCCACCCATCTCCCATGTGGTCTTCTTCTGGGTCTTTCCCTGTCCCTTGGAATCCAATCTAAAATTTCGTCTGTCCATGGATGGTCTGTTCTTCTGGCAGTATGTCCAGCCCATTGCCATTTCAGGGAATTAACTCTGATCATGATGTCATTCACTCTTGTCATTTTTCGGATCCACGAGTTCCTTTTCTTATCTCTCCTGGTTACACCAAGCATGCACCTGTCCATGCTTCTTTGAGTTGTCTGCAGCCTTTGGTCCACGTCTCTGCACCATACATAAGCACTAGAAGGATGCATTGATCAAACACTTTTCTTTTAAGACATAATGGCATATTGCTCTTGAAAAGTATGCTGTTTCTTCCCAAAGCTCTCCAGGCAAGTTTTGTACGCGGATTAATTTCTTCATCAATGTGACCATCACTCGATATCTGCTTTCCAAGATAAACGTACGTATCTGTTATCTTCAGCTTTTCTCCATCAATCGATAAATCTTCATTTCTTGTAAAAGCATTGTACATCACTTTTGTCTTCTGAAAGTCCATTTTTAATCCCACTTCTTTGCTCTTGTCAGCAAGTTCCTGGATCATACCCTGCAGCTCTGATGGGGTAGTTGCAAAAATGACTACGTCATCAGCAAAACGAAGGTGAGTTAGAAAATCTCCATTAATCTTTATCCCTTTGTTTTCCCAGTTCAGTGATTGAAAGACATTTTCTAATGTGGCATTAAAAAGCTTCGGCGATAAGGTGTCACCTTGTCTCACTCCCTTTCCAATTTTTATGTGTGTTGTATTTTCAAACAGCCGAATCTTTGCACTTGCATTTTCATAGATGTTATTAATAATATTAATATATGCATCTTCAATACCGCAGGATTTCAGAGCCATTGTAACTGCTGATGGTTTCACCGAATCAAAGGCCTTTTCATAATCAATAAAAGCCATGCACAATGGAAGTTCATATTCCCTCGCTCTTTCAATTAGTTCTCTCAGTACGTGGATATGATCTATAGTGCTGTAGCCACTCCTGAATCCAGCTTGTTCTCACGGTTGAGCCATGTCCAGTGTTACCTTCAAGCAGTGTGAAAGAACTTTAGTGAAGATTTTATAAACCACTGATAGGAGGCTGATAGGTCTGTAGTTCCTGAGATCCTCAATGTCACCTTTTTTATGTAGCAGGATCATTGTAGCGTTGTTCCAATCCTCAGGAATCTTCCCTTCATTGAGGCATCGAGTGAAAATTAGGGCAAGTACTGTTTCAATTTCTCCACTTGCTTCTTGTATGATGTCTACAGTAATTCCATCTTATATATATACTAAAGAGCAAAGCCGAAAACATAAGAAAAACTTAAGAGTTTAAAGCGAAAGTTGCAAAATAATCTGAATATCAAAACTCGCAACGCAGCAGTTATGAAAATTCAGAATTCACATTCTATTAAGAAGAGACTGAAGCAAAAAAAATTTTTGACTCATACCAAGTACAACATAGAAAAGGTTATGTATTGACCAGTGTGAGTAAGAAGAGAAAAAAAAACTGAATGTAGAAAGTGTCGAGAATACTGAGCCTTGGCTTTATCAAGGACCAGCAAAAACTCTGCATTTTCTCACTTCCACAAAGACCTATTTGGAAATGGGTTTCTGCAAAGTCATAGATGCAAGTAATAAGCCCACCAAACAAAATTAAAAATATATATATATATATGTCATAACCTACACAGAGTTGTATGACCAAGCTTTAGTTAACAATTTAGCTTGCATCCATAACTTTCCTGGCCCGACCCATGCTCTTCATCTAAATTGTTAACTAAAGCTTGGTCATACAACTCTGTGGAGGTTATGACATATATATCATTTTTAAAAAAAATTTTGGTTGGCTTATTACTTGCATCTATGACTTTGTAGAAACCCATTTCCAAATAGGTCTTTGTGGAAGTGAGAAAATGTAGAGTTTTTGCTGGTCCTTGATAAATCCAAGGCTCAGTATTCTCGACACTTTCTACAATGTGTTTTTTTTTTCTCTTCTTACTCACACCGGTCAATATATAACCTTTTCTATGTTGTACTTGATATGAGTCAAAAATTTTCTTTGCTTCAGTCTCTTCTTAATAGAATATATATATATATATATATATCATCATCATCATCATCATCATCATTGTCAACCATTATCAATCCACTGCTGGACGAAGGTCTCCCCAAGTTTCCTCCACAACGGTCTGTCTTGTGGCAGTCTCCTCCATGTCACCCCTGCATACTTTCGAATTTCATCCACCCATCTCCCATGTGGTCTTCTTCTGGGTCTTTTCCTGTCCCTTGGAATCCAATCTAAAATTTCGGCTGTCCATCGATGATCTGTCCTTCTGGCAGTATGTCCAGCCCATTGCCATTTCAGGGATTTAACTCTGATCATGATGTCTTCCGCTCTTGTCATTTTTCGGATCCACGAGTTCCTCTTCTTATCTCTCCTGGTTACACCAAGTATGCACCTCTGCATGCTTCTTTGAGTTGTCTGCAGCCTTTGTATGTCTCTTTTAGTTAAGGTCCACGTCTCTGCACCATACGTAAGCACTGGAAGGATGCATTGATCAAACACTTTTCTTTTAAGACATAATGGCATATTGCTCTTGAAAATTATGCTGTTATATATATATATATTTATAGGGTTCCGGGACCCTATCTCGCACTCTCTCAATATATATATATATATGGGGCTCCGGGACCCTATATCGCACTCTATCAATATATATATATACTCTATTAAGAAGAGACCGAAGCAAAAAAAATTTTTGACTTGACATATATATATCTATGACTTTGCAGAAACCCATTTCCAAATAGGTCTTTGTGGAAGTGAGAAAATGCAGAGTTTTTGCTGGTCCTTGATAAAGCCAAGGCTCAGTATTCTCGACACTTTCTACATTCAGTTGTTTTATTTTTTTCTCTTTTTACTCACACCGGTAAATACATAACTTTTTCTATGTTGTACTTGGTATGAGTCAAAAAAAGTTTTTGCTTCGGTCTCTTCTTAATAGAATGTGAATTCTGAATTTTCATAACTGCTGCGTTGCGCGTTTTGATCTTCAGGTTATTTTGCAACTTTCCTTTCAAATTCAAAAGTCTTTCTTATGTTTTCGGCTTTGCTCTTTAGTATATATATATATATATGGGGTTTCTTTCGGGATCCTATCAATCTATATATATATATCATCATCATTGTCAACCATTATAAATCCACTGCTGGACGAAGGTCTCCCCAAATTTCTTCCACAACGGTCTGTCTTGTGCCAGTCTCTTCCATGTTACTCCCGCATACTTTCGAATTTCATCCACCTATCCCCCATGTGGTCATCTTTTTGGTATTCTCCTGTCCCTTGCAATCCAGTCTAAAATTTTGGTTGTCTATCGATGGTCCGTCCTTCTTGCAACATGTCCAGCCCATTGCCATTTCAGGGATTTTACTTTGATCATGATGTCTTCCACTCTTGTCGTTTTCCTTATAAATGAGTTCCTCTCTTTATCTCTCCTGGTTACACCAAGCATGCATCTATCCATGCCTCTCTGAGTTGTCTGCAGTCTTTGTATGTCTTTTTTAGTGAAAGTCCGCCTCTCTGCTCGGTATGTAAGCACTGAAAGGATGCATTGATTAAACACTTTTCTTTAAAGACATAGTGGCGTATTGCTCTTAAAAATCGTACTGTGTTTTCCAAAAGCTCTCCAACCAAGTTTTATACGTAGATTTATTTCTTCATCCATGTGACCTTTGCTTGATATCTGTTGCTGTCCAATGAAGGTATCAGTTATCTTCCATCTTTTCCCCATATATATATACATGAGAAAAAGCTGAAGATAACCGATAACATCTTTATTATACCTAAGGCTTTGTCCCCACAAAGAGAAACATCTGAATGCCCTAAAAGAATTCCTTACTCATTCAATCATTTTTGTATTCAGTTTTTCCCCTTAAAAACTGATTTAAACTTCCTTATTATCGAAAAGAATCGTTTATTTGTTGCTTCGACTCAGAGCTAACACAAAACTTTTAATAGCACCCGAATACTTGGATAGAATTCCTGTTCTCAGGCAACAAAAGCTATAGTAATGTCATGTGGACGTATATTATTTTTTTCTGGAGTCTGTTTCCGTTTTCATTTCTCCCATTACATAAAATTTAGTTACTTTACTGTTGTACGAATCATAGAATTTCAAAAAAGGACCTTTAAGTGATACAGTAAATTAACTTTGTCTGGCGATACTTTACTGTCCCTATTGCATAAAGCCCTCTGTGTCCCTGAGCGAGTAGAGAACGTAACCCACAAAAGCGAGAGTAATGATCAGAGAAAAAAATGTTGAACGTGTAACATAATGTGTATTGAAATTCAGTTGTGATTACTAAATCTTCTCTGATGAATCTTACAAACTTAAGTAGGAAAACAGCGCATAAATCGTGTATAATTATGTCATAAAAAGTACGTATTTTGAAATGACTGTAGTGAAACAATAAAAAAAATACTGCAGATGAAAAGAATTCGGGGAAAAAGCGGACCCCTAGGATCCCCGCGCCTGAATGTGACAAAATTTTCCTGAAATACAAACAACTGTTTAATATGTTCTCCGCTCTCAATACATATATAGAATAAATTATCCGTCTAAAATGCTGCTATGTAATGCTTTAAAACTTGCATTTGGCAACAACTTTTTCTGGGAGATTTTATTGTTTAAATATCAATTCACATACAAACTTCCTTTTTGCTTGGTCATTTTATTACTTTCTTCGGAAGTTCCAGTACTCGCCCTGGTGGTGAAGTGATCTAAACGCTGGGGCTTCTGGGTCCAGCTTTGAATCTCGGTGAGATGAGAATGGTGTGTTTTTCTCTCAACGCACTGCTCTCTTCCTTCCCTGAAACCATTAACCCTGAATTAGGGATGGGCGAGGCTGCTTACAGTTACAGCCCATCGAGTTGCTCACGGTGGTCGTTAAACCCCCAAACAGAATAAAGAAATCCTAGTATAAGTACTTTTCCTTTTATGCTAATTGCACTGCATTAGTATAATTAAAAGTGAACAGAGCGCTCTACCTTTCCCTCAATTTTATTTACTTAATCTTGCACCTTTATTCATTCACTTGTTACTTTGCCCAGGTGTTTACAATTTCCGTATTTGTGAGACCTGTATCTCCTCGAATTCTTATATTTCGCTACTTTGCTATCAGGAAACTTAGCTTACATCTCCAGTTCTATTTATTTATTTAATTTTTCGATATATCAAACTTCACAACAGAGTGGATTTCTAATCCTTTCTGCGATCGATACTCGATTGATCAAATGGTTCTATGCATCGATTAAAGTTTTTATCATTTTCTGAAATTTCAAAGTTAATGCACGCCTGTGTCAGCAATGCATCCCCGAAATTTTGTAAATTGGGCACATATCTGAAGTCGAAGAGTTTTGAAGGATTCCTTAATTCTAAGTCAATGACGTGCCTGCCCCGCAGAACGCAAATCAGATAAAGGCAGATAGCAGTGAGAGCACATGCCAGTGTAGTATAGTGGATAGCACTCGGAGCCGAGAGTTGGGGGTTCGGATCCCACCCCTGCCATAAAAAAAAGGTGGAGAAATTTACTTCGTCATATTGGCGCCTGAACTTCAAGGATGACCTGGCTGTTAGGTTTGTCGCAATTATGTGTTGTTCTTTCCACACCGCGAGATAGGAAAAATAAGAATCCCTTCTTCAGTGCTTCGAAAAAATAAATCAGTGGGATATTACGTTCTACACACCAAATTGTCTGGCATTTCTCAAATGCACGTTCTTCATATGATGACTGCCTGCAACGGCACATGTCCCGGCTGACCCTTCCCCTGGAAAAAAAATTATGGAGAAATTTACTTCGACATAAGTTTGTGTAAAACAAGAAGATCACGCGAGCTTGCTCTTCTTGTTTTTAATGTGGAACAAGTTTCTGCAAGTGAGGACACGTTTCCCATGTCTCTCAAACGGTTTGGACGATCTCGTCATGAAATCTTTAGAAATACAAGTTCATAATGCAGCAGCTATTCAAATAACGTGTCATGCACGAATAAAAATTTTTTGAGTTAAAAATCTTATCGATCTTGGGAACCTCCAAAAAGTGACGGAATTTAGCAGTGGTTACTTATAAAATTCCAAGGAAGCATAACCGAAATTTTTAGTTCTCTTTTCCCCAAGAGAAAACTTTGTTTTGTAGATATGGTTGTGTGTCCAGAAGTAATCGTTACTTATGGGCACTTTATAACTAAGCGAATTTATTCATGATTTTAGCCTGACTTTAAACTACCACCTTCCTAAGATTTTATTTGAATTCGTGTGTCTAATGTTTTTTTTCGCCGAATTCTACCTTTTAATTTTCAATGCATTTTAGGCCTGCGAATTTGTGAGGTGTCACTCATGAAACTTAGGAACTAAGTAGTTTTTCATACCAAGATATCTTTAGTTACTTTGTTTTTGAGAAAGTCTTGATGTTAAAAGTAATCTGTCATGCAAGGTCTCTTGATTTTAGCTTTTGACATTCCGTATCGTTGCTGGCGTAACGTCATTTTTTGGGGGGAATAGAGTATTCAAGACTTCCATGAAAATCTAAGGCTGATGAAACTATCCAGCGTCGTTCTCATTTACCAGTCTCAAAGCAGAAATGGGAGTTACCGCTATAAAAAAGAAAGCAGCACTCATGATCACCTTACTTTCAAATCAAGGTCCAATAGCACGGAGAGTCACATCCCCCAATATTTACTTTTCAATACACTCATCAGTCAGAACAATAAACATGCAATTGGACTTTCGAATTGCATTTGCTGCAGTTTAAAAGACCCGCGGAAGATCAAACTCCGGCTGCTCTAAGTAACCTGTCTAATTATGGTCTAGATGAAGGTGAAGTAGAACATTCTTTAAGGCGAATTCACGAAAGACTGAAGATTTCTAAGGCGAATTCGTGAATGACTGATGATTGCTAAGGCACGAATTACTGATGATCTTAGGGTGAATTCGCGCCTTGTTGATAATGTTGCACACAGTTGTCGGTAGTACGTAATTCTTCGTAATGGGTATTTTCACAACATTGTATCCTAATTAAGATAATTTTCTTTCATGGATATTTTCTCAGCGTATAGCATACGACCTTTTGCCGGTGGAGATTCGAGCCTAGATCTTCCTACTCCGGAGCGGCTGTTCTCCCAACTGAACTGCGCCGGCAAACTTACCGCAGCCTCATTGTTGATTTGACTCATGTGTCACCTCAGTAGTACTTCACCTACGTCATGTCACGTACTATAATACAAGAGTTAGATCTTAATGTAAGTAATTCTCTATCATGGATATTTTCACAACGTTACATCCTCATATAAGTAATTCCTTAGAATGGATATTTTCACAGTGCAGCTTTGTATCCTGGTGTAGGCCGTTCTCTAGAACAAACATTTTCACAGTGTTATATTCTAATGTACGTAATTCTCCATGGTTGATATTTTTACAGCATTTCACCATAATGAAAGAAATTCTATATAAGGGATGTTTTCACAGCATTACGTCCGAATGTAACCAAGTCTCTATAGCGATGATTTCACAGCATTACAGGTCGATGTAAGCCATCCTTCCTTCTTAATGACATTTTCACAATTTTATACCCTAATGCTAAGTAATTTTCGTTGTATTTCAGCATTGAAATGATCCAGTAGGATACATTTTATCCTTCAAAAGTCCACTACGCACCACTTCTAAGAATGAGCTGTTTCGAAAGTATCTGCTCTGAATGCATTCGTTCTGTACTTTGTAAGTACAGAGTAATAGTAATTGAAAAAAGAATTTATTAAATGGCATAGTAATAGTACTTCAAAAAGCACACCTTTTCGTTTTCCTTTTGTCCAGTCACGAAGCATTTCCTCATAATTATGACACACAATATGAGGAGTCCATTTCTTCTCTTGGTCGCCAAAGGGAACTTCATAATAGGCTTTATAGGCACGCCTCCCAAACGAAGTTATATTGCGCCTTTGACGAAGAAGTGAGTAGCAGCCACATACATAACAGAATGCATCAGGATTATTTACACATTTATGTCTACTTGAAGAAGCCATGATCAGATCTGAAACAAAGAAAAACACGTGTTATTTTTGTGTAAATCAGATAAATCTCTAGATTCCAAAATTAACAATGAAGATAAAGAAGATTGATGTTTGTAAAAAATATTAGCCTAATTAGTCTGATGTTAGGGTAGATGTAAGCCTAGTTCTCAAGCTATCCCTAGTGTAAATAGCAATGGGTGTCCTTTTTTTTTTTTGCGAAAATCACAATTTTCAAATTGCATGTAAACTAGAGCATGTACAGGAAAACCGATTTCAGATTTGAAATCCGCGTTGAAAAAATACTTAAAATCAGTTGAAAAATATCATGCAACAGAAAATAAGAAAATAATTGTTCCCCAGTGTTGTTATTATTATTTTAGCAGTTTCTTAATGTGAAGTATTTCTTATGCTTCTGAACAAAAGTCAAGAAAATATGTTACACTTTTTTGGAACAAACACTGACTGAATTCACAAAGACAAATAACTCTGCCCATTTTGTCACTTTGTAATCAAATCGTCGATGCTAAATGACTCGCAGTCAGTAACTCAGCATTATTCAGCTGTGATCAGTGCTTAAACATTAAATAAAAATTCACAGAACCAATTATTACGTTCTTTCTCTTCGGTTTGTTTTAAATCTCGGACAATATATGAGTAACAGTACTTTTTTCTTTATACAGAGGGTGGATTGGATTGGAGGTTTAACGACCACCGTGAGCAACTCAATGGGCTATAAGCAGTCGCCCGTCCCTAATTTAGGGTCACTGGTTCCAGGGAAGGGAGAGAGCCAGTGCCGCAAGACAAACACAACATCCATGCCTGACCGGGATTCGAACCCGGACCCCTTACGGACGAATGATCAGAGGCCAGCGCCTTAGACCACTGCGCCACCGGGGCGGCCATACAGAGGGTGAGTCGAAAGCTTTGCAATATTTGCATAAACGCATGTGCTGCGGCGGATATGTCATGTCTTTTTTTTTTTTTTTTTTTTTTTTTTATTGGAGGTTTAACGACCACCGTGAGGAACTCAATTGGGCTATAAGCAGTCGCTCGTCCCTAATTTAGGGTCACTGGTTCCAGGGAAGGGAGAGAACCAGTGCCGTAAGACAAACACAACATCCATGCCTCACCGGGATTCGAACCCGGACCCCGTTCGGACGAATGATCAGAGGACATCGCTTAGACCACTGCGCCACCGGGGCGGCGTCATGTGCTTGAACTAGTTCAAGTCGCGCACTGCAGTCAGTCGAAGGGAATATAAAGTGGTAGTCGTTGCTGTTAACAGCATTGCATGTCGTCGTTCCGTCTGGAGTTGGGACGCCTAAAAGATGAGCAGCCATAACCGGCTAATTAGGAAACTTTTGCTTTACGAGTTTGAACTCGGTCATAACGCTGCTCAAGCAACACGAAGCATTTGTCATGCGAAAGGGGAAGGTTCCGTGGACCACAGCACCGCAACCAGATGGTTCAAGAAATTTCGCTCAGGTGACAGAAACCTCAACAATCGGCCAAGGTCAGGTAGGCCACGAACCATGGATTCGGAGGCCGTGTGCCAGGCACTCTGACAACCAGCACTCGGAGATTATCAGACGAGCTGGGCATATCACAGACCACCGTGGTTCGTCATCTTCAGGACCTCGGCAAGGTCTACAGGAGCTACCGCATTGTCCCTCACGAACTGACGCCAGCTGAAGCAAATCGATGAATGGAAGTGTGCACGAAACTTCTAGAAAACTCGCGCGATGTGCGTTCCATCAAGAGAATTGTTACGTGCGATGAAAAGTGGGTCTATTTCCGTAATCCTAACATACAACGGCAGTGGTTGAGTCCGAGCTAGCTTCCTGAACCTGTTGCCAAACGTGGGCGCTTCCAGCACAAGGTGATGCTCTACGTCTGGTGGAATTTTGAGGGGATAATCCATTACGAATTTGTTCCAGACGGTCGGACAATCAACGCCAACCTCTACTCTGAACAGCTGGAGCGGATGTATGCCGTTTTGGAGGAGAAGTACCCAGCACTGGTGAATAGAAAGCGCGCTCTCCTACAGCAGGACAGCGTTTGGCCTCATACCGAGTGAACGACCCGGGAAAAACTCCAGGAACTTGAGGACATCGAACACGATGCCATACCCAGTATATAGTCCGGACCTCGCCCCGTCTGATTATTACCTGTTCCGGCTCATGGCCCACTTCCTTCTCGGGCGGCACTTCAACAACCAGGAGAAAGTGGCAGCTGGGATGAAGGAGTTCTTCTCCTCGACTGGTACCGTCGCGGAATCGAATAACTGGCAGACAGATGACTAAAGACGGTGCAACACGATAGCCAATACTTTGAATGCTAGTCAGCTTTCGCTGCAAAGGTACGTATGAAGACATGAAGTGATCCAAATATTGCACAACTTTCGACTCACCCTCTGTAGAATCGAAGAACCGGCAGACAGATGGCTAAAGACGGTGCAACACGATAGCCTATACTTTGAATGCTAGTCAGCTTTCGCTGCAAAGGTACTTATGAAGACATGAAGTGACCCAAATATTGCAAAACCCTCGACTCACCCTCTATGGGTGACTCGCAGTCCGTAACTGAGCGTGTTTCAGTTGTGATCAGTACTTGAACATTAAATAAAAATTCACGGAACCAGTTATTACGTTCTTTCTCTTCGATTTGATTCAATCCCGGATATTAAATGAGTAACAATACTTTTTCTTTATAATCATATATAAATTCCAAGCATCGTGAGGACGCGCAAGCGCATAGCTATACTCCTTTCCAACTGCAAACAAATCTCATTATGTAAGTAACAAAAGGAATGTCAGATATGTAATTCTAAAATTTCCATGTTCGTGTAATTGGAAAATTACTCATAATAAAATGCGGTGTTTTGTTTTGGAGTTCTTGAACTCAAATTTCCTTCAAAGGAACTTGTTCGTGAAACTTTTGAATTCGTGCGACTGCAAACGACATCACTGGATGCCCGAATGCAGTACAAACGGGCAAACAATAACTAATCTATTTTCTTACGTGGCCGAAGAAAGATTTTATTATGACCAAAAGTTTTAACTTTTCTTCACTCGTTCATCGCTTTCACGTTTACTCGTCTTAAATTTGTTTTGGGGGTATAAAACAGCGTCATTACTATCCTAATCAAACTGACCGTGATAATTCATTAAGACTTAGAAAGACATATTTCAGCCGAAAGAGTTCAACGACACAGTAGAAACACCAGAATTAAGTGAATTGCCGAGCATTTCTCACTTCTTTATTAAATTAGAATGTTTCTTTTTCAACAAAACATTTCCACTGATGAATTCAACTCTTCCAGGCGTGTTCTTTTTTTTTTTCTTTTTTCTTTCATTTTTTTCTTCTTTCATCTCTCTGTTTATTGTACCTAAGGGATGTTGCCGTTTTTTTTTCTCCTGCTTATGTAGAAAGAGTGCGTTTAATTAAAACGCTCTCCCGGCTTGTTAGGCATTGCCTAGTAATATACGTATTAGTTGCACACGATTAATTTTTCCAACACTCATTTTCGGAGGAAGTAATATTCAGAGTTTCCAGTCTCTAGCGTCATTACGGTGTTTAAATTTTGTAATACTGATTTTGCTTGCAGGATGGCACAAGCACATTTGCTGAGAAATATCCCGCAGAAAAATAATAAACAGTTCCAGATGGATTTGTTTTACTCGGTAACCCGGAGTAAAAAAAAGAAAAAAAGGGGTTGGGGGACTAAGAGTTATTAATTAGTGGTCCGAGACAAGAGAGTTCGATAAGTTTCACAATCGCTCATGTGGTAGCTCTTCTTTCATTCATTTTACTCTCTTTTTTTATTTCTTGATTTATGTGCATAATGAAATCAACAAGCTGCCAAGAAATTCTTTTGCATAAACTTGAGAATTTGAAGGACGCATGTTTGAGAACTTCCACTATACTTATTTGCCGCATGACTAGTTATAATTGAACACTCGCTGCCTTTGCAACTTAAGTCGAAATAAAACTCAGACTCCAGAACATTTTCTGCTACTAAACCTTTTTTTTTTTTTTTTTTTTTTTTATGTTGTTCACTCTAACGAAAACACCAACGCCATAATAAAGGAAAGACAAACAAGTTATGCTTAGAAAAAAAAAATCGAAATGTTGAACATTTTGGGAGAACAGTTTAATGTAGGCACTGTGACGAAGGGAAATTGTGGAAGTACACCACCTTACCGAAAGTATGAGGATATAAAATAATCTGTAGCAACAATTATATATCTACTAATAGATTAAATACTACACTATCTACCAATAAGTAATTGGACACCAGTGATAGCAAAGGAAAACGAAGTTTATTCAACTTCAATAGTTGGTGGAGCCTCCACGAGCGGCGATTACAGCTGCGACCCTCCGGGTCATACTCTCAACCAGGCGTTGTACGACGGCTAGCGGTATTTTCTTCCACTCGGCTTGGAGAAGACAGGCCAGTTCCTTCACCGATTTCGGACGGTGGGGGCACCCCTTAAGTCAACGCTCCAACTCGTCCCAGAGGTGCTCGATAGGGTTAAGGTCCGGGCTCTGCGCAGGCCAGTACATTCGATTAACCTCATTGTCACCATACCAAGCCATGGTGGAACTCACAACATGACAGGTGGCATTGTCATCCTAAAAGTAACATGGGTCCACCCCGTAAAACTGCCACAACGTAGGAAGCGCATGGTCATCCAAAATGGTGCAGTAGGTCTCGGCGTTGAGTCTACCAGGAATTGCGACCGAGGGTCCCGTGCCATACCAGGAGAAACACCCCCATTGCGTAATTCCCCAGCCGCCGAACTTCACATTTGGCACAATACATTGCGGTAGGAGGCGTTCTCCAAGCATACGATAAACCCAGACCCTGCCATCCGAACGGAAGAGGGTGAACCTTGATTCGTCGCTCCAGAGAACCTGTTTCCACTGTTCAACGGTCCACTGTCGACGTTCTTTGCACCACGCTAGCCGAGCAGCGCTCTTGGACTTGGTGATCAAAGGCTTGTTGGCGGCAGCACGCCCATGGTAACCGAGCAGATGGGCTTCCTTACGGATGGTATTCATCGAAAGAACACTCCCGGATGCCTGTTGAAACTCCTCGCGGATGTGGCCCATCGATTTGGTGCGGTTCTTCCGAATTTCTTTGGCCAGAACCCGTCGGTCTCTAACTACCAGTTTTGTGGGTCTGCCGGGTCGGGGCACATTCCGACAGTCACCTCTCATCTTCCACTTGCCAATCACGTAGGCCACTGTCGATTTTGGGTACTTCAACTCCCTGGATATGTCACGTATGGATCGGCCATTTCTGTGATACCCGACGATTACACCTTTCTCGAAATCAGAGAGCTCCGAACTGCGTGGCATCTTGCATGCGACTGGTTGCGTTGTTGTTTCCCACACGATATTTAACGGCGGCGACCGTGACGTGTATCAGGACCGCAGATATCGTCGATTGTAGGGGTGTCCAATTAATTTTTGGTAGATAGTGTATTACGTACCTCAAATCCTTAGTTTATATGATTCACATTGTTGGTGTGTCCTTTTTCTTTGTTTGTGGATTCATTGACGATTCTCAACACATGTCGCGATATTCCAATGATAATTCCTTGGGAGATGAAACTTTTTGGTTTTAATCTTTTCTTTTATGCACACTATTGCACACATATTATTGCACTCTGGTTCCAGCTCTTTTAATGTTAATAATGTGTGTGCAATAGTGTACATAAAACAAAAGCTTAAAACCAAAAAGTTTCATCTCCCAAATAATAATCGTTGGAATATCGCGACATGTGTTGAGAATTGTCAATCAATCTACAAACAAAGAAAAATGACACACCAATTGTGAATCATATAAACTAAGGATTAGAGGTACGTAATAGTATTTAATCTATTAGTGGATATATAATTGTTACTACGAACTTTCGGTGTGAGTTTTCAACGTGGACCCGAAACAAAGCTTTTGTGGTTCTACTGAGATATTTTATCAAAATAATCTGTCTGAAAAGGGTGAAAAAAAAATACAAGTAGGCTCAGTTCTGATTGAGCCGTCAGTTTGGAACGTAGGTCTACGACTTGCAGATCGGAGAGTTGAAATGAGCTAGTCGAGTATGCTTTCAAAGCGTTTATTTCATTTGTTATAGCCAACACAGGTATATGAAAGGTAGGATATGAAAAGTAGCTTACATAATTTTTACAGATAATGCTCGATACATTGCTAATACAAAACAGATCGATACACGAATTACCCAACGTGTTGCTCTGTCTTCTTGGGCTTTTTACATTCCTCATCACTTGCTCCTGCCTCTCGTTCTGATGTCCTCCACATTTGCTTTCGTTCATTCTGCGAAATCCGCGGCATTGTCGAAAATCAGAACGAAAACAATTTTAAATTTTTTAGTTTAAACCACTGCGGTATGTTCTTTATATATTTGAATAGATCTCGTCGAGAGCTTTAAAACAATTCCACGCACAGTCGTTTTGCACTCACGGTTGTCCAGATAAACCGCGATATTTGTCAAAAGTGTTCACCGGTTCACAAGAAAACAATTTTTTAAAATACTGAGTTCAAGCCATTGCGAAATGTCTATCATATATTTGAATAGATCTCGTCGAGAGCTTTAAAACGATACCACGCACAGTCGTGTTGTGCTCACGGTTGCCGAGATAGACTGAGTCAAACGGGATGGCACACCCAGAAATATTGCATCATCTCCCCAGCGCACAGGGAGCGAGGGGAGCTTCGCGCACGATGTATTGCGCAGTTCACGAATTAGACTCCACGATGTTTACGAATATGCTAGCACGATTAGTGTGCGTCACGTATTTTTAACGCTATAATGATTTTAATTGGGACCTATTTTGGGCACAGGCAGTCGGCCGTAAGTCGCTCCATACTATCCGCGGAGTTACACGTAATCCTACGTCAAAAAGACTGAGAACGCCAGGATGAAGATCCACTTGAACATGACTAAAGTTTTGACCCTGATTCTCCATCTCATTTGTCAACAGATAATGAAGATTTTTTTAAAGTTTTTCATATCTTCACTATCTGTTAACAAATGAGATCGTGTACTCTGAGATCGATCGGGATGGATATTGCAGGTATGAGATTCGTATATGCTTCCTTCTTAGAAGTCTTGTTTTTAAGAAACTGAGAGCGGTGCTGAAGAGTAGAAATGTCTCACTTAATACAGATCTTCGAATATTCTTCGCAAAAATCTTCCTCATAGTCATGATCGGCTGTGAAAGTTGGACTTTTCATAAAGCTGAAAGGAGAAAACGCATACTTCTATGCACTGTTGCTCGAGACTTTTCGGATTCATTTGGTTTCCGAAAGAAGAAGTCAGTATGTTTTGTAGCAAATCAAGTCCAGCTGTTTGCTTAAGAATGTAATTGAATAACGATATTTTGGACATATGGTGAGAAGATTCAACTTCTTGGAAAAGTTCGTCATTCTAAGAAAACTGTAGAAGCAAAACAAAAAAGCCAAACCCGTATATGCCAATGGATTGGTACTTTAAGGTGGATACTAGGTTCCCTTTGCAGGAAGTGACGCTTACTGCCTTGGGCATGGATAAATGGAAATCTGCAATCCGGGAAGTCACCAAGTGTCAGAGACGACTGAATGGATTATGATATATGTACGTGTATGTGTGTGTGCGTGTGTGTGTGCGTGTGTGTGTGTGTCTACAGGTAGCAAGATAGATTGCACAGAACAGGCAAAAGGCTAAATGCGGCTGCAGAAGAGAGATAATTTTGTGCAGTTGAAAGCGAAGAGACAGTGGACAGCAGTGCTGTGCGAAAATGGTTTCGATGTTTCAGTTCTAGGGACATCAGTCTCGAAGACAAGCCGAGGTTAGAACGTCTAACCACCAACACTGACACCCTAGTCTAAGCCGTGACAGCGACCCCCGATTCCAGTACACGACCATTGGCAGCTGCGATGGGTCTCTCTTCATAATCAACGATGTTTCATCACCTCCAGCAGCTTGGTTTCTCCTTCAGACACCATTTGATGGTTTTCCATCAATTTCCACTCCATCAGGCGAAACCACGCTTTGCTCTTTGACGCACATTGCTATCAAATTTACTAGACGGACGATTTTGGCGTCGTATTGTTACAGGAAATAAAAAGTAGACATTCCTACGTTATCCTACCACCAAAGATCAATTCTTGGCCAATAGCATGCCAGAAAGCACAGCCAATGCTGCAAAGCGACCGGTCCGAGAGGGAAGTCATGTTGCGAATTTGATGGAATTGTAAGGGTCCTGTGCACTGGTAACTCGTGCAAGATGGTCAACAGGATCGGATTAAGGGGAGGGGTCTATAGGGGCTATAGTCTTGGGCCCGCCATTACCAAGGGCCCAAAAGGCATGTCTGAGCAAATAATAGAGAGAGGGGGTTTATACAATGTATAATAAAATAGTTTTACCTTTGTCTAGTATGATTTCCACTTGGGCAGAAACAAATGCTGGAAGACGAACAGATTTCAAGGTAGTGACTCATCAAGGGTAAAGGTTTCATGTCGGTGTGCACCGCTGATCGGCGAGACAGTTTCTGCTTTTTTCCTACCATGCACCCACACCTGCTAATTTGCACTTGGAACCGTTAAGGTGGTTCCACCTAAAATCTCTGCCTTATGTTTCCAATGGTAAAACTTCTTTACATATTTTCTTCGCAATTAATGTATTCCCAAGGATGAAAATTTGCACATCGATAAAACTAACTTTAAGTTATAGCATAGGATACTTAATACTTGCTAAAAAATAACCATAACTAAGCAATCCAACATTTGTTGGTCTACTGACGTCATCAATGTACAGGTTGCGCCATCTATAAGCAGGTCTGAACATTACTCAAAGAAAAATGATTGATTTTTAACATAATTATGGTTATGTATTAGCAAGTATTAAGTATCCCGTGCTATAACTTAAAGTTGGTTTTATCGATTTGCAAATTTTCATCCATGAGAATACATTAATTGCGAAGAAAATATGTAAATAAGTTTTATTGCCGCCCCGGTGGCGCAGTGGTCTAAGCGATGGCATCTGATCATTCGTCCGAAAGGCGTCCGGTTCGAATCCCGGTGAGGCATGGATGTTGTGTTTGTCTTACGGCACTGGCTCTCTCCCTTCCTTGGAACCAGTGACCCTAAATTAGGGACGGGCGACTGCTTATAGCCCTTTGAGTTGCTCACGGTGGTCGTTAAACCTACAACCAAAAAAAAAAAAGTTTTACTATTGGAAACATAAGGCAGAGACTTTAGGTGGAGCAACCTTAATGGTCGAAGTTGCATGTGGCTTCATATTACATAGCTAAAAAGACGTACTAAAAAAAGTATACAATGCCAAATCATTAAGAAATCTAAGACAAAATGTAGGAATCTTAAGCATTTAACTCATGTTATTATGAGAACAATGGAAAATGCAGTGACTTATTATGAAAATTTTGCAGATAATGTTTTATTGAAGAATGCACTACGTGTAATTATCACAAACATACTGCTACAGTTTCGTGTTTCAACGGACTTTATAAGGATACCCGATCTTAAGTTCTTGCGGGTCCTCAATGTCTTAGCCTAGGGACCCACTCAAATGTCTTAGCCTAGGGGCCCACTCTATGTCTTAGGCTAGGGGCCCACTCTATGTCTTAGCCTAGGGGCCCACTCAATGTCTTAACCTAGGGGCCCACCCAAATGTCTTAACCTAAGGGCCCACTCAGATGTCTTAGTCTAGGGACCCACACAAATGTCTTAGCCTAGGGACCCACTCAAATGTCTTGGCCTGTGGGCCCACCCAAATATCTTAGCTTAGGGGCCCACTCGGATGTCTTAGCCTAGTGCCCCACCCAAATGTCTTAGTCTAAGGGCCCATCTTAGATGTGTTAGCTTTGGGGCCCGCTCAAATGTCTTAGCCTATGGGACTACTAAGGCCTTAATCCGGCCCTGATGATCAGACTGTAGACGTGAAAATCTATGCCGATTAACTGCCACGGGTCCTTGATGCTTGATGATCCACTGAAAACTGCGGGAATTGGAAGTGGTAGATATCCTACTCAATCCTCCATACAGTTCTGATCTTGCCTCATCCGATTACCACCTGATTTGCTCCATCGCCCTTTCCTACAAGAACGGCCCTTCTCTTCATTGATGGATGTGGAATCTGGCATCAAAGAGTTACTGTCCTAGAACCCTTCCGAGTAGAACCACTGTAGGATCATGGCTTTGATGGAACATTGGCAAAGGACTACAGAAAACATTGGCCTGCACTTTACAAAATGAGATGAGTGTGTATGGCTTTCTAACAGCATTAAAGTTTTTTGCTGCAAACGAGACCGACTTTTGATTCACTCTTCTAATAAAATTCAAAACTAAAATTACACAAACGATTCATCAATCCTTCGGAAACCATTCAAAAGCGAACAGTTCCCCTGAAACGGTGCAAAACTGAACGACGGACCTAAGTAGCAAGAAATGTTTCCACTCTTACCCGATATTTAGGAGTAGGCAGTTGTGTTCCATCGAAAGCATCTTTTTTCGTGAATTGCAAAGTCAAAGCAGGAATTTAATTTCATAATTCAAGTACAAATATTTCTTTGTGCACAGATTCTTTTAAATATTCACTTTCATAGTCGCGTTTTTGTTTTCTGTCTCAGTTAAATTGTCACAGAACATAACGCGCACTTTTGAGTTATTTTGTGAGAATAATTGTTCTTATTCTCTTCGAACATAGCGAGAGAATAATTTTCATTTGCTCATTTATTATCATCTCTCGTCTGTGTATTACAATGGCGTTCTAGTATGTACGTTTCTCATACAACTATTAAAAAAAGAGGGATAAAAATCTTGTTTGAAACAACCTCTCTCTCTCTCTCTCTCTCTCTCTCTGTCTGTCTGTCATCAACCTAAAATTTGATGCCTCTCTTACATTGCTTCCTCGATCACCAATGGCTTATTTCACATCGTAAATCAACCTTGTTGAAGGTCCACGTTTTATGTCTACAACACGGTACAACAGAATTTTATATACGTTTGGGAACTTTTTGATTCTGCGTTCGACTCACATGTCCATACCATTTCAATATATTCTCAATAACTTTTCGTCTAGCGAAAAGTGCCTCTCCGGTGACCGAGTGATCTGAGTCGCGGGCTACTGCTCATGTCCAAGTTGTTTTCTGGTGAGGCTTGGTAGGTGCGACTGTCATCTACCCCATACCTGGAAAGAGAGGGTGACTCCTTATAGACTTAATTCTCGTGGTGGGCTTTGGAATCCCAAACAAACATCCCTACCTGAAAAGTGCCAAGGGGTACCGTAGACTGGAGTCTAAACGATTACTTCTGATCATTCGTCCGAGATGGGTCCAGGTTCGAATCCCAGTGAGGCATGGATATTCGGTTTGTCTTACGACATTGTCTCTCTTAGTTCTGCCGAGTCGGTTGCCCTAATTAAGGGACGTGCGAGTGCTTATAGCCCATTGAGTTGCTCATGGTGGTCGTTAAACCCCAATAAAAAAAAAGTACCAAATACAGCTCTAATCTCTACATTGCTTATTCTGTTTTGTGCAGCTGGAACTAGCTCATTTTTTTTTTTTTTTTTTTTTTGATTGGAGGTTTAACGACCACCGTGAGCAACTCAATGGGCTATAAGCAGTCGCCCGTCCCTAATTTAGGGTCACTGATTCCAGGGAAGGGAGAGAGCCAGTGCCGTAAGACAAACACAACATCCATGCCTGACCGGGATTCGAACCCGGACCCCTTACGGACGAATGATCAGAGGCCAGCGCCTTAGACCACTGCGCCACCGGGGCGGCAGCTCATTTTTGCTAGATATTCTTTCCACCGCCCTCATGTCTGTAACTTCCAATCTCCTGCAGAGCTCCTAACTTTGCACCAACTCTCCCTGACAAAGTCCAAACTTAGTTATCTGGTTAAACTTTTGCTTTGTGCAAAATATTCTTATGAGGGTGACAAGAGATTTTCCCTTCTTTTTGGCAGTTCTGTTTTCTAGTATCTTATCAAGCTTCCTAGTCCTTTCGATGATGGCACCAAGATAGTTCAAATCGCCAAACCACGCTGGTGGCGCATTGGTCTGAGCGCTAACATTTGTCCGCGTGAGCCCAAGTTCCAGACCCGAATGAGTCACGAGTGATGTGTTTGTATTGCGGCAATAGCTGTCTCCCTTCCCTGGAATCAGCGTCCCCAAATTAGGAACGGGATACTGCTTATAACCCTTAGACTTGCTCACGGCGGTCGTTAACTCTAACCCAGAAAAAATCTCTTGCCTATTCTAATCGGATTTAAATATTTTGTGAATGGTTATTGATAAGACTCTAAAGCTTGACGAGAAAGAAGACAACAAAATTTCTGTATTGAGGTTTATTCTCGCGCACAGGTAGAAAAGCAACTTTGTGAACAGAAAGATAAATCTGAAGTGAAATATCTATTGTATCAAGAAGTAGTAAAAAGAAGTAAAAGCGAAGGAACCTTGCTGCAAAAGCAGGAGAAAATTTGGTGAAGAACATTAGAAGATGCAAAGTTGGTAATAAGTCGCGCTAGAGAGGGTGGGAAGAGCGACGGAGAAAGACGAAAATGGCTAATAACCTTGGGTGTCATGTGCGATCCGAAGTGTCAATGATGATGAAAGTTTTTTCAAGGCCGTAGTGAGACCAATATTGCTTAAACTTCTCCAATGACAAGATATACAAAACATTGCTCCAGATATGAAGATCCAGTGTCACTACGAGCAGAAATTTGAGTTACAAAGTTTCGAAGAAAGTCAAAAAGCAAGAGAGGGCTGGTACAGACATGTACTGAGGAGAAAAAGGTGTTATGTGAGAAGAAGGATTAAGAACTACTAAGCGAAAGGAACAAAGCAAGACCTAAAAAAAGATCGTACGACTGTGGGAACAACAACAACACAAAGAGGAATGGAAGAGTAAGGTGGTGTAAGGTGAATGGAGACGGAAGGTCCGAATGGTTACCAAGGCCGGATTAAGGGCCTTAGTGGTCCCCTAGGCTAAGCCATTTGAGCGGGCTCTTAGGTTAAGACATTTGAGTGCGCCCCTAGGTTAGGACGTTTGAGTGGGCCCTTAGGCTGAGACATTTGGGTGGGGCCCGATGTAACGTACCAGGAGATGTGACGTACCTGCCAGCAGGACGCACACGACATAAAGGCAGATAGGAATCAGAATACATGTCCGCGTAGCTTAATTGGTAGAGCAACTTATTCCGGAATGAGTGGACCCGGGTTCGAACCCCGGCGCGGATAAAAATGACGGAGAAATTTACTTCGTTATAATGGCGCCCGAACTATCCGGATGACCCGACCGTTCAAAATCTCGCAATGGTGTGATGTTATTTCCACACCGCGAGATAGGAAAAATAAGAGCAGCACTTCGAAAAAAAAAAAAAAAGAAGGGGGAGATGATGTAACGTACCAGGAGATGTGACGTACCTGCCAGCAGGACGCACACGACATAAAAGCAGATAGGAATCAGAATACATGTCCGCGTAGCTTAATTGGTAGAGCAACTTATTCCGGAATGAGTGGACCCGGGTTCGAATCCTGGCGCGGATAAAAATGACGGAGAAATTCACTTCGTTATACCTAGGCTAAGGCATCTGTGTGGGCCCTAGGCTAAGACATTTGAGTGGACCCCTAGGCTAAGACATTTGAGTGAGCCCTTAGGTTGAGGCATTTCAGTGGGCCCCTAGGCTAAGATATTGAGTGGGCCCTAGTCTAAGACATTTAAGAGGGCCCCCAAAGAACTTCAGATGGGGAATCATTATGAAGTCCGTTAAGACAGGAAACTGTAGCTAATATGCTTGTGATAATTACACGTAGTGTATTCTTCAAACTAGTGCCTAATCTGCAGAGTTTTCATAATAAGTCACTGTATTTTCCATTGTTATCATAAGAACATGAGTTAAATACTTAAGATTACTAAATTTTGTCTTAGATTTTTTAATGATTTGGCATTGTATAAATTTTTTAGTACATATTTTTAGCTACGCAGTGTGAAGCAGGGAACTTTAACCATTAGCGGTTCCAAGTGCAAATTAGCAGGTGTGGTTGAATGGCAGTGAAAAAGCTGAAACTGTCTCGCCAACCCCGTTGCAAACACCGACATGAAACCTTGGCTCTTGATGAGTCACTAACTTGAAATATGTTCGTATTCCGGCATCTGTGTCTGACCAAGTGGAAATCATACCAGACAAAAGTAAAACTATTTTATAAACGTCTCTCTCTATTTTTTGTCCATACATGCCTCTTATGCCCTTGGTAATGGTGGGTCTCAAGGTTATAGCCCCTATAGACCTCCCCACCCTTAATCTGGCCCTGACGGCTACCTCACCTATTAGTGTTAGGATGTCGGAGATGAAGAAGGTTATTATCATCGTTACAGCTTTCTTTTCAATGCAATATTTAAATTGTAACAATTCAAGAACATTGGAAAGAGTAGGCATAAGTTCTGTATTCATGAATGACATTCAACTGAAGGGAGGCCATGAGCGCCATCTTTCGTCTCTAACTGTTACTGAGCTATGAAAAAAGAGAAAGCGTGAGAGGAGCGAATAAAATCTCATTCACATTATGTCTTTTAAGCTTTTAAGAAAGTGGCTTGACATACGTTGTTGTAGATTCATTACATTTATACAGAGCTCTGAGGATCATTCCAATGGAATTCTCAAGACAATTTCTGTAAATAAAAACCTGCTTTGCGGAAATGAACTGTTCTTACGATAGTCGTTTATTTTGTATCAACTTACTGTCATGGAACTCCATCACGAACGAAGTGTGGTTTGATATGGATAATACTAAACTGGTAGCTATGTACACGTGAGTTACGCAAATAGACTACGTGACATCATTCTACAAGGGTTCGGAAAGGGAATAATTTACGTCATACTTTAAAGCAGCTAAACGCCTTGTTTGCTACCAAGAAAGAGGTTTGACATTTCAAAACATTATTATTTATCCAAGTCTCTGTGGTACACTAACAAGCGTCCTGCTCATAAACAGCATCGTACCACACATTCAGGAAATTATGACTACAAACAAACTAACGCTCTGCACTCTCTCAAGCATAAACTCAGTTTTATTATTAGGTTACAGAAGTATATCTTCTGAGCGGATGAAAAGATCGGATAAAAACGTTATCAAAGCAAGAAAAGCAAAACTGCCCGGGGATAAACTTCACATTCAACTTACAACAGGAGATCATCAAAGAAAGAGGAACGAAATAACAATGAGAGAGAAATGGAGTCAATGAAATATATTTTTATTACTATTTTGCTTCTATTTTCCTGAAAGGATTCTTCCTTTTTTCTTAAGGCTGTCCTTTGTGTGTATCTACCATTGCCTTACAGTACAAAAATATATGACATTAAATCATCCGTTTTAGTGCTTTCATGTTCGTCTTTTATGATTACGCATTTGTTTTCCGAATTGTTGTAAATAGGCAAAAAACCAGCTGCTTTATAATTTTATGATATCACTTGTGTTATTTTAATGTGTAAAGCTGTGATAGTTTATCTTTAAAATATGTAAGGCTTTGAGTGAGAATGTCACTTATCGATTTAATCTACTTCTTGAAGCCTTATAGATTTAGCTCAACTCATTTCTTGTAGACCTTACAAGCTGTAATATGTGAAGCTTAACTGTACACCTGAATACCATTAGGTAAAAATTATCTAGAAGCAAAGAATATATATATTTTAATGTCCCAACTTTTATTCCGTAGATTGGCACATCAATGAAGAATATCGTTGAATGTAATTCAATTCATAGTAAAAAAATGGTGACATCAACAAGCACTACAAACTACGAGGGCAAATAAAAAAATAAGGTCAATGTTGTCGTATATTAAAGAAACTAAGAGGCATAAAGATAACAATTACCCTATTTCTCAACATAGTCCTCAAGTCGTTCAACGCATATTTCATATCTGTCTACAAGCTTCCGGATTCCTGCAGAGAAAAAAGATTTGGGTTGTTCCTGCAGCAACGAATGCACCGCTTCCTGTATCTGGACATCACTTTTAAAACGGGGGCCTCTCAAAGCGTCTTTCAGAGGCCCGCAGACATGAAAGTTGCACGGCGCCACATCGGGGCTATAAGCAAGATGTGGTAACATCTCAAACTTCAACTCGGCAATTGTTTGTTGAGTTGCCAATGCCGTATGTGGGTGAGCGTTGTCGTGCAGCAACAGCACTTTATTGGATAATATTCCCCATCGTTTTGCGCGAATCGCTAGTTTCAATTTGTCTTTCAGCCAGTCACAGTATGACCGACTGTTACTTGAGTCACCCTGTGCTTGATAGTGTTCAACGATGGGTCCTTTCATGTCAAACAAGTGAGTCAGCATTAATTTTCGTGCCGAAGGAACAACTTTGAACTTCTTTTTTTGCATGGGAAGCTCAGATGTTTTCACTCCATGCTTTGCTTTTTTGCTCTCGAGGTCGTACCGATGGACCCGTGTTTCGTCCCCAGTGACAGTCCTCTCCATAATACTGGGATTTGACTCATACCGCTGCCAAATAAATTCTGCGGATTTCCAGACGCTACTGCTTGTGCGCATCAGATAACTGCCGTGGCACCCATCTCTCACAAGCTTTATGATATCCGAGATCGCCATGCACTATTGAGAATGCAGAACCATAGCTAATGTTTACCTTTTGGGCGATCTCCGGCAGAGTAACCCGGCGATCTTGTTTAATGAGCGCATCGATGCGATCCAGATAGTCATTTGTGCGAGAGGTCGACGGACGGCCCAAGCGAGCTTCATCAAACACATTCGTTCTACCAGCTTGAGACTTCTCTATCCTCTTGTACACATGGCTCTGGCTCATGCACTTGCCCTGCCCATATTGCAGAAGCATCCTACGATGAATTTCAGCGCTCGTAAGAATCTCACTACACTTCGCTGCTCGACGATGGAGCATTCCGACAAACGAACGGCCATGGTTACGCCCTTATAACTGCTGGGTAACTGCGATTTGCAGATTAGCGATTGTATCCGCCACGTGTCAAGGTCATCTGTCCTCCGCTCCCCAGATAGCAATCTGCTGCAGCTCTGCTTGCGTACGTAACGAGAGCATTGACCTTACTTTTTGATTCGCCTTCGTATTAACTCGTTAATTCGACAAGACACAGTTTTCAAGATGTTACTTCTCTCTCGCTTAAGAGATTAACATATACTGAGTGATCACTGAATTATGACCACCTATCTAATGCTTCGCAAGTCCTCTTTTCGCCCTCAGTACAGGAGCTATCTGACATCGATTTAATAAAATACCGGAAGCATTTGGAATGTATGGCCAACCAAGCTGTGTATAGGTCCATCCACGGAGTGGATAAAAAAACGCGACTCGTCAGACCAAAACACTTTTTTTCAGTCATTCAACGTCCGATTTGTATTACCTTTGCACCGGAACCGTGGCTCAGAAAGAATGTCGTCGAGGTCGTCTGCTGTTGTAGCCCATACGTGCGAGCGTGCGACGCATGTTCATGACAGATACTGTTGTAGGTTGACCTTTGTTGTATTGGGTAGTCAAGTGTTGAACATTGTTGAGTCTGTTGGTCTGTGCGAGTCATCGGACCCAACGCTCACCTATCTCATGTCAACCTCTCGCTGTCCTGTGCAGTTTTGCCTCCTGGTCGTTGTTTGACCATTTTCTCGCCAGTCCTAATACACTTTAACTGCGGTGGCTCACGAACAGCCCACAAGTTCATCCGTTTGGGAAATCGAGGCATCCGCTCTCCGAACTCCCAGAGTCTGTCCTTTCTCAAAGTCCGAGCAATCCTCCATTTACCCCATCACGGTCCTAATTTTACTAACTAGTGTTCCGCTCACACCTTTTACACTGAGTGGCCACTTTATTATGCCCACCTGACAGTTTTAAGCAAATGAGCTATGTCTGCACACTGTTGCCGCCAGAGGGCGAGGCTAGTATAAAAAGGGAAAGCTTAGTGCTTGCGACAGTAGTAGGAGTGATTTTTGGGTGACGAGATGAGTAAAAAATGCGATTTGACGGACATTCAACGTGGGATTATTGCAGGAGCTCGGAGCCATGGAGCGAGTATCACCGAAACTGCCGCATTCGTGAAATGTTCCCGAGCAGCTGTTGTTAAAGTGTTTAAAGACTGGACTGGCAGCCAAAATAACTGGGTCTCTACGTGCAACGTGCGGTCGTCCTCAACTAGTGACTGCTCGGGCTGAACGGAGAGTGTCCACACTGGTAACAGACAACAGAAGGGCAACAGTGCAGCAAATTACAGAACATCTTAATCAAGGATCCCCTCAAATGATCTCTGCACGCACTGTTCGCCGTACACTGCATCGGAATAGGATATGACAGCCGAAAGCCTGTTCGAACACATTTTCTGTCTGCAGTTAACAAGAGAAAACGTCTCCAGTTCGCACAGAAGCACAAGGATTGGAAAGTCGATAATTGGAAACAAATTATGTGGTCCGATGAATCACGTTTTCAGTTGCACCATGCCGATGGTTGAGTGAGAATTTGGCAGAAACAGCGCGAAAGCATGAACCCTATGACGTAGAAGTCTTTTCGTACTTCTACGTTAATTTAAAACAGCAGCATACTAAGAAATAGTTCCTAAATGAAAGAAACCTTAACGGCCAGACGAAACATGTAAACAACAGAAGTCACACTTACGGAAAAGATGCTTTACTCAAGGTTGTAGCACGTCCATAACAGAACGATATCAGTATTTAAACACACCACACAACTTCACAGCTCTTAACACAACGCACTCTTTCAACGCTCACTTTACACGCTCTCCAAGCAACAGTTTAGTCATCGTTTTTATCTCTCGTTTTTATCTTATCTCAGGCATATGTCACGTGCATTCAACCTCAATTGTGTTCGTTTGAGAGAAAAGATATTACATTAAGAGTGAAATATAACTGAGAATAACTCAAGATTTACATAGGGAAAGAAACTAAAAAGGAAAGTTAATTTAGAATATACGTCACAACCCCAAATGCATTGCTATAACCTTTCAAGCTGTGGGAGGCAACGTTATGGTTTGGGGCATGTTTTCCTGGTATGCTTTGGGCCCTTTAATTCGTGTTGATCAACGTCTGACTCGCACATCATATCTAAACATCGTTGCGTACCAAGTGCATCCTGTCATGTGGATGGTTTATCCCAATGGTGATGGCTACTTTCAACAAGATAATGCGTCCTGCCAGAGTGCTCGTATTGTACAGGTTTGGTTTCAGGAACATGCCGGTGAGTTTACTTTGCTTAGGTGGCCCCCACAATCTCCAGATCTCAACCAAATTGAGAAATTGTGGGATAAAGTTGAACGAGCCATCAGACAGCTGGATCCACAACCCTGCAATCTCACACTCCTGGAAAGTGCTATTCATCAAGCATGGTCTCAGATTCCACAAACCACCTATCAACATCTCGTGGAGTCAATGCCGCGAAGAATCGACGCAGTATTAAAGGTGAAAGGTGGCCCAAGGAAGTACTGAGGGGTGGTCATAATAAAGTGGCCAATCAGTGCATATGCTACGTCGGTCGACTATTTGGGCCCTCTCGGAAATCACGTAGTTAACGGACCACATCCATTTTTGATAGGAGTGGTCATAATTCAGTGATTACTCGGTGTATTTCTGTTCGTAACTTCCCTATCGTGACTCACTGTCAGTAATACCAACCTTAAAAACTCATCAAGGGAAAATCTGTGTCTTTAAGTAAGAAAATGTTTAATGTGAAGAAGCCACATCTTCATAAGGATACAGAAATTCAAAAAGAAAATTAAATTTCAGGTATACGTCACAAACGTTATTATGATTATGAAGTGTTTTCGCGTGTTTTATATGAACTTCTTTGCGAAAGTACTGTTCGTGAAAGTAAAGAATTTTTCCTAAACAAATTTCGAGGTCAGCAAGAATATCGAATTTTCATTCTTTTTTCTTAGCATTCCTACACACCTCTAACTCCTTTCTTCTCGTCACCTACTCATTTTCTTAATCGCTTTGATTACTTTATCTGTGTCAGACGTTTGGAGTTCATTGTGAAAGAACTCATGCTTTTGTGACTGTTAGTTCACTCTGTCTCCATCTGAAGTTGAAGCTGAAGTTATTTTGGAAGCCATAGCCAAGAGTGACAGCAGTAACAGGAACATATGTGCCATATAATAAGCGGAATACGCGCATCACTGTACAGGAGAAAGAGATAATATGCTCAAAAGCCGAACTCTCAATTAATCACAGGCCCACACTGAGCCAAACTTCTTTCTATAATTTGTTGTTAGAATTCAAAGGCCCGTTGTTGTGCCACCATCAGCAACCATCTTTAATCCACTGTTGGATGAATGATTTCTCTCCAGGTCTCTTCCACCATCAATCACCATCTTCAAACTACTATTGGATGAATGATGTCTCTCTAGGTATCTTACTCCATCAATCACCATCTTCAATCTACTGTTGGATGAATGATGGCTCTCCAGTTCTTTTCCGCCATCAACCACCATCTTCAATCCACTGTCCCATAAGTGATATCTCTCCATGTCTCTTCCACCATCAACCACCATCTTCAATCCACTGTTGGATGAATGTCTGTCGAGATCACTTCCACCATCAACCGTCATCATCAATCCACTGTTACATGAATGATATCTCTCCAGGTCTCTTCCACCATCAACCACCATCTTCAATCTACTGTTGGATGAATGATGTCTCTCCAGTTCTCTTCCACCATCAGCAACCATCTTCAATCCACTGTTGGATGAATGATTTCTTTCCAGGTCTCTTCCACCATCAATCACCATCATCATCAATCCACTGTTACATGAATGATGTCTCTCCAGGTATCTTACTTCCACCATCAACCACCATCTTCAATCCACTGTTGGATGAATGATGGCTCTCCAGGTTTCTTCCACTATCAACCACCATCTTCAATCCACTGTCCCATAAGTGATATCTCTCCAGGTCTCTTCCACCATCAACCATCATCATCAATCCACTGTTACATGAATGATGTCTCTCCAGGTTTCTTCCACCATCAACCACCATCTTCAATCCACTGTTGTATGAATGATGTCTCTCCAGGTTTCTTCCACCATCAACCACCATCTTTAATCCACTGTTGGATGAATGATTTCTCTCCATGTCTCTTCCACCATCAACCACCATCTTCAATCCACTGTTGGATGAATGTCTTTCCAGGTCTCTTCCACCATCAACCATCATCATCAATCCACTGTTACATGAATGATGTCTCTCCAGGTTTCTTCCACCATCAACCACCATCTTCAATCCACTGTTGGATGAATGATGTCTCTCCAGGTTTCTTCCACTATCAACCACCATCTTCAATCCACTGTTGGATGAATGTCTCTCCAGGTCTCTTTCACCATCAACCATCATCATCAATCCACTGTTACATGAATGATGTCTCTCCAGGTTTCTTCCACCAATCAACCACCATCTTCAATCCACTGTTGTATGAATGATGTCTCTCCAGGTTTCTTCCACCATCAACCACCATCTTTAATCCACTGTTGGATGAATGATTTCTCTCCATGTCTCTTCCACCATCAACCACCATCTTCAATCCACTGTTGGATGAATGTCTCTCCAGGTCTCTTCCACCATCAACCATCATCATCAATCCACTGTTACATGAATGATGTCTCTCCAGGTTTCTTCCACCATCAACCACCATCTTCAATCCACTGTTGGATGAATGGTGTCTCTCCAGGTTTCTTCCACCATCAACAGCCACCGTCAATCCACTCTTGGGTGAAGGATGCCTCTCCAGGTCTCTTCCACAACTTCCTATCTTCAGGACTTTTCCTCTGTGTCATTCTGGTATGGAAGATAATTTAGATGGAATAATTTTGGAAGAGAGATATCATAATCCTCAAGAAAGAAATTTGCCATGATGTCTTAAAAGAGAAGTGTTCAACCAATTCATCCTTCCAGTTCTTCCTTATGGATCAGAGACATGGATATAACCTCAAGAAAGGTCATAGAGTGATGCAGACAACTCAAAGAAACATGGAAGCCTGCTTGATGTCAGCAATGAAGAGAGGGAAAAGAATATATATCAGGAAAACGACAAAAGTGTATGACATCATGATCAACGCAAAGACTCTCAAATGTTCATATCATACAAGGTGTGTCAATAAAATTCAGTGAATACTGCTAACGCGTAAAGGGAAAGATTGTGAAAGCTGCGGTAACATGCAGGACGCAGTCAAATACATGAGCGAACATGTCTCTAACCATCACGGAGCTGTGAGAAATGGTGTAGCACAGTAAGTCCGTCAAAATTGCGCTGATATATACTGAGTGGCCAAATAATTATGACCACCAGACCATTTTAGGCACAACAGCTGCCCCACAAATGCTTCTGACGCAAGATGGCTGAATTGGTGTCGCTGAAGGCATGCAGAAACTAACAAAGTGCATTGCGCAAGAAATGATGGTTAAAACACGAGATATCAATGACTTTGAACTTGGGGAATGATCGTGGGTGCTCGAAGCATTGGTGCGAGCATTAGAAAAAGTGTTGCACTTGTGAAGTGTTCGAAGAAGCAGTTGGTTTACAGAGAGTGGGCCACTAATCAAAAACCCGGGTCTGAGCAAAAGGCGTGTGGTCGTCAACGGCTACTGGAATCTCGAGCTGAGCGAGGAGTAGGCAGACTTGTTGAGTCCAACAGAAGGGCAACACTTCCTCAGATTACAGATAATCTGAATCAGCGACCAAGTTTGATGGCCTCTCAACGTACATCATATGGGATATAGAAGCTGACAGCCGGTCCGTAAGTCATTGCTATCTGCAGCGAACAAGAAGAAACACCTCCAGTTCGCTTAGGAACACAAGCATTGGACAGTAAATGAGTGGAAAAGGGCAATGTGGACTGGACGAATCACGTTTTCAGCTACATCATGCAAATGGAAGGATGAGGATATGGAGACAGCAGCACAAAAGCATAGACCCATCGTGCTTCGTCACCACTGTTATGGTCTGGGGAACGTTTTCGTGGTAGTGTTTGGGCCCTTTAATTCGCGTGGAACAATATCTGACAGACCAAAGGTATTAAAATATCGTTGTGGGCCAAGGGCACCCAGTTATGTTGATGGCTTATCCCAATGGTGATGGGTACTTCCAGCAGGACAATGCTCCAAGTCATAGAGCTCAGACTGTACGCGAATGGTTTGAGGAGCATCACGCAGACTTTTCCATGCTACACTGGTCTCCTCAATCACCCGGATGTAAATCCAACGGAGCATTGATGGGACGAAGTCGAAAGAGCCACCAGACAGCTGGATTCGCGACAATCAAATCTTCAAGAACTGAAGGGTGTAATTCATCCCTAATATACCCCAAGCCACTTACCAAGACGAATTCGAGCAGTATTAAGATCAAAATGTGGTCCAACAACGTACATACCAGGTGGTTATAATAATTTGCGCCCTCAGTGTAGGTGCACTTTGTTACCGGGTGAAATGGAGCAAAGAACCGATACCAAATTCTGCTTCAAAATGGGAAAATCTGCATAGGCGGAAATGCGTGCATTGCTGAAAGAAGTTTACGGGGATGAAGCAGTAACCTTTAAGTTTGTTTTAGACCGGTGCAAGAGTTTCGGCAAAGAGAGAGACTACGTTGAAGACGCCACCCGGAGAGAAAGACCCACGACCTCCAAAACTCCTGAAAACACTGAAAAAGTGCGTGAGCTCATAGCAAATGATCGTCGACTGTCTACACGAGTGATCGCTGAGTAACAAGGCATTAATCATGAAACAATTTGTACGATTTTCAAAGAGGAATTGAAAAAGGGGAATTCGTACGATTTTCAAAGAGGAACTGAAAAAGATCTGTTCAAGGATTCTGCAACACTGACTAACGACGAGCTGTTGCGGCGTGGAACCACTACAGTATTCGCCTGATCTGGTATCGTCTGACTACCTTCGGTTTTCTCGACTGAAATTACGGCTGAAAGGGTAAAGATTTGCGGACATTAAAGCGAATGTGACGACCGAACTGCGGACGATAACAAAAGAGGACTTTTATCATAGCTACCAGTGGCCATATGAATGAATGATGCCAAAAGTGTGTTGTGTGCTGGTGATAATGGATTATTTTGAAGACAAGTAAAGTAAGTTTTCTTAAAAATTACGTTGTTTTTTTTTACCATACATTTATCGAACTTTATTGACACACCTTGTATTTCTAGAAGAACTGACCGCCATTGTACAACTGAAGTACTATATTGGATTCTAACGGATGGGAAAGTAAATAAATAAATAAATACATCGCTCTTTCCACGTTCCAGAAACACATAGCAACCGAAAAATTGCTTTCAGCCGCCGCCGTGGAATTGAACCACGGAACTGTCGATATCTAGCCGAGCGCGTTAACTTTACACCACGGTGGACAACAATCCACGGTGCTATGTTTATTTTTAAGTCAGCTTCTGACATCATATATCCGTAAGATGGGCTCAGCTACTGAGACGTCTCCATTTGGTGGGCATTAACGGCACTGGCTATATATATATAATAGCAGTTAAATCCAAAGGGCGAGATCCAAGGTGAAAATCCTCCAAATACGTGGCGTCAGTAAATAAATAAATACATCGCTCTTTCCACGTTCCAGAAACACATAGCAACCGAAAAATTGTTTTCAGCCGTCGCCGTGGAAATGATCCACGGAACTCTCGATGTCTAGCCGAAAAAACTAAGAAACAGACCACGTGGGATATGGGTGATTGAAATTCGAAGGCATTCAGAGCCATAGAAGAGAGTTGCTCAAAACAGAGAGTTAAGGAAGAGACTTCGGGAGACCTTTGTCCAGCAGTGCACTTTGAATGGTGAATGATGATGATTATACACGGTCTAGTCACATTATTGTGACCACCAGCTAATATCCAGGGTAACCGCCGTGTGCAGCGCGGACAGCAACTGGACGGGCTGGGAGTGACTCGAAAAAGTGCTGGAAGGTTTTCACAGGTATTTGGAGCCATGGTGATTGCAGTGCATCTGACAGCTGCTGGAGGGTGCGTGGTGGAGGATACATGGAACGAACAACACGATCGAGGTGGTCCCACAGATGCTCAATTGGGTTTAAGTCTGGGGAATCAGGGGTCTAAGTAAGTGCTTTGAATTATTCGTCGTGTTCTTCCAACCACTCTCGGACATTTCTAGCTGTGTGACACGTTGCTTTGTCATTCTGGAAGATTCCCATCGGCCCCAGGGAATACAATCAGCATGTATGGGTGTACGCATGGGCTGCCACCACCAGCTTGTGATCTTATAGCAGTGATTGAAGGGTATTTGTTCTACAATGTTTCTCATCTTATACGCCAACGTCCATCCGTTCGATGAAGCAGAAAACGTGACTCATCGAAGAAGGCAACCCTTTGCCAATCAGCGGAGGTCCAATGCTGATACTGCCGTGCAAATGTAATCCTTTTCTGCCAATGTACCTTCGTTAGCATAGGTGCAGTGACCATCCGTCTGCATCGGACCCTACACACAGCAGGGTTCGCTGAACTGTCGTTTTAGACACACTTCCGGTAGCCCCCTGGTTCATTCGGCCAGTGAGTTGCTCCACTGTAGCGTGTCGATCGGCCCTCACGCACCTTCGATGCCGACGTTCACCTCTCACATCAATGGCACGTGGTGCTCCGCCGTTTCCACTTCGCTTATTCACATTGGTGCCATTTCTCCAATCACGATCCATTTTAACCACAGCAGCACGCGAACAGTTCACAAACTGCGCTGTTTCAGAAATACTGCCACCCTTAGCCCGAAAGCCGATAATCATCCCTTTTGCAAATGTGTTCCTTTTATCCATGACAGGAACGTGTGATATGTTTTCAGATTGCCTACAGCGCACCTTATATACCCTCCAAGCCAGCTCACGACACGTGCCTTCTTTCATTGGCTATGCGCTGTTGACGTCAAAAACAGGATGTGGTCACACTAATGTGACTCGACTGTGTATAAATAAGCGCGTAAATGGAAATATATAACGTGGAGGTTGAGGATTATGCTTATCTAAGCAAAAAATGATTCCCTTAAATTGCACACATGAGCAGATGGGGAATTAAAAAACAACAACCGAAAAACGAAGGAAAAGAACGCATCTTTCTCACAACCGCAAATGCACTTATTCTTACTGAAAGTTTTGTAACTGCATTTTCTGACCGGTGCCATATTTTTCCTATTTCACTTTTGTTGGAATTTACAGTCTAGCGTTGTCCTGCCATGTCCTTCTATTTTCATTTTCCATCCCAACGAAAGAAAGAGATGAAAAGACATGTTTCGATAACTAATCTAAGGTATTCATATAAGGTATTCATTCCCGTAATTGCAGCACTTGATACTAAGCAATGGTAGTTCTTTTCTTTTCTTTCTTTCTTTCTTTCTTTCTTTTTTTCCCCCAACGAAGTGCCGATGTGCCAAGTCGAAAGCTTGTTCCCATGATATCGTACGGCCCTCTGTAGACCTTCGAGAACGGCATTTAAATACGTATGCTGAGACACACTCTCAAAGAGGGCACAGCGATGTCTGGCTCGTAAATGCAAAGTGTGTTTTCTTTTCCTTGTCGAAATGATTCTTTCAACGCACAACTGATGACTTTAATCAATGCGTTTCAATCTTCTAAGATTTTTTTAAAATATGTTTATTACTTTTTTTATGGCTAGTCTGGTGAAATACTCTCGAATACAAGAAATACAGCACAGGGTCGCTTGCGCTCTTTGACGCGCCATTCCTGATTTCTACCTGGCACATTTTGTGAGTACAATACTTTCCCTAGCAGAGATGGAAACAGGTCAAGGGTCACGGGTCAGCGGGTCAACCGGTCGACTCTTGCGGGTCAAACGGGTCTGGTCAAAGTGTTCCTGATCCGATTTCGACCAGGTTTTATTTCCGTTTTATTTTTTGAAAGAAAAAAATATTTCAAAGAGCCCTTAAGAGGTCTTTGAAATAATTCTTCTGAGCTGCAGAGTGTGATCCAGGAACTTTCTGAAAAGAGTAAAGAAATGGGATTAAAAATGAACTTTCAGAAGACAAAACTAAAGTACAATGCCTTTACAAGAAATGAAGATTTATCGATTGGCGGGGAAAAGCCGGAGATAACATTCATCTTGGACAGAAAATATCATGCAAAGGTCTCATTGATGAAGAAAAGAATCGACGTATATAACTTGGTTGGAGAGCGTTTGGAAGAAACAGTACAATTTTTAAGAACAATATGCCATTATGTCTTAAAAGAAAAGTGTTTAATCAATACATCCTTCAAGTGCTTACGTACCGAGCAGAGACGTGGATCTTAACTAAGAAAGAGATACAAAGAGTGCAGACAACTGAAATAAGCATATGCATGCTTGGGTAACCAATAAAGTTAAAAAGAAGAACTCGTGGATAAGGAAAACGGCAAGAGTGGAAGACATCGTGATCAGAGTAAAATCCCTGAAATGGCAACTGGCTGGGCATATTGCCAGGAGAAGGGACCACCGGCGAACAACCAAAATTTTAGACTGGATTCCAAGGGACAGGAAAAGACCCAGAAAATCACGTGATAGATGGGCGGATGAAGAAGACTCACCCAAGACAGTCCGTTGTTGAAGAAACTTGGCGAGATCTTCATCCAGCAGTGGATTGATAATGATTGACAATGATGATTCAAATTTATAGTTCAAAGCAGATTTGTCCGTGTCTGATCCAGCAGGTCCAAAATGTTTGACCAGTTTCCAACTCTGCTCCCTAGATAGTATTTTTTTTCCATATCATACCGATGTCCCACCATTTATTTTATTATTTTTATTATTAGTATCCGATAAAAATTTTATATCGTTCGTTACACGATTCTGACTAATAACAAAATCGAACTACCGGCACATATCACTCCCCAACTTTCGCTGCCATGCTTTACGTAAAGAGTTTGGCAATGGCTTTTTTATTTACACTCCTTTATAAATTTAATCTCTACTAAGAGAGTTCGGCAAACCACCCACTCAATTATTATATTTTAGTAGTTGAGTTAAATCCCGATTCTCCACACGGAAATCCGCTGGCGTTCGCTAAACTCTTTGACGCTGGATCCTTCTCACCTTCTCCACCATGTTTCTTGAAACTTAGGAATACATTTACATAAAGTATCCCTAGCCAACTGAAATTCGCGAAGAGAGGTCTCAGATCATTTTTCCACCGAAGACAGTTTTCCACGGATAATTTAACGGGATTTTGTATGCAGAAAGTAAAACAGGCTGCCAGACTGTCACCTTTGACGGAGTGTTCTTCGCTGCGTGCGTTTTGTTCGTGACCACGAAAATTTTTTGGATATAAGTATAAAAGACACATGCTTTCTTTCTTAAAAATTTTTGGATATATAGAATAAAAGACACATGCTTTCTTTTGCGCTACTCGCGGCATAGGAGCGTTTATGACGCCTTAAGGCATCTTGGGTTTCCATATCTAATGCCACAGTATTACGTCTTAACTTAGCGGAGGGCTGTAAACTTTTTATTTTCATTCATATACAAGCACTCTCGTGTTTGTAGCGCGAAAAACGGGACTATTGACTGAACCGTGCTTTCTTCATTAAAACAGGGAAGATTTTGGCGTTTGTTAATTCATTAGGTTTCACAAAATATTGGGTTGAGCTAAAAGTCACTGCGCTTTTTACACATAGATGGCGAAACATGTCTTCAAATGTAACTAACGTCTTTTTGAACCGCAAATTCATTATGTAACGTGACTGCTGACAGTTCAAGTTTGCTTTAGGAATAGAAAGTGCACGATTTCGGTTAACAAGTGCTTGTTTGGCGTCGATTTCAAAATGGACAATCAAAAGGAACATTTTCGTCATGTTTTGCTGTATTACTTCCGAAAAATAAAAATAACACTGTGCAAGCTCATAAAAAAGTTATGTGATGTGTAAGGTGAAGATGCCTTAAAACTACGGCAGTGTCAGAATTGGTTTACGAAATTTCGGTCTGGAGATTTTGATGCGAAAGATGCACCACCCTCAGGAAGGCCAATCGAAGTTGATGACGACAAAGTAAAGACATTGATCGAATCGAATCGGCGTTTAACGATACGAGAGATGCTGTGAATCCGAGCATATTGAAATCGAGCTTTGGAAACCATTTAAAGCAATTGGGATCCGTTAGTAAGCTCGATATGTGGGTATCACATAAGCTCAAAGAAATTTATCTCACTAAGCGCGTTGACATCTGCGATTCGCCCTTGAAACGTGTAGAAAACGATCCATTTTTAAAACGTATAACCGGTGATGAAAAATAGATCGTCTACAACAACGTCGAACGAAAAAGAAAACAATCCATTTTTTGAAACATATGATAACAGGAGATGAAAAATTGATCGTCTACAACAACGTCGAACAAAAAGAAAACAATCCATTTTTGAAACATGATGAAAAATTGATCGTCTACAACAACGTCGAACGAAAAAGAAAACAATCCATTTTTGAAACATATGATAACATGAGATGAAAAATTGATCGTCTACAACAACGTCGTAAGAAAAAGAAAACAATCCATTTTTGAAACATATGATAACAGGAGATGAAAAATTGATCGTCTACAACAACGTCGTAAGAAAAAGAAAACAATCCATTTTTGAAACATATGATAACAGGAGATGAAAAATTGATCGTCTACAACAACGTCGAACAAAAAAGAAAACAATCCATTTTTGACACATATGATAACAGGAGATAAAAAATTGATCGTCTGAAACAACGTCGAACGAAAAAGAAAGCAATCCATTTTTGAAACATATGATAACAGGAGATGAAAAATTGATCGTCTACAACAACGTCGAACAAAAAAGAAAACAATCTATTTTTGAAACATATGATAACAGGAGATGAAAAATTGATCGTCTACAACAACGTCGAACGAAAAAGATCGTGGAGCAAGCGTGATGAACCTGCTCAAACCACTTCAAAAGCAGATATGCACCAAAGGAAGGTTATGCTGTCAGTCTGGTGGGATTTCAAAGGTATTGTGTATTTTGAATTACCTCCAACGAACCAAACCATTAATTCGGACGTGTACTGTCATCAGCTGGATAAATTAAGTGATGCAGTCAAACAGAAGTGTCTAGAATTGGTGAATCGCAAATTTGGTCACTGGTCAAAAATACAAGTTTGGTCACTGGTCAAAAATTGTTGAAGCTTGGATGGGATGTGTTATCACATCCACCATATTCGCCAGATCTGGCACCACAAGACTATCATTTGTTTCATTCGTTTCAAAACACCTTGAATGCTAAAATTTTTACTGCTGATGAGGCTATCAAATCGTTCTTGGAACTGTTTTTTTCCCAAAAAAGAAAAAATAAACTTTTTTGAGCGCGGAATCATGAATTTGCCTGCGAGATGGCAAAATGTCATCGAACAAAATGGACAATATGTTGTTGACTAAAGTTTTTGCTTCCCATTCAAAATTCCCTTTCATTTACACAAGAAAAAACGCAATTAGTTTTTGGTCAATCCAATAGTTTATCAGTCGGAAATCTGGAATTCATTAATACATTTTTTTATCAAAGAGTCATCTGTTCCGAAGACATTTCGAGGATACCCTAATTCTTTCCTCTTAACAGAAATTTTCGTTTATGCCCTTTCTTTTTTTTTTTTTTTTTTTTTTTTGTTTATTTTTAAAAGATGACTTATATCCTATCGCTATCCTACAAAAATATATAGACACTTACAAATAGTGCAAAAACCTATTTTTTGCGGCTATTACAACAAACGTGGATCCTGCAGGCAGTTTTCAATTAGATCTCGTGGCCACTTTCCGTTCCTTTAGAAGAAAAGTGATAAAACATACATGTTGGTTTTGTAGTTCGCATAGAGATAGGAACGGGTTCGAACTCAAGTTACCTTTCACATTTTTAATTAATTTTATTTAACACTGCTGACCAAATTAACTAACGCAATGGTAAACACACAACTGAATGGTGTAGTTCCTCTTTCGGTCTTTGCCTGAAGTTCTTAATTACTGTGTGATTCGCAGGCATTTCGTAACTCAAAACCGTCTGTGAGTTATGACGAAGTAAATTTCTCCATCATTTTTATGCCAGGGACGGGATTCGAACCCACAACTCTCGGCTTCGGAGCTCCAAGTGCTATCCACTATACTACACTGGCATATGCTCTCACTGCTATCTGCCTTTATCCCATGTGCGCCCTGCCGGGTAAGCACGTCACAGAGTGTTTCAAGTAACAACAATGCTTTTTTTCCTAGATACCATGAAAACTGGTAGAATAAAGTTTTCTGGCGACAAAGATTTAAAGTTCTAGTAGCCACAATATGAACAAGAAAGATGACACCGAATTTTCGGTGTAAAGAGCACGTCTTTTGAATCCGTTCTGATGCGAATTATATTTATCAAAGCTATTCAAATTCAATGGAACCGGTATGGAAAACAGTAGGATCTGACCGAAGAAAGAAGTTTTCCAATCGGGTTTTTGATCCCGCAGATATTGCTGTAAAAGGAATCGTGAACTTACGCCCTCTGGTTGCAGACTTGTACGTTAAGAAAAATTTAAAATTATGTGAGAAACATTTCGCAGTGGAAACGCTCTCCAACAAAGAAAGAATGTTTTAAATCCTTAGAAGTACAGATATCGACAAATATAAGATATGCATCTTCGCCCATGCCGGGAAAAAAATGTATTATTTTAAAAAGAAAGTATTCTCAAAAGGTTTTTCGAAGCGAGCGGTATCAGTCCAGGAAAGATTTTTTTTTCAGTCGAGTTTTCAGAAGCTCAGATTTTGCTGCAAATACATCAGAAATAAAAATTAACACTTCCTTCCCCTGGTGGCCAAACCATTCTTTACCAAATATTAGAAATATATGAAAAACATTTTCCATCAGGAGCTGTATGCGATACAGGAAGAATTTTTCAAATCGGTTTTGTAGAAGCAGAAATATTGGGGGAAATGCAATTTACCTTAACGCACCCTGGCCGAAAGTCTATGAATTACTTGAAATTTTTGAAATTCTATGAAAAACATTTCGCACCAGAAACGCTATCAAAGAAGGAATTTTTCAAATCGGTCTTTTAAAAGCAGAGATATCGACAAAAATAAAATAAGATATGCATCTAAGCCCCCTGGTGGAGAAACCACGTATTATTTCAAGAAAAAATATTACAAAAAGGTTTTATCGACGTGAGTAGTATGGGTCTACAAGCGTTTTTTTTCAATCCAGGTTTTAGAAGTTCAGATTTTGCTACAAATACAGCAGAAGCGGAAATTAAGACTACGCCTGCTGGTGGCCAAACCATTTTTTACCAAAAATTCAAAATTATATGCAAAAGATTTCCAATGAGGAGCTGTATCCGGTGCAGAAAGAAATTTTCAAATCGGAGTTTTAGAAGCAGAGATATCGGGTAGAACACAATTTACCTTCACGTCCTTAACGCAAAGTCAATGAGTTACTTGACATTTTTGAAATCATATAAAAAACACGTCGCACCGGGAGCCCTATACAATAAAGAAGGAAGTTTTCAAATCGAACCATTAGAGGCAGAGATATTGACAAAAGTAAGATATACATTTACGCCCCCTGACGGAGAAACTATGAAATATTTTAAGAAGAAAATATTCCGAAATCTTATAAGTGGCTTCGATCTACGAATTATTTTTTAATCGCGATTTTAGAAGCTCAGATTTTGTATCAAACGCATCAGAAGCAGAAATTAACACTTACACCCCCTGGTGGCCAAACCATTCTTTACCAAAAATTAGAAATAATATGCAAAAGATTTTTCCATTAGGAGCTGTACCCGCTGAAGAAAACATTTTTCAAATCGAAGTTTTAGAAGTAGAGATATCAGGGAAAACGCAATTTGCTTTTACGCCCCCTAGTGGAAAATATATGTGTAACTTAAAAAAGTGGCTATAACTAAAATACTCTTCGACGTAAATGGAATCGGAAGGTAAAACAATTGTTTTCAATCGGATGTTTAGAAGCAAATGTATGGAATAAAATATATTTTGAATTCGATAACATCTGCATTTACGCTCCCTAGCGGCGAAATTGTGCATCGCAAAAAAAAAAAAAACGAGATAAAGGATCATCATTCGCACATTCCAATTTCCAAATGCAAAAACAATTTTTAAAATCGGACTAATAGTTACAGAGATATGGTGTATGGCGTTCACAGACGGGCGGACGGACGGACGGACGGACAAATTTATAACATAAGCACGATCTTTTTTACAAAAGACGTGCTAAAAATGGGAATTTTCGGTTATCCTATTAGGGCGCTCTGTTTCCACTTCATTAATTTTCCATTTTTTCACCTGCCAAAAGGCGCAGCGCGCTGTGGTTTCAGGTCCCTAAACCTGAGTTAGGTTACACTTGATTGATTGATTGATTGGGAATTTTCGGTCATTCGGTGAAAGCATGAAGGTGAACCTAATCAATTTGTTGCACTTGGGAATCAAAATGAAGGACATTTTGTAACTTGAATATGATTCACATAATAATAATTCGCTTTCTTTTTTTTTTTTTTGAAGGGGGGGGTGCGACATTAACGGAAGGCCCTAGCATTCTTATCAGGTGATGAAAATATAAAGAGGAGTAAAACAATATGCTTCATTTTTTCCTTATTCACATACGGAAGATTTGCACAAATGTTCAAACTCGGACGGGGCCCGGGATAGTCATAAATAATGATGAAACGGGCCCGGGCCTTTAAAATGGAGCCCGTGCTCATCTCTAGTTCACAGATGTGTGTTTCACGTGTTCTTACATATCCTCCATGGAAATAATATGTGGAGTAAACCATGGGAGATCTTGGATTTGACGAATGTCTCCCGGGTGGCCGAGTGGTATGAGGCGCTGGCTTAGAATCATTCACCGGAGACGAGCCCAGGTTCGAGTTCCGGATGAGGCATGGACGGAGGGTTTGTCTTATGGTGCTGGTCTGATGCGGCGGCTGCCTCATGCCTACCAATTCCAGGAAATAACTATTTTGTCCTATGTCCCTTTCCTGGAATCATTGAACTTCGAATTAGGAATGGGTGACTGCTCGTAACGCTCCTAGTAGCTCATCCTCATATTGGTTTTTAACCCTTTAACGACCATAACTCCCAAAACGCCCGCACGTACAAACTGCCATAGCCGTCCGAAACGCCTGCCTAGAGTGAGTCAGGTTTCTCACCCTTATTTGTTCTTCAAATTTTCTCGACCTATGAGGGATCAGCACGAGTCACCCTTACTCACAGTTGTTGTTATTAAACAAAGAAGTGAAACAACAGACAGTTTCGGGCGTTATTGTATTTAATGTGTTACAAGATTTTGGGGTCATGGTCGTTAAAGGGTTTAACCCCGAAACTAAACAAAAAATGAGTACCAAATTCTCTGTGCGAACCCGCACTGATTAGACTGATTGTTGTTGCGTTGTTTTCTTGATGATGGGAGACAGGAGAGCATTAAAGAGGATTGTTATCTGTAATAAGAATACTGATTAGACTGTGTGGACTGTTGCGTTGTTTTCTTACTGATAGCGACAGGAGAGCATTACAAAGCAGACGAGGTTTTGCCACGAACACGATATGCTGTCATGACTCTAGACACAGTAGCTCTCGATACCCCAACTACCATGGCGACTGTTGTCACGGAGGCACCAGCTAACCGGCCACCAAAAATTAGTGCTCTTCCGAAGTTCATTTTGTCGTCACCCTGAAAGAAATCTTTCCAACAGGACACTTTAAATGCAATTAAATAGGACCTTGAGGTTCTAAACAAAGCTATTGTAAGCAAAAAGTGGTGGATACCTTTGCGTATTCCGACGTACGCAGCTGCATTAAAAGTCACGTCTCTGAACGTGGTGTTCACATTATGCTATCCAGTCCCTGTATATAACAGCATAATACGTAGCCTTCAAATAGACACACCTTTAAAGAAACAACGCTGCTTCCACTATCATATCATACCACAATCTCTCCTTTTTGGCTGCTGCTACAACTATATCTCTTCCAGTTCTTATCAATCACATGCATACTTCATACTCTCTGACCTCAGAAGTGTTGCCTACCTCATTCTGCAGGAGAGAAGATATAACGTTAAGGTTGAAAAACTCTAAAAAAAAATGAACTCGAATTTGCATAGAGAAAGCAACTAAAAATGAAAGTTAATTTAGAGTATACGTCACACTGTATTAAAGTATAATTTAGAGTATACATCACACTGTATTAGAGTATAATTTAGAGTATACGTCACACTGTATTAGAGTATAATTTAGAGTATACGTCACACTGTATTTTCTTTGATGCCGTCCTCTTAGTCTCATATAGTTGAAGACCACTCTTCCACATTCAGTTCTGTTTGATCCCTGTCCACTATGTATCTATTTTCTTCGGCGCCGTCCTTTTAGCCTTGTGCAGTCGTAGACTACTCTTCTACTAATGGCGGGCGCAACAGTGATTTCCCTGTCATAATGACAACGAGGACAGTTACGGTGACAAAATCACCGTTTGCGACAGAGGTGACGGATCAGTAACGGTGACAAAATCACCGTTTACGATAGCGATGACGGAGCAGTAACGGTGACAAAATCACCGGTTACGACAGCGGTGAAGGAGCAGTAACGGTAACAAAATCACCGTTTACGACAGCGGTGACGAAGTAGTAACGGGGAAAAATCGCCGTTTACGACAGAGGTGACGGAGCAGTAGCGGTGACAAAATCCCCGTTTACGACAGCGGTGACGGAGCAGCATATGTGACAAAATCACCGTTTACGACAATGGTGACGGAGCAGTAACGGTGAAAAAATCACCGCTTACGAAATCGGTGACGGAGCAGTAACGCTGACAAAATCACCGTTTACGACAGAGGTGACGGAGCAGCATAGGTGACAAAATTACCGTTTACGATAGCGGTAACGGAGCAGTAACGGGGGAAAATCACCTTTTACGACAGAGGTGACAGAGCAGTAACGGTGACAAAATCACCGTTTACGACCGAGGTGACGGATCAGTAACGGTGACAAAATCACCGTTTACGACAGCGGTGACGGAGCAGTAACGGTGAAAAAATCACAGTTTACGAAAGCGGTGACGGAGCAGTAACGGTGACAAAATCACCGCTTACGACAGCAGTGACGGAGCAGTAACGGTGACAAAATCACCGCTTACGAAATCAGTGACGGAGCAGTAACGCTGACAAAATCACCGTTTACGACAGCGGTGAGGGAGCAGCATAGATGACAAAATCACCGATTACGATAGCGGTGACGGAGCAGTAACGGGGAAAAAATCACCGTTTACGGCAGAAGTGACGGAGCAGTAACGCTGACAAAATCACCGTTTACGACAGCGGTGACGGAGCAGTAAAGGTGAAAAAAAACCGCTTACGAAATCGTTGACGGAGCATTTAATGGTCACAAAATCACCGTTTACGGCAGCGGTGACGGAGCATTAATGGTCACAAAATCACCGTTTACGGCAGCGGTGACGGAGCTGTAGAGACGCCAGAACTTCGAGTTACCTTCTTACTTGTAACAGTGGCAAAAGCACTGTTTAGGACAGGGGTGACAGAGCAGTAACGGAACGACGAGTCACTGTCTCGCTTGTAACAGTGATAAAATTACAGTTACAATCGGCTCGCTTTGAGTTCTTCGTTTACGAACGAACGCACCTTGAAAGCCAAAACAAAAACTATCTTGAAGGTGGGAAACAGTACAAATAAAAAAAAAAAAAAAGCTCACATCACTAGCGACCTCTATGATGTCTCGACAGAAAAGGATGCAAATTGTTTAGATATGTTGACATGGTAACGGAAACTATGAGATAGTAACAGTTACTTTGTACCGCAAATATTTTTTGGACATGGCTAACGGCAACATTCTTATCAATGAATTTGGAACTATTACTTTTTGGCACTGGTCGTAAGAGTGACAGTGATTTTTCAGTAACGGTGACAAAATAACAGTGCAGTGATTTCTGACCCATCTCTATCTTCTACATTCACTTCTGTTGATCCCGTAATACATCGTCTCTGCTTTTTCTTCAAGGCTGTACTCTCAGTCTTGTGTCAGCCGTTTTTACTTTCTTTGTTGTTGTCTTTTAATATCTGCCTTGTTTACTATGATACATGCTAAAGAATCCCAAAAGCGACCTAAAGTTATTGCATGTGTTTTCTTTATTATCGCCTTTCTCCATCTTCGACGGTTTCAAATAATTTTCTCATCGTCTTGTTTTCGAAATATGGAAAAGATATTTCATAGGTATATGAAACATCACAATCAGGTGTGATTCATTTTTTTCCAAAAGTATATTGAACTGAAATCCTGAGTTGGAATCTAATTTTCAGTTTCTTTATGTTGCCAAAGGTCATCTACTGTAATGCCTATCCCCTTCTTGATAAGCTTACAGAACAAAAGTTTTACTGATCACAAAGAAATATTCAATTGCGATCTATATAGAGTCATTTGCAAAATTTTCAGACCACTTGTTGGTATTAGGAGACTTCTGCCGATTGAGTCAGCTACTGTCTGTATTACTCAACTTCCTCTCGATGTTGCACCCTCCTACAGCGACAGCTGTTGATAAAGTTGGGAGAAGCGTGCGAGCGTCAGTTTCCTTCTGGTTTTCATGCTGAGAGATTTTGTACGTATTTTCTACATAACCAAAAATGGGCAAAAAGGTATCATTAAGTGTTACTCAGAATGCACAAATAGTGACTTTATATCATGAAGGATACTTCGAACGTGACATGAGTAGAAAGGTGAATGTGAGCAAGACTGCTATTCATAATACGTTCCTGAAATATCGAGATACAGGTGAATTTAGCGACCGAAAGAGAACTGGACGTCCAAGGAAAATAACTCCACGTGATGACAATAACATAAGGCGAATAGTTATGCGTTCTCCGAGGAGTTCGTGCAAGAAAATCAAGGCCTTTCTACATTCAAAAGCGTCTGATATTATTATCAGCACTGTTTCCCGACGTCTTAACAAAGATTTTGGAATAAAGTCTTATAAACCTGCACATAAACCTAGACTAACCTCTGTCATGAAAAAGAAGAGAATTCAGTTTGCGAAGCGTCATCAATCGTGGACTGCTGAAAATTGGAGCCAAGTTCTTTTTTCCGATGAATCAACTATGCCTCAATTTGAATCACGTGAAGCACATGCTCAACGACCAAAAGGCTAAAGGTTTAATGAATCTTTTTTCCGATGAATCAATTGTGCCTCAATTTGAATCAGGTGAAGCACATGTTCAACGACGAAAAGGCTAAAGGTTTGATGAATCTTTTTCCGATGAATCAACTGTGCCTCAATTTGAAACACGTGAAGCACATGTTCAACGACCAAAAGGCTAAAGGTTTGATGAATTTTTTTCCGATGAATCAACTATGCCTCAATTTGAATCACGTGAAGCACATGTTCAACGACCAAAAGGCTAAAGGTTTGATGAATCTTTTTTCCGATGAATCAACTGTGCCTCAATTTGAATCACGTGAAGCACATGTTCAACGACGAAAAGGCTAAAGGTTTGATGAATCTTTCTTCCGATGAATCAACTATGCCTCAATTTGAATCACGTGAAGCACATGTTCAACGACCAAATGGCTAAAGGTTTGATGAATCTTTTTTCCGATGAATCAACTGTGCCTCAATTTGAATCACGTGAAGCACATGCTCAACGACCAAAAGGCTAAATGTTTGATGAATCTTTTTTCCGATGAATCAACTATGCCTCAATTTGAATCACGTGAAGCACATGTTCAACGACCAAATGGCTAAAGGTTTGATGAATCTTTTTTCCGATGAATCAACTGTGCCTCAATTTGAATCACGTGAAGCACATGCTCAACGACCAAATGGCTAAAGGTTTGATGAATCTTTTTTCCGATGAATCAACTGTGCCTCGATTTGAATCACGTGAAGCACATGTTCAACGACGAAAAGGCTAAAGGTTTGATGAATCTTTCTTCCGATGAATCAACTATGCCTCAATTTGAATCACGTGAAGCACATGTTCAACGACCAAATGGCTAAAGGTTTGATGAATCTTTTTTCCGATGAATCAACTGTGCCTCAATTTGAATCACGTGAAGCACATGCTCAACGACCAAAAGGCTAAATGTTTGATGAATCTTTTTTCCGATGAATCAACTATGCCTCAATTTGAATCACGTGAAGCACATGTTCAACGACCAAATGGCTAAAGGTTTGATGAATCTTTTTCCGATGAATCAACTGTGCCTCAATTGAAGCACATGCTCAACGACCAAATGGCTAAAGGTTTGATGAATCTTTTTTCCGATGAATCAACTATGCCTCAATTTGAATCACGTGAAGCACATGTTCAACGACCAAAAGGCTAAAGGTTTGATGAATCTTTTTTCCGATGAATCAACTATGCCTCAATTTGAATCACGTGAAGCACATGTTCAACGACGAAAAGGCTAAAGGTTTGATGAATCTTTCTTCCGATGAATCAACTATGCCTCAATTTGAATCGCGTGAAGCACATGTTCAACGACCAAAAGGCTAAAGGTTTGATGAATTTTTTTCCGATGAATCAACTGTGCCTCAATTTGAATCACGTGAAGCACATGTTCAACGACCAAAAGGCTAAAGGTTTGATGAATCTTTTTCCGATTAATCAACTATGCCTCAATTTGAATCACGTGAAGCACATGTTCAACGACCAAAAGGCTAAAGGTTTGATGAATCTTTTTTCCGATTAATCAACTATGCCTCAATTTGAATCACGTGAAGCACATGTTCAACGACCAAAAGGCTAAAGGTTTGATGAATCTTTTTGCGATGAATCAACTATGCCTCAATTTGAATCACGTGAAGTACATGTTCAACGACGAAAAGGCTAAAGGTTTGATGAATCTTTTTTCCGATGAATCAACTGTGCCTCAATTTGAATCACGTGAAGCACATGTTCAACGACCAAAAGGCTAAAGGTTTGATGAATCTTTTTTCCGATGAATCAACTATGCCTCAATTTGAATCACGTGAAGCACATGCTTAACGACCAAAAGGCTAAAGGTTTGATGAAAAATATACAGTTATCACCGTGAGACATCCGCCTAGTCAGATGTTATGGGGTGCTATGTTAGCATCGGATACTGCTTCATTATCCTTTTTTGCCGATAGGCACTACCAGGACTGGTCTTTTTTATTATATATTGATATAGTACGTGAGAAGCTGTTAACTCATATGCAAGTGCACAGGTGCAAAATCTTTACGCATGATGGTGCTCTATACCACAGATCAAAGACAATCAAAGACTACCTGCAGAAGAAAAACACAACCGTGCTTGACTGGCCTGGTAATAGTCCCGACCTTAACACAATCGAAAATTTGTGGATCATTTTATTAGGGGTATGCAAACGTTTCCGCCGTTTTCAGGACAAAGGAGATAGGAACAATCAGGAAACCAGTACACATTTATTCAACGAAATATTGGCCGTTAGCATCAATGACTTTTTGCCATTTTTCATGCAACAAATGAATGCCCCTGTGACAGAAGGACTCGGGTTTTGAGCTGAAGAACGCAGTGACGAAATTTTCCACCTCTGGAACTGTGATGAATTGCCGTTGTGCTAGGGCATGTTCCATAGAGCGAAACAGATGAGTCTGAGGGTAAAATGTCAGGGGAGTAAACCGGGTGCGGTAAAACCTCCCAGTGTAACTGTTCAGGGGTTCATTTCCTGGTGGCACCGACATGTGGTCTGGCATTATCGTGTAACAGGATGACTGGGCGGCGTCATTTACCTGTCCATGGGCGTTTTTGCTCGATTGCGGTGTTCAGTTTCATCAACTGATCGCTATATCGTTGTGCAGTGATTGTTTCGCCCGCTTTCAACAGTTCCAAGTACAACACTCCGTGCATATCCCACCACACACATAACACCTTTTCCCCATGGGTATCCTATTTTGCAGTGGATGTTGATGGCTGGCCTTGGTCGACCCAGGATCGCTTGCGTACTGGGTTGTTGCAATAGACCCATTTTTCATCCCCGGTGACAACCATCCACAAGAAATTCTTCCCTTGAAACCTCTTCAGCAAAGACATGCAGATGCCCAATCGTTGATCAATATTACGCTCCATTAAAGTATGCGGAACCCACTTACCAATCTTTTGGATCTTCCACAAGGCCTGTAGATGCCATACCACCGTCGATTGAGCCACTTTCAAACATTTCGCCAGTTGTGTGGTCGATTGTGTGGCATCCTCTTGCAACAGCGATTCCAGCTCATCATCTTGCGAGTTCCTGCGGTTCACCTGCACGTGGCTTGTCTTCCAAGCTCAGATCACCTTTCTTAAACCTGGCAAACCATTTTCGACACGTCCCCTCACCCATAACCATTTCACCATACGCCTGACATATTGAATCGTATGCTTCACTCGCACTTTTCCTAAATTAAACATGAATAACAAATACTGCCGCAAATGAACTTTATCGACTGCCAAGCTTGGCTTCTTGTACGAACTGACAGCACGGGTCGGCCATCCAAAAAACAGCCATCAAATTCCCACGCTTGGTTGACGCGATAAGGTGCGTGTGGTGCAAAGACATTTCAAATTATTACTGCAAATTTCTGATTGAGAGTATGCCACATCGTATTCTGTCCTTTATAAAAAAAACAAAGATGGCCACACAAAGTACTAAGTTTGATCTTTTTGTGTTGCAAAGAATGTAAGTATTCCTCTGTGGTGTCATTTTTGTAAATATCTCTCACTAGTAATTATTTGTTTCTTTCAAAATCTTAATTTTCGATAAACTGACAGGCAGTCTTAAACTTTTGGGAATAATTATATGCACTCATCGTCAGGAAAACAGTTGCACCCAGTAGGATGCAACCGATAGCAATGAAACTTGGTGGGTACGTTTGACATCGTGAGACATACAAATGATTCAAGTATCACGCTCAGCCGCGCATGTGACGCAAATAAGGAGAGGTAGTAGCGCTGTGCCTGACCGGCTATATAAGGTCGTCCCGTTGCGCGCGCTTTCCATTCGTACTTGTGCTGTTTTGTTAGTTGCATCCTTTGCAAGTGAAGTATGTCTCAGAGAAAAGTTCGGAAGTAATTCGAGCAGTTAGATGAGTTCTAGAGGTGTCGCATCGTTGGGCTCCGGCAAGCGGGATGGTCATATCGCCGTATTGCGCGCCATACTTGTAGGGCGGATATCCCCATAGCACGCTGTTGGTGGTAGTTGGGTAGAACAAGACACGCAGCAGCGACACGAGGGGTATGGGAGATCTAGACGAACTACGGATAGAGAGGACCGACGCGACTGGTTGTCTGACATGCGCGGACTGACCCAGCAGCCACCATTGAGGATATTCAGCGAGCTGTGGTGCCCTCCATGCATTGTCCCATTAGTGCCAGCACCGTTGGCAGACGGCTACGCGACGTAGGAGTACACGCACGCAGTCCGTTACGACAACTGCCTTTAACACCATTGCATCGTCGCCAGAGATTGAAATGGTGTCGTTCCAGACTGTCATGGGGCCACTCAGAATAGCAGCGAGTGATCTTGAGTGACGAGCTCGACTTTTGTCTTGGAGTAGACGACCACCGAATCCATCTGTGAAGGCATCGTATTCAGCGCCAAGAAGAACGATTTGTTGTCGAGCGTCTCGCGTCCAGAAGGCCTGGTGTCATGGTGTGGGGTGCAATTGCCTACGATGCCAGATCACTTTTGGTGTTCATTACAGGCACTTTGACAGCCCAACGTTACGTTAATGAGGTCCTGCAACAAGTGGCCCTACCTTTTCTGAACGCTCACTTCGGTGCGATTTTCCAACAGGACAAACGCTCGTCCGCATACTGCTGCTGTCTCGGGAGCTTGCCTTCAAGGCACTGACACTCTGCCATGGCTAACCACATCGCCCAAACTATCGCCGATTGAAAATGTGTTGGATGCTATTGGACGCGCTATCCACACTCCACCCCTACCGCACAATCTGCAGGAACTGCGTGAGAAGATTCAAACTGCATGGGATGGTTTATCGCAGAACACCATTAGGAACCTGTACAACTCCATGCCGAGACGTCTGGCATGCTGTGTGAGCAAACATGGCTGCCCGACGCCATACTGAGAGAGACTACTTATTGGCGTGTAGCTCAATAAATATTGCCCATATCAGTCTCAATGTTTAATCATTTATTGTTCCTGGTAATCTTTACCTTCCTCCGGAATAGCATTGCAATCCGACACGTCCTTCTGGGAGCAACTATTTTTTTGACGATGAGTGTATAAGATACATTCATTGTTCCATTGAAGTCGTACCTTATCTCCACTGTTTTTTTCCAAGGATTACCCCAACTTATTCTTTTTGGCAATGTACAGTATATGAGCGGTTATTTCATTTCATCAGCAAATATAGGGAAGTGCATGTGCGTGTTGTTTTCCTCCAGGGATAAAATATTGATGTGTTACATTCTGGAAAAACAGCAAAACTCAAGGTTTCTCGCATTACTTTTCCTCCGGTTTTGAAGCACTAAGTATGGCATGACATGTACGCTTTTCTCTTCAAGCAGACTCTTCATTGTGACTTCTAGTAAACCTCACTTTCAGCATAAATATTGATGTCCCGTAGAGATTCATAGTTTCGATATATCACTGTGTAAAGCTAAAGCAAAGCGTTATACAAAAGCGCAGACGTCAGTGCATTCATATATGTTAATATGTATGCGAAATAAGGTCTCATGTGCTCATCTTCGCCAAGAGGAGAAAAAAAACAATGATCTTGGGAGATAGATAATGCAGTATTACGAAATTCTCAGCAAGATAGCTTCTCGTTGTACGATGCATTTGCTTAGAGAACCTTTTAAAGCCTTTTGTATTCTGAGCACGGCGAAAAATAGCAGTTATACTTCAAAACTTGATTTTCTCAAGTATGTATAGACGCTATCGTTGAGCCTTCTTATGCACAGACAATTCCCCTGTGTGTGCTCGTCTTTTGGATTAAAGAAGACGCATACGTTTTTGTTTCGTTAAAAATGTAGTTACTGTTGGGGGAAATGTCAAATCAAAAATGCAGTATTATGTTTAAGGAAGAATTCACGGGTGATTAATATGTATTTATGTCATACTTCCATATAGGAAATGAGAAACAGAAAATGAATAATAGAAATTAACTCGAAATATTTTCTTTATAAGGCATAGAGAGCACAAACAAGTAGGTGAATGTTTCATGCAGATATTTGGATTTCCATGAAGTTGTAGTTAAAGCTTATACGATGGAAGCTTATACAAAACAGCTCACTGATAAAACCAAGAAATGCACCTGATATCATTTTAAGTACAGCCTCACAAATCGACACCATTGTAACGTTTTTTCAAAGCAAAAATTCATTGACTTCAACATACACGACTGCATTTTGATTTAACTATCTTTTTTTCACGTGTACGAAGATTCTTCTACTTGCCGTTTATTTAATGGCAAACCTCTCATTGCAGGAAGGAGGTGCGTAACATGTTTCGTTGTGTGTCTCCCTGATCGTGTTGTCGAGAAGAGTTGTGTGATCTCAGCGAGGCGCTGGAAAAACAACTAAAAAAATGACGACAGTTATCAACGTTCGTTAAACTCGATTTAAGAACTCTTTTTATAATATTGGGATTTCTTTTTCTATTCTAATTTTGCTTTCAGAATTTTTTGGGGGCTCCTTTCAGCAATTGCAAGCAGACTATGTGATTGGGATTAGTGTTTTGCTTTATTAGAACTTTCTGTAGCATTTCATTAATTTTTTATGTAGACTGTAGTCATTTTGGTGGTACTGGACCATCCTGTCGGCTAAAATGATAAAAGCAGTATGTTGTATATAATGTTGGTTATGGAAACGCAAGGTACTAAGTTGTGCATTATTTTACTGTTAGTTAGTTTGTATATATAGGTTTTGTGGGTTTGCACTTTGAGTAATTTTTTATAAATTTTATTTTTTATTTGATTTTCTTGTGTAAGTTGGGTTTAATATTTTCTTTACTGGTGCTTGAAACCATGCCCTTTGGTACATTCATTTATAATTATTTTTATTTTTATTTTACTTTACAGCCTTGTTGTGATTTGGCTTTTAGCTGTGGGTATTGGGGTTTTAGGTCTGCAAATTTGTTGATTGCATTTTTGTCTTTTTGTTCACTGTTGGAGTTAGAACTGTTTTTTCTGGTTTTGTGTTGAGAGAGTATGTCTCCCTTTTCCTAAATTTGGCTGTTGATTTCTTTTCCATTTAGTTGCTTGCTTTTTCTGGTTTAATTTATTTGGTTTGTGATTATGGATTTTTTTTTTAATTCCTGGTTATTTTTGGCTGGTAATTTGTTCCCTTTTTGTAACAAGTTTAATATATCCCATTGGTACATTTTTTGGTTGGATATTAATTGCTCACTCTCTTCTTTTTTAATATTTGTTGTGAGGTCGAGCAAATGTGTTTTAGTTTGCTGGGTACGGGTTTTTATTAGTTATCCCTTTTATTGACATTATTCCCCTAAATTCAATTGGTCCTTTTAGCAAACTAAAATAGCAGAAACCTACAATTCTCTGGTCTTAGTAGATTAGTGAGTGTTTTCTTGTTGCTTGCCCTTGACGAAGCCGACAACAGGTCAGTCATTAATATGCTTTCCTGCATTCTTTTATTCGGCACTTTGCATCGTTTGAAGCTAGCATGGTTCGGATGGGGTATTTGGTGACCGTTGGTCTTTCTATTTTTCTATTCTTTTATTTCTCCTGTTCAAAATTATGCTTTGTTTTTCCCTATTGTTATTTGATCTTTCTCTTAGGCAGCCTCTGGCGCTAACGAATTTCAAATTTGTTCGATGGTTTTTGTTGTTTAACATTATTTGCTTTTGCTATATATATATATATATAGCGAGAGAGAGAGAGAGAGAGAGAGAGAGAGAGAGAGAGTATATAATAATACCAGCTGTACTTTGCACATTCCTTCAATTTTAACTGACGTCAGGGCAGGAGCAGCGCTGAACCGAAAGGTCCCGTACGCCTGGAGGTGAGGGGGGGGGGGCAGGGGGACGCTCCCGTGGTGAGAAGAACCATTTTTTGCTTTAAGATTAGTGCGTTAGATGCCGACGGGAGAAGACGGTTCGAGGCAGGAAGAGGGGACTCTGGCGAGTAATGGCGATATGTAACTAAAGAGCTGTTGCTTTATATATGGCGATTAATACTTCGATCAAGGCCGTTGGTCCTGTAATAAAGTTGTTGATTTACTTACGCGTGTATATAAATACAAGCATAAGTAAATATAAGTGAATATAACTGTTGAGAATGATGGTTGCTCATAAATTTTGGTTGATCAATGACGTGTGGTAATGAAATTCTTATTGAATGCGGTGGCGTTCTGACTAAGTAAACCAATACGGCAGACCAACAATACCCAGGTCTGCTACAGGCGACACTTTCTTTTATGCATCAAGTCCACTAGTAACACGGGCTCAGTATAATTGAGTGACTAAAACGAGTACAATACTTATTACAGTCGGAGAATTATACAGTACAACTGGGCGCTAAGCTGTGTTCCCACGGAAAAGTACCGAATTTTTCGGCGGATGAAACCTTGTTCTTCAGAAGTCTGGGCCTCGACTTATAAGCCATATTAACTTTTCTATTGATTGGTCATCGAAATTTCTCAATGAGGAAAAACACAAACACAAATATTGTATCTTAAATTCAGTCGTGACCTGAGCACCCAAAACGCACTATTACGTTCATAAGAAACCATTCCGATAACGTAAGAAATGTAACATTCAGTTCATTAAGAATTTGTTTAAAATCTGCTGAAAAAGATATTTCCGTTCGACCGAAACATCATTCAAATCGCCATGACCGATTTGAAGTGGCATCTGACAAATATTTATTGCATCCCCTTCGCGATCCCAACAAGACCCCGTTTATGGTATTCACTCCTGGTGTTGTAAAGGCGTCAGAACTACAATGGGTGCACCTCGTTTATCTTGCAATGTTACCTCTGAAACAGGTCGCTGCTACGCAGTTGATTAGCTGGCAAAAACCGTGTCGACATCCTGCAGCGCATGTGCTTTAAGAACAGTAATGACTAACGGCTAGCGAAGGCAGTCTTTTATCGCTCTGTCAGTTTCTCAGTTGTATCTTTCAACTGAATTAAAATCAACTGTTGGTTCAATTTATTATGCTTATCTTAATTTATTTCGTGTTTCCGATTGAAAACAAAAGTTTTCTAGTTTCTGAGTTCAATTGGATTCTGTGAGATATTTATTGAAGCTTAAGTAATATATTTACAGGATTTCGTGTCTTTTTCTTCCCTTTGCGCAGCGGCTTCTCCGACTGGTTGGTTGTAGAAAAGGAATACAGTTACGTCAGTCAGTTCGTAAGAAAATTAAGCTGACGAAATTCAACTTTTTGCCCAAAACAAAAATACGGAAATTACCTCATTTTCTCTTCCTTTTAATAATTAGTACGGGGGTCCTAACAAAAGTTCTGCACACTGTCCATTTTTGAGAAAAGTGTGAAGTAACGAAGAAAACTTACCTGATTGCCATTCAATGTACTCCTTTCCGCTGTTAATGTCAGCTTGCCAGCCGTGGGGTAGGGCTTGGATGCCCCGTAGTACGCCATCTTTGTTCAGCTGTCGTATTACTCGGGTCACGTCCAATGACAGTTCGTCCAGAGATTCGTAGCGGATACCGCGAAACCGATTTTTTCACTTTGGGAATAGATCAAAGTCGGGTGGACTGAGATCAGGGCTGTATGGTGGTTTGATAAGGTTTCCCAACCATATTTCGACAAAAGTCCCGGTACCGACACGATGCGTTGTCATGCAGCAAGATCGCTCCCGCTTAAGACAAGTTGGGGCGATTTTGACAAATTTCCCGTCTCAACTTTCTCCTCAGAAAGTCACGATAATATTGTGCATTGACACTTTGCCTTACGGTACGGCAAAATGTCAATTCAAAAAATTTGTTCGATCAGAAACCACAACAAGCTGGGCATCGTCCGCAAAAAACATCCTTTGCTTCACTTTGGATTGTTGCCGACGACATTTTGAGGGTCGTGGGGAACTTGGATGCCTCCATTCCCCTGATTGTGACTTCAGTTCCGGCTTAAAATCACGGGTCCAAGTCACATCAATTACGACAATTCTGTTCAGGAAGGTGACACCCTCCATCCTGTGCGATGCTCACTCTGGCTGTCTTCTGCTCGGGTGTGAGTTGATGGGGCACCCAGCCTACAGCGATTTCTCATTTTCCCAGTGAGTCGGTCAAAATCCGGTGAGCAAACATTTTTTTATTATTGGGGGTTGAACGAACACCGTGTGCAACTTAATGGGCTACAAGCAGTCGCCCGTCCCTAATTTATGGCCACTGACTCCAGGGAAGTTAGAGACCCAGTGCCGAAAGACAAACACAACATCCATGCCTCACCGGAATTCGAACCCGGATCCATCTCGAACGAGAGATCAGAAGCCATTGCATAGGTCACTGCGCCACCGGGGGCGGCTGAAGACACATGGTGGACAAATTTACATGGTGGACAAATTTACATGGTGGACAATTTTAAAGAGAGTCGCCGTTTGAGAGTCTCCTCGACTGTCAAACGGCAACTCTCTTTGAGAAGCGTTGCAACAATGATGACAGATGTTTTGTCTGTCGCCGTTTGAGGTCGGCCTAAGTGGGGATCATCTTCGATGCTGGTTCGGCCCTCGCGAAAGCGCGATGCCTAGCGAGAAATCATGCTTCGACGCAGAGTTCCTTCCCCACAAACTTCTTGCGAGGCAGTGTGGATGTGTGTCGAAGTTTTTCCCCCGTAGAGTTTTTATTTTCACGTATGAGCGCTGGTTTGCGACTGTGACTCGACCTGAGGAGCTGCACGATTCCATTTCCAAACCCTCCCATGTCCACACAGCAAATGATAGCGCGTCATTCTGACACCACTGAGTTCTTGACAGTCTGACCTTGGCAAGACGAAATCATTTTCCCGATTGCATCATCTGCTTCCATTTTAGATTAATGCGGGCATAACTTTTGTTATCACCCTCGTAAAACATTCAAAATATAGTTGAAGATTCTCGGAACACTAATTGTATTTTTCTAGCTTTGTGTTACACTCAGGATCGATTTATCTTTGAATAAAGATAAGGAAATGGAGAAGTTTAACCAATTCGACTTATACACCATATCGATTTACACTGACGAGCAATTGAATTAGAGACAGCTGGCGTTATGCAAATGTGGCGCTGTGGGCGGCCCTGTAAATGGAAACGACATGACGTATGCACCGATCCGACAATATAAGGAGTGATGCGACGGGAATCAGTAAGAGCCGGGCGCAGTATGGGTAAGACGAAGGATCTAAGCGCGATTGCTCGTCACTCCACCTCGGAAGTCGTGCAGGCACTGGGATTTTCACAAGCCACTGTGTCACGGGTGCACCGTGAGTGCATCGAATCCGGTAAAGCCATCCCTGCAAGGGCCAACTGCCGTGGACAACAGCGTGTGGATGAGCGGAGTCATCGTCTGCTAGCTCGCATTGTAACAGCGGATAGACGGGCCACAGTGCAAGAAATCACTCAGTAATTTAACGTTGGTGCACAAAAACGTGTAAGCAGCCACACCATCCAGAACCATCTCCTTGCTATGGGGTACAGAAGCCATCGTCCCGCGAGGGTACCGCTGCTGACCCCACATCACAGGGTGCAATGATTAGCATGGGCGCGGGAACATTGCCACTGGACCCTAGACATGGGGGAAATGTTACCTGGACTGATGAGTCGAGATTCACGTTGGTACATGCTGATGGCAGGATACGAGTACGGCGCAAACCAAATGAAGCGATGGATCCTTCTGGCGTGTACTCTTCAAGCTGGTAGGGGTGGAATTCTCGTCTGGGGACTATTTACGTGGACTGAAATGGGACCCCTGGTACGTGTGACATCGTCCTTCACAGGTTAACGTTACCGGGATATCCTCAACAACCATTTGCTCCCGTTTGTGCGTCTTCAACATCCCACTGGGGACCTCATCCTGCAACAAGACAATGCACCGTGCCATCGCTCCCGAATTGTATCCGAATGGTTGGATGAACACTCTACCGACGTGACCTCGCTTCCTTGGCCAGCTAGGTCACCTGACCTTAGTCCCATCGAGCACATCTAGGATGCCATCGAGAGAGATGTTAGAGGCTCTGACCATCCTCCATCAAATCTTCGTGAACTGTGGGAGCTTGTTCAGGGGTCGTGGGTCCGTATGCCTTCCCAACGCTTCCGGTGTCTTGTCGAATCCATGCCGAGACGAATCGCCGCCGTCATCAGGGCGAAAGGTGGTGCTACACGTTACTAGACAGGTATCTCTAATTCAATTGCTCTTCAGTGTATAAGCCGAAAAATACGGTAATTAGTTATTCCTAAGTTTTGGAGATTGATCTCATAGAATGATGCAGTAAATTTTGTGTGTCGTCATTCGCCGGAATCTACCAGTGAGCTCAGAGCAAAAAGAGAAATTAGTTACATGCACCAAATGATTTTCCCAACGTGAGGAGAACTTAGCTGCAACTTCCTCCGACGTGTGTGGGGGGCGAAGAGGGGAAGGGGTGATAGCGCACCCAGAAATTTCCCAGGGCGTGAGTCGTAACATACAGAATTTTCCCAATGTAACACAAGATTTTCCCTTTAAATTTACCGAGAAAAATAGGTGCTATAACAATTAAGAAGGAGGTTGATTTTTGTACATTTATTCTTATCCAGTTACTATGTAGTAACGTTGCAGTACAAGAAAGTTAAATGATTAGAAGAAGCAGTAAATAAAATTATTTTCCTGGTTAGATTTTTCTTAATTTATTTAACAGAACTACTCCCTTATAAATATCGTACAGTATGTAATAATTATACGGTACATGATTAAGAAGTATATGTAGATCGCGTCGCGTGACTTTTTTGTTTCAAACTTCGACGTAATAATTTTCCGCTCTGTCAGCCCAAGGGGGGGGCATCGGCTACCCCCGTACGTGCGCGCGCGCATGTTTTGTGTATGGTGCTCCACCGATTAAAAGAAATCAAATTGAATTTTTTTCTTCATATATTTTTCACTTCAGTTTTTTTTTTTTTTTGATTGGAGGTTTAACGACCACCGTGAGCAACTCAATGGGCTATAAGCAGTCGCCCGTCCCTAATTTTAGGGTCACTGGTTCCAGGGAAAGGAGAGAGCCAGTGCCGTAAGACAAACACAACATCCATGCCTGACGGGATTCGAACCCGGACCCCTTACGGACGAATAATCATAGGCCAGCGCCTTAGACCACTGCGCCACCGGGGCGGTTCACTTCAGTTTAAATTCAGTTGAGTTCGTGAAAGTTTGTATGAACTTCGCATTTCCACCAAACAGAAAAACTTGTTTTTAATTTAAATTTTTTTTCTATCAAAACGTTTACTGTTTTTTAAATAAAAGTGCCGAGTAGTAGACAGGGGGGGGTCTGACCCCAAGTAACACCTATGTAGATATGCCACTGGCAGCCGCATTAAAGTATAAAAAAACATGTTAACACCCCATTAAAATCTTAAACACTTTTTTGCATAGGATTATTAAAGATTTACATATCATATTGTATGTCTTACCTGTTAGGGTTAGAATACATGTTAATTACAAACTTTGGTAAAAAAATTTAACCTCTTTTAAATCGGTAACTCGAAGCTATAGCTATGAAACCTGCATTAATATGTGAATTATATCATTAAATTTCTTTGTGTACGACTGTTTCGTACGTAAGGCACGAGATAGCAGCACATGAGGAGAGAAAAAATGGTTGAATCACTGAGAAGGAGAAGGAACTGAAATCAGTGTTTCTTTGTGGACAGGCTCGTTACGCTTGTATTCATCTCCTTAGATATGGTAATTTCCCTTTATTCGATTTATCCATAAGCGAGCCACCGCATCGTGTTTCCTATATATTCATCAATAACCGAGACTGTTGAATGGAGTTTTACTTATCAAACATAAGCAGGTAGAAATGAACCATCAGTCTCATTTCAAAGGTAACAAGAGTTTATTATCAAGTCATCTGATTCCATCTGCTATTGCAGAGTGATGGAGTAAGAATATGGCAAACTTGTTTTCAGTCCTTTTGATATGACCCCCAGTCTTTCGTAATCTTCATCTCCAACTGGCTTCCACTCATTAGCTCTTGCTTAAAAACGGTATCCAAAGTTTAGCTTTTCCGTTCTTCGTTGTTCATGTGACGATCCTACGGGTATTTATTATCTCAGGCTTCGTGTACTTTACCTGACCACTCCCTGACCCCTTCGACCGTCACAATCGAGGGGCCAGGGAGACTCTCGTCACTCGGAGTCAACCGTTTCCCTGCTGCTGGAACTCTCTAACCTACATGCTCAGGTCGCTCTGAGCCTTACTTTGCTGTCTGACCGACTACCTCGGCTCTCGCGTGGTCACGAGTCTGCGTGTCTCTCGTAGTCAGTGTTGTTTTTCCCACTGGCTGACTCAACAATCGTTATTGTATGGTATACACCCAAACAGAAGGTTTAAACTCGACTGGCCTATGGCTGTTTTTTTTTTTTTTTTTTGGATTGGAGGTTTAACGACCACCGTGAGCAACTCAATGGGCTATAAGCAGTCGCCCGTCCCTAATTTAGGGTCACTGATTCCAGGGAAGGGAGAGAGCCAGTGCCATAAGACAAGCACAACATCCATGCCTCACCGGGATTCGAACCCTGATCCCTTTCGGACGAATGATCAGCGGCCATCGCTTAGACCACTGCGCCACCGGGGCGACGGCCTATGGCTGTCACAGTCTTTTGAGAGCCCAGTGCCGGAATGAATTAACATTAGGTGGAACCTAGAGCCTGACAACAGGAAAGTTAGTAGATAAAGGAAGCTAGAGAAGCCAGAGTGCCTAGCTACTCATGCGCGTCATGAGTGCGTTTCCTCTTTCTGGCGCCGACACTCTCACACACACACACACACATAGTGGACGAAACATTAAAGATAGGGTAATATATACTGATTTCATTGTCCCGTTCCGCCAATCTGTCTTGGCTCCACGGGGACTTATTGAGCACCTTGGATGTTATTTTGACATGTTGCGACAATTATCCTGCCTTGAGACGCCGGTTCGGACCCTGGCCACCCCAATGGCCTAGAGACCAGCCCGTGGTGACGTGCTGGCAGGCGACCTAGTATACCTTGTCTGGGTTCCCGCTCTGTCTGGCGGGATAGGTCGTTTCTTACTTTATCGTTGACTGGAAGATTCCTTGCCCTCGAACTTTTTTTGGGGAATAATTTCCCTTTATTTTCTTTTTCCAAACATCTACACACATGTATATACTGTCCTCATGCTTAGGACTTACAACATCAAGAGATAGCAAAAAATTTATTTACATAATATTTACATTGGTGGTCTCTTCGTCTGCTTTCCCACAGACTTCTACCCTCATTCATCTTCCGAATCGCTTTCGGTGTGCACGTTCACCTCCTGCGTTTCGGTCCCCGTTTGATTGGGGAAGATGGTATGTTGCTGGAGGGTTAGCCTCTCAACCAAGGCTATTATCCCCCTCCTGTTAACGGAGGATTGGATGAGCAGATCCAATCTTCGCGTTCTTTGCACACCTGGGATCAGTGTGTTTCTCCATTCGGCAAAGCCACTGCATTCGAGCACGCAGTGTTCTATGCTTGCCGCTCTATTTCCACAGGGACAAGTGCAGTTCCTGATGGCAAATCTGCCCAGGTATTCAGGGCTGATGCCATGGCCACTGAGTACCTGATTCAGGAGCTTGTTTGTTTGTGCACGTTTGGTCGAGACCTTTGGAAACACTCTATGTGTCTTCCGGCCTGTCTCTCCCGTGTCCCATCTGACCTGCCATTCGGTCATGGTCTGTCGTGCTAGTGCTGCGCGAATACTCCTTCGCGGCGTTCTGCATTGCACGTCAACCGTCTCTTTCAGCGTGGCTGCCCTCGCCAGCTGATCCGCCCTTTCGTTTCCCTGGGTTCCGACATGGCTTCGTACCCAGTGGAAACTGACTGCCCCATCTCCCTCTGCCCTCAAGAGGGATTTGATCCTCTGGACGATGGGGTTTTTTCCCCTGAATCTACTCAGAGCCTGCAGTGCTGCCTCACTGTCCGAGTAGAGTTTTATCCTTTCGTCACTACGCCTGGGGAGTGCCCAGGTGAGTGCCTTTTCGATCGCCAGAAGTTCTGCCTGGAAGACAGAAGCGTTCTGCGATAATTTCACGCATCTTGCAGTGGCTTCGTTCCCATCCGAGAACGCACAGAAGCCTGCCCCCACTTGTCCCTTCCACTTTGAGCCGTCCGTGAACAGCTCGTGCCCAACTCCCGTGGGTTTCTCCTTGTCCCACGGTGGGCAAATCTCCTCGGCCGGGTGGATCTGCCAATCCACACTTTCCAGCTCCATGTTGGAGGCTCGATGTGGGACACCGAGTAGGTAGGCGTCCTCGCCTGACCTAAGGCAGTGCATTGCTGCCTCCCTTTCCACTACCAGGTCTGCCGGCTCGCACCCCGCCAGCACTTGGAGTGCTAGGGTCGACGTTGTGCGAAAACAACCGGTTATCCCTAGTAGCGCCAACCTTTGGATTTGGTTTATCCCCTTCCTCATTCTGACTGTGGGAGTCCACCATGCTCCGCTTGCATGGTGCAGTTGACATGGGCATCCCCGCGCAGAGCGTAACAGACCCAAACCGAACGCTGGCGATAAATAGGCAGACAATAGGGCTTCCCAATAGTAGAACCGCGGATGGCCTAGTGGTCAACTTTCGCGACTACCATGGAGAAACCTCAGGTTAGATCTCAGGCAGGTGCGAACGCTCGAACCACTTAATATCCGCCGTACGTCGGATGGACACGTTTAGCGGTCAGACCACAGGTACTTTCCCCCACCCCCACTCCCCGCCCCCGGTAATAAATAAGGGCGCCTTCGTCTCCCTTCCTACCTCGCTTCCATGTCACTTTCATATCCGGCACTCTAGCCCAAATCTTTTAGCTTTCTATTTCTAAGGGTTTTTTAAGACCTGGGGGTCAGACACTCCCTGCCTAAAATCCTCTACATATGATCTGATCTGATCTTCCCAACAGTGCATCGCAATCGACGAACATGGGTAAATGTATTGATCTGACTTACTTTGATCGTGGACGCATTGTCGGTTCAAGACAGATAGGTCATTCTATCACCCAAGTATTGAGAGCTCTAGGGTTCCCGAGGGCAACTGTATCAAGTGTGTACCACGAATATGCTATCGACGGACGCATCACCGGCCAGAGAGCAAGCGGCGGCCGACCACACGCCATTGACGACTGGGATCGACGTAGATGTATCCAGGCTCGTAAAGACCGACATCTTCGCAAGATTGGCGCAAATCACATCTAGGTTAGATATCAGAGGCCCAAGAAACATCAGCAAGCAAACGGTATGGCGCAACTACATACCTTGGTCTACAGAAAACGACGACCTATTCCTGTACATACCCTGGGAGCCGATGACCTACTCCTGTGCCTCTGTTGACTGATTGGCATCGGACGTTATGACCTGGTGCCCAGAAACATCAAAACTGAACCTCTGCAAAGTGGCGCCGCGGCATGAGTTCAGATGAATTCCGTTTTCAGTTATATCGAGCTGACATGAGGGTGTAGGTGTGGCGTCGGCAGCATGAGGCCATGGCCCAGTCGTGCCGGGTAGGCTCTGTTCAAAGTGGTGGTGGCTCTGCGATGGTTTGGGGAGCCTTCTCATGTGGCGCATTAGGTCACTTAGTGTGTCTGGAGAGGTTCTTAACCGCTGCGCGCTACCAACAACATGTGCTGGCTGATCCCTTACACGCTTTCATGGCCTTCGCGCATCCTGCTGGTGAATGGCCTGTTCCTGCAGGACAATGCGCCACCCCACCGGGCAACAACCACCCAGCCATGGCTCGTGGAACGAGTTTAGAACCATCCAGAGGCTCCTAAGGTCCGCGGATTTAAACCCTGTAGAAGCGCTCTGGCATGTCGTGTAGGGGAAGCATCAGATCCATGGATTCTGGACCGACGTCTCGGACGGACTTGTGTACAATGTTGCAACAGCAATGGCTGGCATTACTTCCGAAAACTCTCCGGCATCTGGTGGAGTTGATGTCTCGGCGTGTACAGGCTGTTATTCGCGCTAGAGGAGGACCAACACGCTATTAGGTAGGTATCTCTAATGTTTTGTCCATTGAGTGTATGTCTTCAGTACTAAAAGAACTGACGTGTCGTGTTAGTTGTGAAACTGATTCGTCACGGTTTTAAAAGTTCTGAGAAAGCAACTTGACCTTCGACCTACCATTAAAACAAGTGACACTGAATGGTAACAAAATGCCGTTTTAACATTTGCAAATCAAAGCCCCCCGGCCGAGTGGTCGTCCAAATGGGTTCCGGGTTCGAATCCCGGTGAGGCAAGGATGTTGTGTTTTTTCTTACGGCACTGGCTCTCGCCCTTCCCTGGAACCAGTGACCCTGAATTAGGGACGGGAGACACGGGTATACCTCATTGAGTTGCTCACGGTGGTCGTTAAACCTCCAATAAAAAAAAATCATCAAATAGTATAAATGCGAATTTTATTAGCTAAGAGAAATTTTCTCTAAGCAGAGCCGCCCTTTGCATCCGCAGGGCCCCTTGCTTTGACCCCCCTACACTAGACTTAAAACATAGTTTATTACAGTTATCTGTGCAGTCTAATGGAACTTCAAAACGTTTGAAAATTAACCAATAACGAAATACAGCATTTTAAATTTTTTGAACACTACTAATATTTTGTAAATGTCTTTTAAATGATGTAGATAAAACAAGCACACCAGCATACGTCCTTCCCCCTCACAGTAACTCCGTCTCTACCTATTATGGGACAGTACTTACATTACAGAACTCATGTTTTGTCCATTGAGTTGCTTTTATTCTAGTAAAGTAAGCTATTAAATCAACAAAATTTATTTTGCTTGCTTTATCCTGTTCGATTGACGAAGTTGCCAAAGACATCAATCTTTCTTGAGATATGACACATCTTAAAAAAGATTTAATCGGCTTCAGGCCTGAAAAGCTTCTTTCTGCGCTTGCCACCGTTACTGGAATTTAAAAAATAAAACAAGACGGAGTTTAAAAAAAAAGTTAGAATAATTGAAAATACGAAATTCGCTCCCTCTCTCTTTCCCTCTCCCTCTCTCTTTCCCCTTTTTTTCTTAGGGTGTCAGGGCTAGGCCCTGTACAACCACACCTATTTGCGCACCCCTAAGGGCGGCTCTGCCTCTAAACTTTTTCCTCTCGAAAAGCTTCGTTTTTTGCGCTTTCCAACCGTAGGTTGAAGAAGCGTATATGCTCCAGCTTTGTCAGTCCGTCTGTCTGTCTGTCCGCACGATAACTCGCGTAAAAATAGTTCGGGGCAGGATCCATTCCATTGCCCTAATGCGTCATAACTTAAGTAAAAATGCTTCGATTACGACAAAACATTAGTATATTGTTTCGGAGGTATACTGAACCAATTCTGTTTAATATCATTGAAATGGGATCAAACGTAAGGGCACAGGAGCGAGATTTATGCCACAGCCATTATCCTCATAACTTGAATAAAACTGCTTCTATAGCGACAAAACTTTAGCATGTTGTTTGGGACGTATACTGAACCAATTCTGTTACTTATTATCGAAATGGGGTCAAAGGTCAGGGCACAGGAGCGGGATTTATTCCACAGCCATTATCCTCATAACTTGACTAAAAATGCTTCTATTGGGACAAAACTTTAGCATGTTATTCCGGAGGTATACTGAACCAATTCTGTTGAATATCAGCGAAATGGGGTCAAAGGTCAGGGTACTGGAGTGAGATTTATTCCACAGCCATTATCCTCATAACCTGAGTAATAACTTGAGTAATGATTTCTGATATGTTGGGAAGCGAATCATAATCAATGCATTGCATAATTTTACTAACTTGCTTTTATTTCAAATCACAATTCATGCCGTTCTTATACCACTGATATTGAGTATGGAGTCTTTTGAACAGAGGTAAGTTGGCGTACTTGAAATTTGGCGCTGCCAAAGAATATTTCACATTTCTTATCTGAATCGCAAAATAATTCACACAATCGGTAACCACTTGAAATCGGAAATTTGGCGCTGCCAAAGAATATTTCATATTTCTTATCTGAATCGGGAAAGAATTCACCGAATCGGTAACGGCTTGAAATCGGAAATTTCTTTATGTCTGACATTGAGCAGAAATTTTCTGCAATGTTCAATTTTCTTTTTCTTTTCTTCTTAATCCACAACTTTTCGCAGAACTACCACATAAAAAAGATAAAACACATTTTTTTTCCTTTGATACTTTATTTTATATCGTTGTAGCTCTAAGTGATAGGTGAAATTCGTGTTTTTAAGAATTTTAAGTGATAATTTTTTAGATGTGTGATTCTCACAAAATGGAGTTTAAGATAAAATATTTTTCCTGAGTATTTCACCTTGTTATAGGTGTTTCAGATCTGGAATAAAAGTATTTCGTGACTAACTCTACTTACGAAGCTCCTCCCAGTTTTAAAATAAGACGAAATGCCCCAAGACTGCGTTATCAAAGCTTCTTCGTCACTGCGACGCAGTTGACAGAAACGCGCATAATTTGCACTGAATACCCTTGGCCCTTGGGCGGTTTCCAGAAAAAATAAATAAAAAAGACTCATTTAAAATAAGCTATGTCGGCACTCTGACAGTTCTGAATAAATCATCAAATAAACTCGCAGAGCTTCTAAGGAGCTAGGTTCCGCTCTAAAAATAGTATTTTTATAATAAATAAAAAGACGTGATGAGCTCAACTACCGTGTAAAGGAAATGAATTGTAGTACGTCGTACAATGATGTCTCAAAACTAACGATTTTAACTTGTAAATGTGAACTGTGGAAATTCAAACTTTTTTCATCCTTCGTGTTGATAGATGGCACCACACCCTAAGGAAAGAACATGACGTTTAAAAATATTTTTTTCAGTTGTATGACGAAAAAAAAAAAAAAGGAAATTTAGATGTGAATTTGCTTGTCAGTGAATTAAAAACGATTCTTGTCATTGTAATTGCACACATAATTTCTGTTCAATATTGCCACCTTGAGGGTCAAGTAAAAATAAAATAAATCTTACGACCTGTAAATTTTCCGACAACATTTCATAGCTAGCCTTCGATCCGTCAGAACACTTCGCTATACTTATTTTGCAAAATACTTCTCATCCTACAAAGAAAGAAAGAAATACATTTTAAGTTGTTTTTTAAAACCTAATATTACGAGTACATAATCCGTTGTTTCAGCATTTAATTTAGTTTTTTTTTTTTTATTGGAGGTTTAACGACCACCGTGAGCAACTCAATGAGCTATAAGCAGTCGCCCGTCCCTAATTTAGGGTCACTGATTCCAGGGAAGGGAGAGAGCCAGTGCCGTAAGACAAACACAACCTCCATGCCTCACCGGGATTCGAACCCGGGCCCCTTTTAGATGAATGATCAGAGGCCATCGCTTAATTTAGTTTCATGCAGGAAGTTAAGAATTCATTGGATAAATATTTAAGCCAACTGAACGACCCCTAAACGTTCCCATGGGGCAGATTTACAGGGAAGCCTTTGAAGCTCTGGAGCAGGGCACCATAGTGGTGGAAGGGCCCCATGCTATGCATCTTTCGCATGCCAAGATCATTGTGAGTGTGAAATAAAACAAGTGATTCGAGAGTATACATTTATTTACGTGCAATACGTTGCATTTACCCCGGTAGCACATTACATCAATTCTACGTCGAATTTTTGATCGAATTTTTGTCGATATGTTACGTCATGTCGACGTCGAATTTTAAACCTATTTAGTCGATATCAAGTCAACAGTAGACGAAGATTCAACCTTTCGAGAGAAACATATACATCGTTGCTACTTATTGTAGACGTCGATTCTACGTTGATATTACGCAGTTTAGGCATCAATCCTAGTACTTTGTAATGTCGAATCTACGTTTACTCTACAATTTAGATGTTGAAACATGAAATTCTAAACTTTTAATCATGGCAAAAAACGTAGAATATATTGGTATTTGTAGTACGATTCTACGACGCTGTCTACGGTTAAAAAATCATATATTTTTTCTTTTTCTATTGTTTTAACATCCGAGTCTTTTCGGATGCATTCGAAGAATTTTTGGTGATCTGTTAGCATTGTGCTAGGCCTATCCCTAATTGGTATATGCGTACGTACACATTATATATTTTAAAAAGTAATTCTTCTTAAAGGAACGAGATTCAGCTTCTTATAAACATGCTTAAGCAAAAAAAAAAAAAAAAAAAAAAAAAAAAGACTTTTAACTTACCGGCGAAAAAGGAGACAGGTAAGAATCTCGTCTTAGAACAGAAATAATACAACCGACAACCAGCATCCAGAAAAGTTTTTTTTTTTTTGGCGTAATGGTAGCAAAGTCGCATGCGCGCGATGCTTACAGATCGCATAAAAAACATCGATTATTCGACCTAATGGAACTAAAAGCATAAACTGCGTAAAACCGTCTACATATAGACTGAAATTCAATGTAAGGGTTTTTCTTGACGTTCCGTCTCATCGATTTTACGTCGAAAACTATGCCTCGACGTAATATCGACCTTGTAACCAAAAATCAACGTAGATTCGACATAACAGTGATACTGGGGTATTCGCCTCACTCACGACCACACCGAACCACAGGCCGGTACATACTCAGTGGGATTATAACACGAATCGTAAAATACATATACAATAAACCTATATAACAAGCTACGTCTGTAATATGTCTGGCTTGTGTTTCGCCATAAGTTTCATAGGTTTTATGAAGATTGGTTTGCATGCCATCGCTGTTGTTGTTCTCTATTTAAAGCGACGTTTTCTTTCAGCTTTATCTTCTTCCATCTTGTACTACAAAGAAAAAATTGCACGCAACCAATATTTTGTTAAATTTCCATCGCAGTGAATCAAAACTACGCCTGCAGTTACTTTCTTACAATTTTACTTGATCCTTCTTATGAAATAAAATAACGCTGATTCCTTTTCATGAAATTACCCTTCAATTTTATTCCTTCTTATGGAATTACCTTCAATTTTATTCCTTTTTATGAAATTACTCTGCAATGTAAAGGAAATGAAATAAAACGCGACATAACAGCTACGTAACAGAACAAACGTCGCAGACAGTTGTTCGAGCACGTGCGTGTTGCCACAAATGAAGTCGTTTGTCTTACTAACTTTACTTTATTTTCTGGTATTTCTCCTTGATTTTACGTATCGTGCGATAGCGGTGAGCTTAGTTCCGATTTCGGCAATCGGATAAAAGGAGATGGCGCTGCAAGAACTGAATAACGTCAGAGCGTTAGGGACAGATGTAGCCTATTATATACGTTTTATTATTATTATTATCATTATTATTAAATTACAGTATTACGTGAAATTTATTACTTAAGACGGGGGTGAAAATGAAATAGCCGCCCCGGTGGCGCAGTGGTCTAAGGCGTTGGCCTCTGATCATTCGTCCGTAAGGGGTCCGGGTTCGAATCCCGGTCAGGCATGGATGTTGTGTTTGTGTTACGGCACTGGCTCTCTCCCTTCCCTGGAACCAGTGACCCTAAATTAGGGACGGGCGACTGCTTATAGCCCATTGAGTTGCTCACGGTGGTCGTTAAACCTCCAATCAAAAAAAAAAAAAAAATGAAATATTAAAGATCTTGAAACATTTTGTACTTCATTTCAGATATACTTCACCATATATCATTCTACTTATTTTTATACACTTACTTTTCATTCTCTACTACGTATGTAAATTTATCTCAAAAATTGCAGAGGTCGCCGCGTGCAATAAGATATTTTTTTTTTATGAGAGTACGATGTCATTTCATTTTGGGCTCGAGTCCTAAATGAGGCCTGAGTGGCTAGCTTGTTTCATGGTAGTCGTTTTGTCGCTTCCTGGAACCAGTGGGCGAAAATTTGGGACGAGCGATTGCTTATAACTCACAGAGTTACTTGGGGGTAAGGAGACCTTCATCCAACAGTATATTGAAAGTGGTTGATGATGATGATGATACACCGGCTAAAAATAAATTGAAAGAAAATGGTTTTAAGTTAACACCGGAGCGAGGATTATTCATCGGCTATGCATTTCTGCCGAACCACGAAGGGTGAAAACCATTCGGTACCAGACAATACGCACAAACCACCACGCTATTTGTTGTCTAGAGGAAAAACAACCCTTTGCACGTGTGTAATGAAAGTGGTGCGTAAAAAAATGAGTGTTTTTTCCAATGCTGCTCTACACATGTACCTCTTCCTTTTGGCATCTGAAACTACGTATAAGGAGTCGCTCATTCCTCCGAGGTAGAGACAGAATAAGCGCAGTAATACTAACACAGCACCTATGCTTCATCGAGAATTCGTGCGCGAGCCCTGTTCGGGTGATCAGCCGAAAACCTACGCCTCTGACCACTCGTAATTCCATTTCAAGATATGAGTTGGGAAGTATTTTCTTACATGTGCAGCAACAGATAATTTCGTTAAACACACAAAAAAAAAAGTGTAAGTCTCGTAAACAACTTGAGAGCGGCATTGCCATTGAACTTCATAAACTCACGGAATTGTCTACATAAAAATCTGTAATGTACCTACCGAGCCATTTTTAATACTCATTTTCTCATACGCATATGTGTGCTCATAGAGAATGGCATCATTTTTATGCAAGGCAGCCAGGAAAAATTACCCTTGAATGAAATAACTATGCCCAAGATGATCGACATGTTTTTCGGCTTTTCATGCTGTGCAAGTTTTCCATTAGTGGCAGAAGCGAGTGTATTTGCATTTGTCAAAATATTTCCCTATCTAGTTCGCGGACTGGAAAAGTGCTTTCCTTGCACAAATATTAAATAGATTTAAGCGTGATAAACATTTTTCGTTAATTCTTAACGGAAAGTATTGTTAACAAGTTCGTTGCTATCCTTTAATTCTTTTTGTTAACTTCATGAACATTGCGCATTTCTTGGAGACCTTGAGACGAAGGACAGTTGTCTCTAGGTTTAGGTAGCGAGAGGTCACGAAATTGTGACGAGGTAATTGCTCCAGGCGAGGCCGGGAAGGTCTTAGGTGGACCGGGGGATCAGGGGATTTCACGACAGCGCGAGAGATGATCGAAAACGGGAGAGTTAGGAAATATAGCAACAGCTAACGGACAACCTTTGCAGGCAATTAAATGAAGAAAAGAATAAAAGTTTCTTAGACATATTTACGAATCGCAGGAATTATTTGCATACAATTTTACTATCACCTTCAACTACATAAGACTTAGCAACTCAAACCACGCAATGTTTATGAAGTTAACAAGAATTAAAAGATAGCAACGAACTTGTTAACAGTGTACTGTGATTCTGCAAGAGGGTGTCCGGTGACATTTGTCATTTTCCGTTAAGAATTAGCGGAAAATGACATACATATATAGCATACTGTGATTCTGTAAAGCGTGTCCACTGACATTTGTCTATATACAGGGGTTGGACAGAATAATGTGAACACCTAGGAAAAGAAGATTTTACCTACCTAACACGGTGTGGGACCACCTTTGGCATTCAAAGCCGCCTGAATCCTCCTTGGAATGGATGCATATAAAACCTGGATAGTGGTTAATGGGAATGTTTCACCATTCTTGGTGCAAAAACTTCTCCAGGTCCTTGGGAGATGTAGGACGAGGATTACGGGATCTTATTCTGTTTACCAAAACAGACCACAGTGGCTCGATCATGTTTAAGGCTGGTAATTGGGGAGGCCAAGGAAGGTGTGAAAGTTCGTCCTGATGTTCCTCAAACCATGATTGGGCATTCCCAGCTCTGTGAATTGGGGCGTTCTCATCTTGATAGATGGCACCCCCTGCAAGAAACAATGTCTGAGCCATTGGGTGGACTTGGTCGGCCAAAATGGTTTCATACGCCCTGCCAGTCATCCTTCCTTTCAAGATGATCAGGGGACCTGCTGAAAACCACCATATGGCAGTCCAGAGCATGGCAGAATCAACACCATGCTGCACAATTGGGAGAAGACTGTGGGTTATGCGCTTCTGACAGTGTTCTCCACATGTAAAAATGTCCTGCAGTGGGGAATAGTGTGAATGTCGATTCATCCGACCACATTACTCGCTTACATGCATGGGTAGTCCACGTTGATGCACCTGGCACCACTACCGTCGCCGTTGTGCATTCATCCGGGTCATCAGAGGTTTTGCAAGAGCAGCTCTGCCATGAATATCTTGTTTATGCAGTTCTTTGCGCACTGTTTTCATTAATACTGAGGTATGGAGATACAGTTGGAACTCCGCACTAATTCTCGGGGCCGTGGTCTTCTTATTACAGTGAACAACCCGTTTTAATTCTCTCCTGTCTCTATCGGTCAGGGGCGTTTTCCGGCCTCTCTTGTGTTTCGCACACAAGAATTTGCGACGAACGCGGTCATGAAGTCATGAAGCTAGACACAGTAGCTCTCGATACTCCCACTACGCTTGCAACGAAACACTTTAAATGCACTTAAACATGACCGTTAGGTTCTAAACAAAGCTATTACAACCAAAAAGTGGTATATATATATATTAATATATACAGTCGTGAACAAAGGTCCCGCACCAGTAGACCGAAAGTCAATTTTTGATGTTTGAAGTCAACTTATACAGCGTAATGGTAAAGTCAGGAATACATATTATACATCATTTTAAAGGAAATTTTATGCGATTTTGTCTTTTTCAGCCCTCTTAGCACAGATTCTGTCCCTTTTCCACTCGTTGGTATAGATACTTTTCCCACAGCAGGTGCTCCTGCTACCATTGGACCTGAAACACACGTAACCGTAATCGCGTATAAAGTAATAAAGTAGATTTTTTTTTTTTTATTATTGGAGGTTTAACGACCACCGTGAGCAACTCAATGGGCTATTTGCAGTCGCCCGTCCCTAATTTAGAGGCACTGGTTCCAGGGAAGGGAGAGAACCGGTGCCGTAAGGCAAACACAACATCCATGCCTCACCGGGATTCGAACCCGGACCCCTTACGGACGAATGATCGTAGGCCATCGCTTAGACCACTGCGCCACCGAGGCGGCGTAGAAAATTAGAAAATCGCGCAATGATGAAATACTTTTTGTTATTAATATGTGTGAATTAGTCGTTTTATTTTCTGTTAGTTCCTGTTATTTTATAGGAATATGTTTGTAATAATTTTACTACTTTTATAAGAGGGCTTACTACAAATTAAGTGATTTTTTCAGCGTGATTTTTTGAAGCAACGGAATGCTTTGGAACTTGAGATTTTTTTTAATTGACGATGACTTTCAGTTATCTTTAAGAAAAGGTGAAATGTACTGCATTATATAGTATTATTTCACAAAACTCCTAAATATAAAATTTACTTTTGATAGCTGTACAAGTTTTTGCCTTAAGGATTAATATATAGACATCACACAATCATATGTACGATAATTTTAATACCCGGTTTCTCACGGTAATACAATGCACAATAGCTGGTGCACAAATGGGGGGGGGAGTGGAAGGAATATCCTGTGCCGCAATAACCGAAATTTCAGGCCACACGGTATCCACTATATCCGATCTCGGGACAGAACTTCACATTTAGATCCTCCGAGAAAATATTGATCAAATCTCAAGTATTCCTGCTAATCGATTGTATCATTGAAAAGTTTCTGCCATATGGATATAGAAAGAAATAGAACAGAATTTTTCCTTTAATATATGAAAGAAACTGCGGAAAGGTTTCTGAAAATTTAGATTTTTTTTTCTTTTTTCTTTGTGTGTGTGTGGAAAAATCCGTGAAATTCTGTTGTTGTTGTTTTTTTTTCCAGTAATTTCACAGAAAATTTTGTATCAAGAATACGTATACTTTGCTGTACTGTAAAAAATAAGTGGTGTGAATTCTCAGAAAATTTCTTAAAATAACCTACAACAAAATTGCCGGTAGGAGGCCGTCTTTTTCAGAAATTTCCGTTTTTAAAAGTGCCCATTTATTTTAACTTCCCTATTTTCACAGATTTTCTGTAGTCAAAAATTCCGTTTGTTTCAGATAAGTCCATTTCAGGATTTTCCATATTTAAACTGAAATTCCGCAAAATTGACGACTCTGCAATGTTCAGCCTTTTTACCCCAGGTAATCCATCGGGTGCAGTCAGGACCAAACACCCGTCGTTTGAGCTGTTTCAACAGGTAACGCATGCCTTTAACAACTGAGCCACAAAAGCTTGGAAATACGAATCTCATACACACATCGTAAAATGAATTATGCGACGATGATTTTTTTATCATTAATGCGAGTGATTTAGTCATTTTATTTACTGTTGGAATTTATTATTTTTTTGAATAGGGTTGTAATATATATCATCATCATCATCATTGTCAACCATTATCAATCCACTGCTGGACGAAGGTCTCCCCAAGTTTCCTCCACAACGGTCTGTCTTGTGCCAGTCTCCTCCATGTCACCCCTGCATACTTTCGAATTTCATCCACCCATCTCCCATGTGGTCTTCTTCTGGGTCTTTTCCTGTCCCTTGGAATCCAATCTAAAATTTCGGCTGTCCATCGATGATCTGTCCTTCTGGCAGTATGTCCAGCCCATTGCCATTTCAGGGATTTAACTCTGATCATGATGTCTTCCACTCTTGTCATTTTTCGGATCCACGAGTTCCTCTTCTTATCTCTCCTGGTTACACCAAGCATGCACCTCTCCATGCTTCTTTGAGTTGCCTGCAGCCTTTGTATGTCTCTTTTAGTTAAGGTCCACGTCTCCGCACCATACGTAAGCACTGGAAGGATGCATTGATCAAACACTTTTCTTTTAAGACATAATGGCATATTGCTCTTGAAAATTATGCTGTTTCTTCCAAAAGCTCTCCAGGCAAGTTTTATACGCCGATTAATTTCTTCATCAATGCGACCCTTACTTGATATCTGCTGTCCAAGATAAACGTACGTGTCTGTTATCTCCAGCTTTTCTCCATCAATCGATAAATCTTCATTTCTTGTGAAAGCATTGAACATCACTTTTGTCTTCTGAAAGTTCATTTTTAATCCCACTTCTTTACTCTTGTCAGCAAGTTCCTGGATCATACTCTGCAGCTCTGATGGGGTAGTTGCAAAAATGACTACGTCATCAGCAAAACGAAGGTGGGTTAGATAATCTCCATTAATCTTTATCCCCTTGTTTTCCCAGCTCAGTGACTGAAAAACACCCTCCAATGTGGCATTAAAGAGCTTCGGAGATATGGTGTCACCTTGTCTCACTCCCTTCCCAATTTTTACGTGTGTTGTATTTTCAAACAGCCTAATCTTTGCACTTGCATTTTCATAGATGTTATTAATAATATTAATGTATGCATCTTCAATACCGCAGGTTTTCAGAGCCATTGTAACTGCTGATGGTTTCACCGAATCAAAGGCTTTTTCATAATCGATAAAAGCCATGCACAATGGAAGTTCATATTCCCTCGCTCTTTCAATTAGTTCTCTCAGCACGTGGATATGATCTATTGTGCTGTAGCCACTCCTGAATCCAGCTTGTTCTCTCGGTTGAGCCATGTCCAGTGTTACCTTCAAGCGGTGTGAAAGAACTTTAGTGAAGATTTTATAAACTACTGATAGGAGGCTGATAGGTCTGTAGTTTCCGAGATCCTCAATGTCACCTTTCTTATGTAGCAGGATCATTGTAGCGGTGTTCCAATCCTCAGGAATCTTTCCTTCATTAAGGCATCGAGTGAAAATTTGGGCGAGTACTGTTTCGATTTCTCCACTTGCTTCTTGTATGATGTCTACAGTAATTCCATCTTCTCCTGGAGCTTTTCCTCGCTTCATGTTCTTGATTGCATGTGCAACTTCTGCTGGAAGGACTGGAGGAACTCTGGTACTGGTATTTTTCATGATGTCTGGAGTGCATATATCATCCCTTTCATATAATTTGGAGTAGAAATCTTTCACTCTTGTCAAAATTTCGCCTCTATTTCTTGTTACAGAACCATCTTCTTTTCTCAGTGCCATAATCTGTTTTCTTCCCTTACTGAGATGTCCCTTTGCTATCTTTAGGCTTTGGTTGTTTTCAATTGCTTTCCTCACTAGTTCACAGTTGAATTTCCTTACGTCTTCAGTGATACTTTTTCTTACTGTCTTGCATAGCTCTATATATTCCACTTTGGAAGTCACATCTTCTTTAGTTGTCCTCATCTCTCTTCTTTTTTGCATCAACATTTTGGTTTTTCCTGATAATTTGTTCACATGCAACTTGTTCTTAGACCCAGCTAATTTTGTTGCTGTTTCCATAAGAGCTTTGGTTACTTTTCTGTTAACTTCAGAGATATCCACTTCTTCCGATGTTAGGCCTTCTAAAGCAGAGAACCTGTTCTTCAGTTCTAACTTGAAGGTATTATGGTGTTTTTAAGGTTGGTTATGTCAATAGATTTTGTTTGTCCTATGAGCTTGCCACGTTCAAGTTTAGTGTTGAGGTGCATCTTACATCTCACCAATCTATGGTCACTACCTGTGTTGAACTTGTTTAGCACACTGCAGTCTTCTATGACGAATTTTTTGTTACACATAATAAAATCAATTTCACTTGTCGTCCCATTTGGATGTCTCCATGTCCATTTCCTGTGTGGCTTTTTCTTGAAAAAGGAGTTCAAGATGAAAAACCCTTCTGCCTCTGCAAACTCAACGAGAATATTTCCACGCTGGTTTCTGTTGCCATGACCGAATTTACCTACTGAAGTTTCATTCTGTTGCCGTTGCCCTATTTTTGCATTGAAATCTCCCATAATTATCTTCAAATGCTGCTTACCTTTATTATTTAGATGACAAATTTCCTCATAAAATTCTTCAATTTCTTCTTCAGGATGACTTGTGGTGGGTGCATAAGTTTGAATAATCTGAGCCTGGTATCTTTTCGAGAGTTGGACAACAAGTCGTGCAGCTCTGTCAGAGGAACTTTCAACTTCTACAACTTTGTCCTTCAGTTTCTTGTTTATTATAAATCCAACACCACTAGTTCTGCCAGTATCTGTTCCACGATAGTAGAAGAGATGTCCACTTTTCAGTTCGATGAGATCTTCTCCTTTTCTCCTTACCTCACTTAGCCCCACGATGTCCCACTTGATCCTTTGTAGTTCCTCTTCCAATTCAAGAAGCCTTGAATCAGAAGATAGGGAGCGTCCATTGTAAGTAGCCAAGGTCAGCATCAGATGGCAGCCTAGTCCGGTCCTCCGGGGATTCTTAGCACCCTCTGCCTTCATGTCGCACTGGCCGCTGCCTTGGCCAGGTACATTCCAGCTGCCGGAGACTGAGGGCCAAGATTTAAGTTGTGGAATCATTTTGGAGGGGTTTGGCCATAACTCACCACGCTGGCCAAGCGGGTTGGTGAGTGTGGGATAGCATTTCCTCTAATCCCGATGGTATAGTTATACCGCTATGGGCGGTCGTCAGAGCCCCTTTAGTGGGAACAGGATGCACCACGAGAAGGCGGGGTTGACATTTGTCAAGGAGAGGCTGTGATGTTACGCATCACCTGACCTTACATCCCTGTAATATATATATTACATATATATATTATGTAGGAGGACTTTTCACAAATTAAGCAGTTTTCATCATGATTTAACAAAATGCTTTGCAACTTGATTTTTTTAAACTGACAATGACTTTCACTGATCTTTAAAAAATAAGGTGAAATGTACTTTTTTTATAATACCATTTCACAAAAAAGAACTAAATATAAAATTTACTCTTGATAGCTATAATAGCTTTTGTCTTAAGTTGTCCAAAGACTGATACATAGACATCGTACAATCATCTGTACAGTAAGTTAAGTATCCGGTTTCTTACATTAACACAATATATTATAAATTGCTGGTGCACAAAATAAGGGAGAAGAGAAAACATCTCCTATGCCACAATAAACAAAATTCATGCGATATGCTATCCACAATATCCGATCTCGCTACAGAACTTCAAAATTTGACAGACGATTGAAATTTAAAAATGTATCAAACCTCAAGTATTCTCACCAATCGCTCCTAATACTAGTAATTTCTCGTCATACGGATGATACGGAAAAATGTAAGAACGCAGTTTTTCCGTTAATATACCAAAGGGATTGCGGAAAGGTTTCCGAAAATTTAGAATTTTCCGTTAACACATCTCTAAAACGGTAATTTGCCATCAATATAAGAAAGAAACTGCGGAAAAGTTTCTCAAAATTAAGAATTTCCCCGTGGAACGAAAAAATCCGTGAAATTTAGGTTTCTTTCTGTCATTTCACGGAAAAGGTTGTATCGGAAATATGCTTCGTTAATTCACGAAAAAAATGACGGAAAGTGGCTCGTGAATTTCAGACAATTTTTTTAAAGAACTTACGAAAAGAAATCGCGGAAAATGGCTCGTGAATTTCGCAAAATTTTTATAGTGTAATATATATACAATGAAAAGCCCCGGTGGCGCAGTGGTCTAAGCAATGGCTTCTGATCATTCGTCCGAGATGAATCCTGGTTCGAATCCCTGTGAGGCATGGATGTTGTGTTTGTCTTGCGGCTCTGTATCTCTCCCTTCCCTAGAACCAGTGGCCCTAAATTAGGGACGGGCGACTGCTTATAGCCCACTGAGTTGCTCACTGTGGTTGTTAAGCCTCCAATAAAAAAAGTGAGAAAACCCGAAGGAGACGCCCTAGTAGCAAGTGGTCTAAACAGTGGCTTCTGATTATTCGTCCAAGATGGATCCGGGTTCGAATCCCGGTGAGGCATTGATGTTGTGTTTGTCTTACGGTTATGGCTCTCTCCCTTCCCTGGAACCAGTGGCCATAAAATAGGGACGGGCGACTGCTTATACCTCACTGAGTTGCTCACGGTGGTCGTCAAAACTACAATAAAAAAAAAATGACACCGGAGTCTTGCAATAGGTTTTAGGTTTTCTGACTTCCTACCTTGTATCCCTCCATGGTTTTTGTTTTGGTTTTTTTTTTATTGTAGGTTTAACGACCACCGTGAGCAACTCAATGGGCTATAAGAAGTCGCCCGTCCCTAATTTAGGGTTACTGGTTCCAGGGAAAGGAGAGAACCAGTGCCGGAAGCAAACACAACATCCATGCCTCACCGGGATTCGAACCCGGACCCCTTTCAGACTAATAGTCAAATGCAATCGCTTCGCCACCGGCCTCTGTAGTTGAACAAAATTCCTAGGTTTGGGAAGTTAGTCGTTCAGTCCTCGTCCGATCGCAGAAATATAATGGTAAGCACTTCGGAATTCTCGCCCTGATGGAATTGCATTCGAATCCAAAAAAAAACGTATGTCTGTGTGTGTGTGTGTGTGTGTGTGTCCTTTCCCCGCTGGTTCCATCACTTCCCCTAAACTAAATCGATTACCCTAAATTATCATGGTGATCATATGTAGAGGATTTTAGGAAGGGTGTGTCTGACCCCAGGTCTTAAACAACCCTTAGAAATAGGAAGCTAGGAGATTTGGGCTAGAGTGCCCGATAGGAAACTGACACGGAAGCGAAGTAGAAAGGGGGTGGAAGACTCCCTTATTTATTACCGGGGGCCAGTACCCTGGGTTACCCTAAATTAGGGGGAGCTTCTCTTTATAGCACTAGATGCCGCCCCGGCGGCCAAGTGGTCGGAGGCTTAGGTCCGAGCTGGGCCAGGGATCGAGCCCTAAATAAGGCGTAGGTGGTGCGTTAGTTCGATGGCACTGGCTCTCTCCCTCTCTGGAGCCGGTGGCCCGAAAATAGGAATAGCGATAGCTTATGCTCTTAGAGTTGCTCGTGGCTATCCTTGTGAAAAAAATAATATGTAGATTGGTTGAGAGAAAGAAAGGAAATGTTTCTTCATTTTTACCTGACATTTTGCTATTTTACAGCAGGATTTCGTACATCATCATAATAAACAATGCTCGGCTGGAATTTTCTCCATCAGGCTTTGAAGTCGGCGTGACAAACGGAGAAGTGACAGAATGCAGTGAGGGAGGTTTATTTTTGTTGGCTCCCATTTGGCAACAGTAGCTGCTGAAGGTATGCCGCAGGGTAATTCATGCACGTTCAACACATAACATATTAGACCTGTGTTGTCAGCTGACATTTTACTTCTTGGTGAATTACCACTGCAAATATCGCGAAAAAAATGTGGTATCGTTTTTTTTTATTTATCGCGCGGGTTTTTGTATGGTTATTCGTCCAAGATGGATCCGGGCTCGAATCCCGGTGAGACGATGTAATATTTGTAACCAAGGGTGGGTGTCGAATGGATTGTGATTCTGCAATTCCCTGATTTATGGCTGACGCAGCTTCAGGATCCACTGACCAGATTTTTCTGCCGTGTGCCGCAATGTTTTTAGACCGTCTAGAATTTAAAACATATGTTAAAGAATTGTTCAGTCTTTGCAGTAGAAAATTATTATTTCCATATATCCAGGGTTGAGCACACAATTTGCAACTATAGAAACACTCACGATAATATATTAGACAAATTAACATTTAGACAATTTATTGGTCTTATTTTGGCAAATAATAAGAAAAAAAAAACGTAGTAGATTAGGACCCTTTTGCTCATAACGTTAAGAATGTGAGAATGTAAGTTGTCATATATATATATATATATATATTAAACTTGCAGTCACTTATTGATTTTATATATATATATATATATATTAACACTTCGCTAAAAAACGTACGATAATAGCAATTATAATACCGACTTTTCTGACAGGAACCAGTATGTGCTCATTGACACTTACTAAACCGTATTAATTTTAGCGGAAAACTTCAGTATGCACTGATCGCTAATACACTGATATTTTGAGGGGACACCAAAAAGAAAGAATAGGATGGAATTCGTACCTTAACATGAATCTGGACTGAAAACCGCGCTGCTGCTCTCGCACCACACGGAAATCTTAGAGTCCGCAGAACACAACAGTCTTTTCTTTTAACACCTAAGCACCGAGGTCCTTAGCATCATCACATCTCAGGGTCAGATCGTACGTTGGCAGTTTCTGTGAGCAGCCACCTCTTGCTATAGTGACCAGCTACGGCACCAGGAATCATCCGTAGGCTCGGGGACTTCACATGCCTCCCTTTCTGACCGGGTAAAATGGTGGTACCATCGGAAGACTCCGAGGGCTAACTTCTAAGTGCCTTGTCTATAGTGTTATATCCGAGCTGAAGCGCTTACACGGCGGTGACAAAAAGTGCAGTGAAGAGTGACCGTGACCGAAGTCAGCCCAAAAAAAGTAACAAGTGCTAAAGTGAAACAACAAGTGATTCTCTTCTCTTTCCGAAATTTTCGACCACTTTCCCAGGATACACCCACTACACATCCAAATTATGCCATCTCCTATCCCTAGCCGAGGAACGCAGGCCTCCCTGAATTAAACCTCCAAGCCTAAATTTTACTGGTCGGAAAATTAACATAAGATTCATCTATTTGTTAGGAGGTCAAAATAGGGTATCCGATCCAGTACTCCGATTCCAACCAATCGCCATCGCTGGGAAAAAGCCCTTAAGTTGCGTTAGTCCGTGTGATATAAGACATCATGCCATAAATCACAGTTCAATAAAAGTGTTGCTTTCGATTCCAGCGAGTCTGCCGATCGATGAAACTCTTTGTGGATACGCATACTAGCTGCCACTTTGATGACAGCCATAAAACACTCCTGCAAAGCCGATCCATTGTTGATGACGCCAACGCCGCCGCTTTCTCCCTCTTCTTACGCCATGCGACGTTCATGCGGGTCCCCATAGCGTTGCTTAACTTCCCAATAGGGGGGGGGGGAGAGAAACAGAAAAAAAAAAAAGAATTATCCGAAATTGGGGGCTTGCACAGTTCTGGAAAATCCCTACTGACGACGTGGGGAAAATGGTAAATAAAGAAAAATAAGAAAAATGTAGATAAAACGTACTCTTTCCAGAAAAATTCATTACCCCAAATAAAAAAAAATGAATAAGTAAATAAGTAAATTAGGAAATTCGTTTTCCACCTGGATGTGCAGCCACGCGGTCGCGAGCGCTGTCATATATTTCTAGGATTTTGATAAAACAAACATACTTAATAAATCATATATTTCTACAAAAACAGAGGCAAAGTTCAATTGCAGTTTTAATTCTAATTCAGAAAAGTAATGGTGATGTGGCAACGATGGCCGAGTGGTCAGCGGCGCTGGCTTCTGACCATTCGTCTGAGGTGTTCCTAGCAAAAGCACGGATAGTTCGCTTGTCTGATATCGCTGGTGGCTCTTGGCGCTTCCGCGAGACCAGTGTGAGCCTCAAACTAGGGCGATCGATTGCCTACAGCTACTTACGGTGATCGCTAAAAAAAAAAAAAAATAGAAGTAATAAGTAATATTGGTCCGCGCATATGTTTCATTTACTTTATCCATTTTCTGAATTTATTCTGAGTCTTAATTCATCATCAAAAACCATTACCTATCCACTGCTGGATGAAGGTCTCCCCAAATCTCCTCCACAACTTTCTGTTTTGAGCCAGTCTCTTTCAAATCACTCTAGGATGTATTCGGATTCTATTCACTCATCTTCAATTTCTTAGTAGTTCCTTTTATTTCGTTCATTTCCCCTTCCATGGGTGGGGCAATATGCACAATACCTCTCATACTGATGTATCAAGAGATTTCTCTTGGACAGTTTGACCCTCCATTTTCCTATGAATACCCCGACTCCCACACAGTATCGTTATTTAGGTAAAGAAAAAGAACTTTATTCTTTCATGAAGGTTCCATTAATGGAAACTCATAAATAAAATATAGACGTCTCAAAATATGTATTTTATACTGAGCATTCCTTTTACATTCGAATATCACACGTCTAATTTTTAAGACATTTTCTCCCCTGAATTGGTCTTTTGTTTTATTTTATTTTATGGTATTTTTCCCTTATTTAATAGGGTTCTTTCTCCAATTAGCAGCTCGTTCCCTCTTTATGTGCACTGCCTTCTCATAGTACATTTGTAAGTGCAGGCAATGGTCTACTTAACTGTCTGAGGATGTTTAGTTTCTCTCACAGAAACTTGTTACTAACTCTTGGGGATGGGGGGTCACATTCCTCGGTTCTTTAGGGTAGGGTTGAGCAATCTTTGGGTCGGGACACTTTTTGGGGTCGCGAGGACTATTAATGGGTCGCCATTTCTTTCTCTTTTTTTCCTCTTTTCATAAAACCAAGAATGGCTCATGAGCACAAAAATTTTCTGGTGCGGAAAGCAGGTTCGCTAACGACAATCTAAAACCCGTTTTATTTTAATTTATTTATTTATTAATGTTTCGTTGGACTTCGTTGGGTTTTATTTCCGGAGGGTGGAGATTAGTATAACTATTTTTTTTATTTTTCTCTATTTTATTTAAAGCTCATGTTATTATTATTATTTTCTTTATTCGAAATATACGAATCACATCCTATGACAAACAAAATAAACAACAAATTATCATTGCCTGGTATTGTTGAACTGATACGAGTTTCCACCGGAGACCTAGGTATCAGTCAAGAATCGGCGTAAAATATATGATGTCCCAAGTATAGCTGTCTTCTGCAGTTCTGAGGGGGCATATCAGAAAGCTTAAATTTTTCAAAATGATTCATAAAATTTTTGACATTGTTCCAAGTGCCCCGATGACAATGGGGACTACCGTTATGGCCAGGTCTCTATATTTAGTCATTTTTCCACTTCTTTACAACGACTCTGGCATCTCCAGGTATCACTATATCAATTATCTAGACTTTCCGATTTTCTATGACTGTTATGTCTGGTGTATTGTGTTCTATGTGTCGGTCGGTTTGAATTCTGAAATCTCACAGGATCTTGACTTGATCGTTTTCTATGACATTCTCCGCCTGATGTTCCCATGAGTTTTTCGATGCTGGCAGATTGTTTTTTCTGCATAATGACCAGTGAATCAATTTTGCAACCCTGTCATGTCTAGCCTTGTAATCTGTCTGTGCAATTTTGCTACATTCACATATAAGATGAGACACAGTTTCATCTTTTCTCGACAAAGTCGACACTTTGGATTATCACTGACTGTCTGGATTTTAGCCTTCATAACATTTGTTGGCAATGACTGTTCTTGTGCAGGAAAAATCAGACCTTCTGTTTCTTTCTAGATGGGACCAAATTTCAGCCGCGACCAAGTCAAGTTGTTGTCACTTTATCCACCAATATTCTTTAGAAATTGTCCATGCAGTGGCTTGTTCTTCCAGCGGTCTAATCTGCTTTCAAACTGCTTTCTCTTGTATTCAACTTTGTTTTTAAGATGTTATCATTATTCTCTTCCTGAAGAAGCCTGAATGATTACGTCAACAGAAGCAGAGAATTGTCATCGGGGCACTTCTCTGCTTCTGTTGACGTAATCATTCAGGCTTCTTTTCTTCCTCTACTACCTGTTGTAGTACTTGTAGTAGCCCTATGCCTCCAATCTTCCAAGGTAAATATAATCTGTCAACATCACTTTTTGGATGGAGTGCATGATGCATGTTCAATGGGTGTAGGAGAACTGGCTACCGGAGAACTGGCCACCCGGAGAACTGGCCACAAAAATTTTAAGGGGTCGTATAAAAATTGACCGCTTCCTGCCCACGACCCCCAGTGGTTGGTTATCTGAGTCATATAAAGTTTCCGTAATTTCGTCTTTCCTTAATTCCGATAATTAATGTAATTTTTTAGAAAAAATGTTTATAACGTACATTTCAACAGAAGATTTCAGGGTTTTCAAACTACAAGTCTTCAAATTATCTGAGCGCATGTGCTGACTCAGGAAACTTGGGAGGGGGAGGGGGTACCAAAAGTGTAAAATATAAAGCATTTCTGGTCCGATCGGGAGGTTTTCATTATTTACAAGCTACAACTCGACACATTATCTTAGCGCATGGGACTACTCTGGAAACCTGTCCGGGGGGGGGGGGGGTTGGGTTACCAAAACTGTAGAATATGAAACATTTCTCGTCCGATTGGGAGATTTTCAGCATTTACAAGCTATGTACAACTTGACACATTTTCTGAGGACATGTGCCTACTATGCAAACCGGTGGTGGGGGAGGGGTTAATACCAAAAGTGTACAATATGAAGAATTTCTCGGCCCATCCGAAGATGATGTTCGGCATCAAAAGTGTAACATATGAAAAATTTCTCGTCAGATCCGAAGATTTTCAGCATTTACAAACTACAACCCCCTCCCCCCCCTCGACAGGTGACCTGAGTAGGCACATGCCTTCAGATAATGTGTCGAGTTGTAGCTGCTAAATGCTCTGAGATTCTCCCGATTAGACGAAATTGTTCATATTTTACACTTTTGGTATAACCCCCCCCCCTTCCCCGACAGGTCTACTGAGTAGGCACATGCCTTCAGAAAATGTGTCGAGTTGTAGCTGCTAAATGCTGAAAATCTCCCGATCGGACGAGAAATTCATCATATTTTAAACTTTTGGTATGCCTCCCCCCCCTCCACACACACACACACACACACAGGTTTGCTGAGTAGGCACATACCCTCAAATAATGTGTCCAGTTGTAAATGCCAAAATCTGCCGATCGGACGAGAAATTCTTCATATTTCACACTTTTGAAATTACCCCCCCCCCCCGGACGGGTTTGCTTTGCAGGCACATGCGCTCAGACTCAAAACAGAAAATTTGTCGAGTTGCAGCTTGTAAAAATTACTGAAAATCTCCCGATCGGACAAGAAATCTTCATATTTTACACTTTTGGTACTCCCCCCCCCCTTACGTACACAGCTTTGCTGAGTAGGCACATGTCTTCAAACAATGTGTCGAGTTGAAGCTTGTAAATGCCAAAAATCTCCCTACCGGACGAGGAATATTTCATATTTTACATTTTTGATATTCCCCCCCCCCTCGCCGACAGTTTCCAGAAGCTGCAGATGCCCTCAGACAATTCGATGACTTGTAGCTTGTAATGGCTGAAAATATCCCAATCGGACCAGAAATTCTTTATATTTCATATGTTAGGTTTTAACCCCCCCCCCCCCGACAAATTTCCTGGGTTTGCTCATACTCGCAGAGAATTTGTTTAGTTATAATTTATAGAAAAATATCGTAAATAAGAAAATACGAAATTACGGACATTTTATGTGTCAAATAACCAATCTTGCGTTCTGGGGCCACGGAGCAGCCCAGACCGCAATTTTTATACGACCCCTTAAAACTTTTGTGGGCAGTTCTCCGGGTGGCTAGTTCTCCGGTGGCTACTTCTCCGGTGGCCGGTGGCCAGTTCCGCTTACTCTTAGCTCCAAAAATCATGGAAATGTCTAAATTTCTTACTGAAAATGAAATATTAAAAAAAAAATATGAACAATAGTTGCTCAAGTAGTGGGGAATATAGCCACACTAAATTTGTTTTTGCAGAACAATTTTATGGCACTGAAATTGCAATGTGTCCAGTTCTCCGGGGTCCAGTTCTCCGGTGGCCACTTCTCCGGGGGCCAGTTCTCCGGTGGCCAGTTCTCCGTACCCGATGTTCAATAACTTCCGAGTTTTCCGATCCAGTATTTTATATACCGTTAAAGACTATTATTATTATTATTATTATCCACCCATCTTCCGCGTGGTCTTTTCTGTGTGTTTTCCTGTCCTTTGGTATTTAATCTGATATTTCAGTTGTCCACAGGTGATCAGTTCTTTTTCCTGATCATTGCCACCTGAAGGTCTTTACTTAGATCATGAAATCATCAACTCTTGTCCTTTCCCATATCCATGAGTTCCTCTTCCTATCTGTCCTGGTCATACACATCTCTCCATATTTCTTTCAGTATTTCTTTCAGTATATCATCAACTCTTGTCATTTTCCTTATCCATGAGTTCCTCTTCCTATCTGTACTGGTCATACACATCTCTCCATATTTCTTTCAGTATTTCTTTCAGTATATCATCAGCTCTTGTCATTTTCCTTATCCATGAGTTCCTCTTCCTATCTGTCCTGGTCATACACATCTCTCCATATTTCTTTCAGTATTTCTTTCAGTATATCATCAACTCTTGTCCTTTTCCATATCCATGAGTTCCTCTTCCTATCTGTCCTGGTCATACACATCTCTCCATATTTCTTTCAGTATTTCTTTCAGTATATCATCAACTCTTGTCCTTTTCCATATCCATGAGTTCCTCTTCCTATCTGTCCTGGTCATACACATCTCTCCATATTTCTTTCAGTATTTCTTTCAGTATATCATCAGCTCTTGTCATTTTCCTTATCCATGAGTTCCTCTTCCTATCTTTCCTGGTCATACACATCTCTCCATATTTCTTTCAGTATTTCTTTCAGTATATCATCAGCTCTTGTCATTTTCCTTATCCATGAGTTCCTCTTCCTATCTTTCCTGGTCATACACATCTCTACATATTTCTTTCAGTATATCATCAACTCTTGTCCTTTTCCATATCCATGAGTTCCTCTTCCTATCTTTCCTGGTCATACACATCTCTCCATATTTCTTTCAGTATATCATCAACTCTTGTCATTTTCCTTATCCATGAGTTCCTCTTCCTATCTGTCCTGGTCATACACATCTCTACATATTTCTTTCAGTATATCATCAACTCTTGTCCTTTTCCATATCCATGAGTTCCTCTTCCTATCTGTCCTGGTCATACACATCTCTCTATATTTCTTTCAGTATTTCTTTCAGTATATCATCAACTCTTGTCACTTTCCATATCCACGAGTTCCTCTTCCTATCTGTCCTGGTAATACACATCTCTCTATATTTCTTTCAGTATTTCTTTCAGTATATCATCAACTCTTGTCACTTTCCTTATCCACGAGTTCCTCTTCCTATCTGTCCTGGTCATACACATATCTCCATATTTCTTTCAGTATATCATCAACTCTTGTCATTTTCCTTATCCATGAGTTCCTCTTCCTATCTGTACTGGTCATACACATATCTCCATATTTCTTTCAGTATTTCTTTCAGTATATCATCAACTCTTGTCCTTTTCCATATCCATGAGTTCCTCTTCCTATCTTGTCCTGGTCATACACATCTCTCCATATTTCTTTCAGTATTTCTTTCAGTATATCATCAACTCTTGTCATTTTCCATATCCATGAGTTCCTCTTCCTATCTGTCCTGGTCATACACATCTCTCTATATTTCTTTCAGTATTTCTTTCAGTATATCATCAACTCCTGTCATTTTCCTTATCCATGAGTTCCTCTTCCTATCTGTCCTGGTCATACACATCTCTCCATATTTCTTTCAGTATATCATCAACTCTTGTCATTTTCCTTATCCATGAGTTCCTCTTCCTATCTGTACTGGTCATACACATCTCTCCATATTTCTTTCAGTATTTCCCAGTCCAATCTTTGATCCATAAGTAAGAAATAGAAGGATGAACTGATTCAATACTTTTCTCTTAAGACATAATGATAAATTGCTCTTGAAAATTGCACTGTTTCTTCCAAAAGCTTTCCAACCAAGTTTTATACGCCTATTAATTTCTTCTTCGATGTGGCACTCTTTTGATGTTTGCTGTCTAAGGTAAATTTATGCATGGGTTACGACTAGATTTGCCTCATCAACTTCCAAATAATTAACATTCCATGCTGTAATATTTTTAATATTTTGTGTATAAAGCATGAAATATGATTGCAATAAAACTTTCGTAGGAGTTCAAAGAAATTTCACACATTTCGTTTCTCCCTGCCATTCTGAATACAACAGTAGTGTAATTTTTAAACTCTCTGTACTTTTCTTCTGAACTTGTATAACAATGGTTGTTGCTACTTATAAATGCAGTAATAATGTTTTAAACTTTTTAACACCGATTAAGAAATGGCGGAAATAAATTGCTCCTTTGTTTGTTCGTTTTTTCTGGAATATGAAATGAAAAGATACCATGGAATTTGACAAAAAGAAAACGACCGAATTTAATGATAATCATATATTCCTTGGAGTGCTTACAAAGATACCAGGAGCAGTCTGATTTTTACCAAAAATACTTGATTACTTGATTGCACAACCGGGCCAGCGTTGTCTTAAATTTATCACTGGGCTATGTTTTTACCTAAACATTTGTGATTGAAATAAAATCATAAAATATGTGTTGTTCATTCAACATAACATATTACAGTGAAGTAATTGCTATCCGTAGCAGTGAATGCGGTCCTGGGCGAACGTTTGCAGTACAACACCAAATGCGTCGAACGGAGAAGAAACCTCCGAATCGCCCTAAAGTTCACTATAAAGTGTCCCTACACTACTGCTAAAAACATTTCTTTTCCACTGAAATTCTAAGCCTACGCGACAAGAAACTCATTACACAAACTAGAAATCCCCAAAACCTTACATGACAATGCAAAGTTAGAAAATATCCCCGTATCCACTGAATTTCTTAGGCTACACGATTAAAGGCTTCTCCTAAGAAAAACAGAACTCACAAAATACTCACACGAAAATGCAATTACCAAAAAATTCGGTTTCCATTGGAATTTTTAGACTATACCGTTAAAGGCTTCACCTAACAAAAGAACCTCTCACGGAACATAAACACTATACTGAGCTACGAGATAACCTTTTCAAGTGAATTTATTGTTACATATTAAAGATTTCTCCAAACAAAATACGCAAGTAAAATGTCATGTTACCACAAAACTCTTTTCCTGCTGAAATTCTAAAACTACACGATGAAATACTTAGCTTAACAAAAACAACTTACAAAGCATAACACACACAATAATGACAAGTTACCAAAAACTCATTTTCCACTAAACTTCTTAGACGATTAAAGATTTCACCTAACAACAACAAAAAAAAAAGACTCCCAAAAAACACACACTGTGCCAAGTTACAACAAAACATCTTTCCCACTGAAATTCTACACGATTAAAGACTTCATCTAACAGTAAAAAAAAAACTCTTCCAAAGCATACACACAAAAATTCCAAGTTATCAACAAACAGATCAGAAAAACATCAATCAACGCTAACACTTATATTGCCTTGCCACAACTACGTGAGGTAGTTCCCCTTTATGTGGTAACAGGTTTTTTCTTTTTAGTCGATGCGCTCAATTATTTCTAAAAAGAGGAACAAAACAATTTTTAGAAACTTTTTCTCGCACAATTATTTGCATTTATCTATTAGAAATTACAATAAAAAATATCTAGTTACAAAGCAAACTTGATTTCCTTATAACGTGAGTGATGCCATCTATCTACCGGTAGCGTCTGTCTCAAAGCTCCTACAGCCAATACCTAAAAATAAATTAAAATTGTAGAAACATAAATTTCAAAAAGGGGCCTTTAGCTGCATGTACATTTGTGCTTCTGAGCGTAAAAGCCAGACTTCAAAGCTCTATGTTCAGTAGCTTCTTCCTTTTTTTAGTGGAACGATAATAGACAAACTGACACACAGACAGACCATTGCATTACTATATGTGAAATCCTAAAATTCAGGATAAATATATTCTGTCAAATAAAAATTAAGAATCTTTTTTGTTAATATTCGCCTTTCGAAAGATTTGTTTCTGAGCATTTTAGGCCTAACATTCAAACAGTGGTTTTAAACTGTCTAATCAACAGAAGACTTTCGATAACGTATTTACTAGGCATATTACTTTTCTGGCTCAGAAACGTGATATTTGACTTTTATCGTGTAACCATCTTCACACAGAATTGAAAATTCGTGTATCCCGATTGCGGTTCGAACATACTACCGTTACTCCACCATGACGTGGATTTCCCACGCATCCGAAGAGAAGGTATTCATGGCAACATCAAATTTGCTCTGGTCGAATCGCTAAAAGCTTCCTGGTAGTGACGACCATTCTGATCCAGAAATGGAATTCCTCGAAGAATCACCAATTCTTTGAATAACGGCACTGGAATAAACGACTAATAAATGTTTCAGAATTCGAGGCTGTAATGCAGTATACCGATGCGCGACATACAGGCTATACTAGACAAATGCCAACCACGCCTTCTCGTGGTTCATTCTGTTCTCACGGAAGGGGCGCTCTTTCGACCGACCAATACCGGTATAACTATACTAACTGGATTAGAACAAGTGTTATCCCACACTCGCTAACCAGCATGGCCAGGGCAGTGAGTTATGCCCCTTCCCCTTCAGGATTTCACAATTTAGCAAGCAAGGGTCACTCCGTGAAAGAAATTAGTAGGCATATAGAATTTGGATACGGTGCATTTGAAGGAAATAGTGTAATTTTCAAGAGCATTTTCCATTATGTCTTGAAAGAAAATATTTTTTCAGTGCATCCCTCCAGTTCTTACTTGTGGATTAGGGGCATGGACTTTAACTAAAAAAGACGTACAGAAGCTGCCTATAACTCAAAGAAACATGGAGAGATGCATATGAAAAATAGGAAAATTAACTCACGGATCAGGAAAATGGCAAGAGTCATGATCAAGGTAAATTTCCTGAAATGGCAATGGGCTGGACATACAGGAACTGACCACCATTGGACAACTGAAATACTAGATTGGATTGCATGGGATTGAAAAGACCCAGAAAAAGACCCTGTCGAAGATAGATGACTGAAATTCGAAAGCATGCCGGTGTGACATGGAGAAGACTGGCTCAAGACAGAAAGTTATGAAAGAGACTTGGGGAGACCTTCATTCAGATTTGGACTGAAAGTGATGATGACTATGTAATGATAAATTGGAGAGACCTCCGTCTGGCATTGGACTAAATTAGTGATGATGACTTTGTAATGAACCACGTAAACGGAAATACGTATATATGATAAGATGATGATATTAATAGAACTTGGCTGATGTGCATTTGGAAGGGACGATACAATTTTTACGAGCAATTTACGTCTTAACAGAAACGTGTTTAACCAATGCATCCTTTCAGTTTTTATTTATGGATCAGAGATATGGATCTTAAATAAAAAAGACGTACAGATGATGCGTAAACGGCTCAAAGATGCATGGAGAGATGCATACTAGGTGCAACGAAGAAAGTTAGGAACAGGAACTCTTGGACCTAGAAAATGGAAAGAGTGGATGATATCATGATCAAAGTAAGACCCTCAAGTGGAAATGGGCTGGACATATTGCTAACTGAACTGAGTGGCTGGTTATATTGGGGCCATGAGCTGGACATATTGGCGACATAACTGAAGGGCTGGACATATTCGGGCAATGGCTGGACATATTTGGGCAATGGGCTGGACATATTGGGGCAATGGCTGGACATGTTGGGACAATGGGCTGGACATATTACTAACTGAACTATCGACTGGACATATTGCTAACTGAACTATCGACTGGACATATTGCTAACTGAACTATCGACTGGACATATTGCTAACTGAAGTGACCACCGTTGGGCACCAGACTGGATACCAAGAGAGATAGAGGAAGTGACCCAGAAGAAACCTTCGTGGAAGATGGGCGGATGAAATTAAGAGAATGAAAATCCTCCAAAATACGTGGCGTCAGTGAATAAACAAATATTCTGTAGACTCTTTCCACGTTTTATCAACACATAGCAACCGAAAAATTATTATCCGGTCACCGCTGGGGATCCGAATCCCAGATCGCTCGATATCCAGCCGAGCACGTTAGCCTTAGGCTACGGTGGCCAACAAGCAACGGCGCTATGTGTGTTTTCCTGTCAACTTCTGACATCTGGAGTTCGGATCCCCAGCGGTGACCGGATATCAATTTTTCGGTTGCTATGTGTTGATAAAACGTGGAAAGAGCGATATCTTTGTTTATTCACTGACGCCACTTATTTTGGAGGATTTTAACTTTGGATCTCGCCCTTTGGATATAACTGCTGTAATTAATATATAGCCAGTGCCGTTTATGACCACCAGATGGAGATGTCTCAGTAGCTGAGTCCATCTTACGGATTTATGATGTCAGAAGCTGACAGGAAAATACGCATAGGTTGTTGATTGTTGGCCACCGTAGCGTAAGGCTAACGTGCTCGGGTAGATATCGGGAGATCTGGGATTTGGATTCCCAGCGGTGACCGCATAACAATTTTTCGGTTGCTATGTGTTGACAACACGTGGAAAGAGCGATGTCGTTGTTTATTCGAAATTAAGAGAATTGTGGAAGACAGAGAATGGTATAATCGACTTTGGGAGCACTACTCCAGCAGTGAATTGAGAATGATCGATGATGATGATTCCAAGCATCCCAGTAGCACAGCCTTGCAACTGAACATTGGCCCAACACTTAGCCACGGTCTTTTAGGAATACAAGACGGTGGTTCAGTGTTGGGCCTACGGTAAATTGCAGGGCTGTGCTGCTGTGATATTACTTTTTTGCTGAAACCGCTATACAATTTTCAAGTTTTCTGTGAAGGCAACATAAGAAAAATTAAGTACCGTACTCCAACGTCGAAAAGCAATGTGTCTGAATGTTCTCCATAAATTTGCCACGATTTATTCTACATGTACATTAATTTCCTTACAGTTTTATTTCGTTTTGTGTATAATATCGAATCAACCTTACATCACATAAGCGAGAAATACATTTATGTGCATTTCGAGAATCAGTAGATTGCAACTATTTATCTCAAAAATAGTTTCTAGCAGAGGAGATGTAGTGCCTAAGATATTGATAACATAAGCAAGACGATTTTTAAGCTACGCATGTCAAAACAGGTGTTGGTTATTACTATTTCTTTTTTATTTCCAGTGATTATGCAAAATATGTATCGTCCACATTCACTTCACACAGAAAATGAATTAATGAATAGCGCGTGCGTGAATGTTAATGAATGGGAGTGTGAATTATAAAGAGCATTGCATAATATTATCGGATGAATGGTTCTAGTGACTCCTCGTCTTTATTTAACAATAGGAAGTCGGTTAGGTTGCTCACTTGAGAGACAGGCAGCGTTCTTTTTGTTCTTTCCCTCCCTTTCCCGAAGAACTAGACTCGCGGATGGGAGGGCAACAGACATCATTCTTTGTTGTGGCTATTTTGGAGCTTCTTGTTGGGCTGAAATAAGACTTGAGTCATTGAAAGTGAATGTTTTGGTTTCTCTTAGTTCGGAATTTGAATCTCTTTTGTTTTAAGGAGCTCAAGTAGCTACCTAGAAATCTATATTTGAACTCAAAAATCCCGTTACCTAACTTCAACTCTGGCCTTGAAATATCCCCTCTTGACATTTTTTTAAACAAATATAATTTCTGCGTGAATTTTTTTTTCTGCACATATTTGTTGCTAGCTTCTTGAAATTTCGTACATTGGGTATATCAGTAAAGAGCGACACTTACACAAAACCTTCATGGTTTTAAATAACTCACTCTGCGTAGCTGAACTTCGCAAAATATAAGCCATGTCACTGACAACAATGAAAAATCATTTTCGGTATAGAAATATTTCCATATAACCAAGAACGAATTTAGAAACTTACCTTGGAAAAGGGGGGATGGAGGTTGCTCCACCCTAAGCAAAAAAAAGGTGGGGTGGGTGATATACGAGCTTGTTCCATCCTCAAAAAAAAAAAAAAAAAAAAGATTATATCCCAGCACCTATAGGTGTAACTCGAAAAATTCAAACAAAAATTTCCTTTTGTTCCAAGCAGCAAAAAGCGGATATGGCTTAAATGTGTTTTTATGTATAGTGATCACACAAATTTTGCTTTGATCACATTTGCAGATCAAAGCAAAACTTTCACTGAACAATAATGTGTTTATTTACTAAGTGTTAAAAATAGCAAAGAAGGTGACGATCAGGTATTATATTGATTCACGCTCAGACATTCCAGTTTGTGAATGCTAATGCGCCCGAGCGCTCTTCAAAAATATTTCTGAATAAGTAAACTTCTGATCTGAATAAGTAAACTTCTGGAATTTTTGAATAAGTAAACTTCTGATCTTATATATTTTCGACAAGTTCAAATTTCTGAACAAGTAATAACGAAATATTCAAATTTCATTGGAAAAAAAAAACAGTAAGCTAGTTTGCATAGTTATAAGTGAACAGATCTCTCTTCTAATTTCGAAATATTAATTCGGTTTGAATCACTTTGAACAGGCAAAATCCCCTGGAATTCCGGAAATAAATATTTCCTCGCAATGAACAACGAAATAATGTGAAAAAAAAAGAACTCAGTACTGAACTGGCGAATGTCTACTATGATGTTTTTTATCCGAACGTCAAATTTAGCAAATCGTTCCACCCAACCGTCTTCATTTCAACAAATGGTTCGCGCGAACCGGATCGAACGCGTTGCACAGTGCCCCCTCACACTCTATGTGTCAACGTCGTAGTGAGGTTCTCTGCAGCTCAATGAAACACACTTAAGACATTGAGATAGTGTCTATTCAAAAGAAGAAACAATATGATGCTTAACACAAACATTTTTTTTAATAAGGCAGCAAAAATAACTGGAAGTAATGGTAACTGGATAAATTGTGACAAATAATGCAGCTACTTTCTTTGATTTAGCGAAATGCTGAGACACTTTGTAGAAAGAACGCGTTAAAGAGACTGCTAGTGAAAGAAATAAAACAAAAATGTTCAGTGCAACACACACAAAATTTAAAAAGTGGCTATATTGGAGATTCGCCTGTAATGAGCAAGTCTTTGATAAAAAACAATAAACAACAGACTCGAATTCTAAATTTTTCAAAAAAGAAAAATCAAATAAAAAAATCATACAGTTTTTATCATACAGTATCATACAGTTTTTCAGTATATTGTACTCTGTCGCCAGCCCACCGGGTAAATTCTAGTTTAAATAAAAACCAAACTTGTGCATGCTTCCTTCTGTTGCCACAAGCGCCCCCCCCCTCCCACACACACATACACAAAAATAATTATTTTATCATTTTCTACCCCAAAGTAGTGTGCTCAAAATCTGAAGGAGTTTCGTTGCAACTCCTCTACCATATCCAAAAATAAATTTTCCAATTCTTCCACTAAAAATATAAGTTCGGATAAAATACAAATGCACATTTGCTTGAACTAAAGCAGAAATCTTGCATGTCTATCTCTACCAGATACAAAAAGAAATTTTCCGAATTGTCATTTAAATTCTGAAAACAAAGACATCGTGGCGAATACAAAACAGAAGTTTCTGTGTGTCACATATTTTTTTGTTTGAGAAGAACCAATATGACCAACTGTGAGAGGTATAGGCAGTCACCCGTCCCAAATTTGGGGCCACTGATTCCAGGGAATAGAAAGAGCCACCAGTGCCACACAAAAACTTCTTCGCGAGGAAAAGTGGGGAAACTTAGTCGGGCTTCCGTTGGTAGTGAGTATCTATATCTCATGTACTATAGATTTGTCGAATCCGTATTTTAAAAACTGAAATACCGCGGCAAATAAAAATGTGTATTTCCACAACGCAGTGCAAAATTTGCCCGATGGATAATGCTAGAAGTTATTAAAATATTATTGGCAGGGTTGTGTTTATGTCGTCAAAAAACTTTTGCTTGTTCTAGAAAAGAGTTACTGGGGCAAGTACAGAAATACACTTTAATTACTCAGCATGTAAATGAAATAATAATAATTACAGAAAAAGGCTAAAATGTCTGGAACGTTTTTTCGTGTTCATCTCGACGTTATATAAGAATAATTTTTCAACCCAGTCCTCTAGAAGCGACGACATCCTATCCACAAAACGGCGGAATCTAAAACCCAAGAATGTCATTTTTTAACATTCGGACATGATTACATTCTACTGGGAATACCAATTCTACTAGGTATTCCCAGTAGAATGTAATCTTGTTGCTCAAGAGGTGCACTGCAACCTTTTTTCTTTTTGAAATCTGTTGTCTGCGATCTTATTCACTCGCTCTCTTCTTCTTTGTCCCACTCCTTTCCTCTTTTGTTCTCCCAACTCTCTTCACTGTCATTACCTAACACCCAATCTGTCTAACAATCACACTTTACCTTCCGCTCCCTCTTTCTCTCTCTCTCTCTCTCTCTCTTCCTTTCCTCTCCTGTCACTTCCTTTCTTTCCATTCCTCTCTCTCCCTTCGTCTTCCACCCTCTCTCTCTCTCTCTCTCTCTCTCTCTCTCTCTCTCTCTCTTTCTCTCTCTCTCTCTCTTTCTCTCCCTCTCTCCCGCTCTCTCTCTCTCTCTTCCTCTCTCTCTTACTTCGTAGCATTGAGACAGATTCCAAAAAGATATCGTCGTGTGTAAAAATATAAGTTATGTCTGTTAACAATTCAGTTTTATAGAGCTGTCATATATGAATCTAGGGACACACGCGTGACTATCATAGTCACCCATTCTCAATGCACTGCTGTATGAAGGCCGCCCCAAGTCTCTTCCACAACTGCCTACCTTGAGTTAGCCTCCTCCACGACAATCCGGTATGCTTTCGAACTTCATCCACCTATCTCCAATCTGCCCTTCTTCTGCGACTTTTTCTATCCCTTAATATCGAATCTAGCATTTCAGTTATCCAGCGGTTGCCATTTCTCAACTCATTAGCACTTCAAGATCGTAACTTTCCACATGATGCCACCCATTTTTTTCCTTTTCTTGATCCATGAGTTCCTTTTCCTATATTTATTGGGTACGCGAAGCATGCATCTCTCCAGACTTCTTTCAGTTTTCCGCAGCCTCTGTATATCTTTTTAGTTAAGTTTCGCATTTCTGATTTCATCACATTCACACCCCAAAACTATACAGCGAAATATACCGAAGATGAGTTTTCCTTTCATTGGAGATTCATAAAAATTAATCTCGACTGTTGTTGTTTGGAGGCGACCACCGTGAGCAACTCAATGGGTTATAAGCAGTCGCCCGTCCCTAATTTTAGGGTCACTGGTTCCAGGGAAGGGAGAGAGCCAGTGCCGTAAGACAAACACAACATCCATGCCTCACCGGGATTCGAACCCGGACCCCTTCGGACGAATGATCAGAGGCCAATGCCTTAGACCACTGCGCCACCGGGGCGGCTAATAATCTCGAATGAGAGAACGTTAATGACAAATCTGACAGCGACTTCACATTTCAGCGCCACAAACATCCTGAGGAGAACCTTAAGATTTGTAAACCGTCGGACTTCAGTCAATGCAATTTCTGCACCACAAAAGAAAGTTTAGTAATGGCATTATCACAAATTATTTGTAAATCGTCGGACTTCAGTCAATGCAATTTCTGCACCACTAAAAAGTTTAGCATTATCACAAAATTTTTTGTAAATCGTCGGACTTCAGTCAATGCAATTTCTGCACCACAAAAAAGTTTAGTAATGGCATTATCACAAATTATTTTTTCTGCAAAAATGAACTCGGACGCTTGATTGCATACACGCAGATCACTGAGAAATAGAACTAGAAAGCTGTGGAAATATTTTCTTCCTGTTAATTTTATCAATAATTTTGCGTTCGGCAGATGCTACCGTGTAAAAATAAGAAAACACAAAGTTTTACTCGACAGCCTGTTGTTGATCTATTAAGAAACTCCCAGTGATTTAATATTCTGCGAACGTATACCCAGAAGTCAATGAATAGTTTTAAATTATTTCATGAAACACAAAGGATGATATGGGAAAAGTGATTCAAACGTTTAGCAATTGGCAATGAACTCTGTGTTCTCCAAAGACCGGAATATCGTTTTCGAACTGGATGAGTTAATATTGCAAGCAATCACGACAGAGACATCGCTTGTACTCTTCATCGAGCGATCACTCATATTTCTGACAGAGCAATCAGTCAGACTTTTCTCAGAGATATGACTCATGAAGATAATTAAAGACGGTTGAAATTGAATCATCTACCGAAATTAGCACAGAGCGGTTTCAAAATAAAGACAACAGAAATTTATTTTTCTATAGATGATCGATCTATCTTCTGGGAACTTCACTCGTGAACTGCTTTTCCAGCCAGTTGAAGTTTTTAAGTGGGTCAACAGACATTAATTTTAATTATCCATGCGCAGATGAACTTTGCGTCAATGAAAACTACTCGCCTTCAGATGAAAACGACCGCTCCATGTAAATTTTTTCAAAATGGCAGACCCTTTTCCCTTTAAGAGTTACTGGGAGCTGTCAGTTTCGTAAAATAATGGCCGCCCCAGTGACGCAGTTGTCTAAGCGCTGTCTTCTGACCGTTTGTCCAAGTGAGTTCGAATTCCAGATGAAGCATGGGTCGTGTGTTTGCCTATCCCTGGAACCAGTGGCCCAAAATTAGGCACGAGCAACGGCAGAGTTGTTCCAGGTGGTCGTTGAACCCCGAAATTGCAAAATAAAAGCTCTGGATGCCGGGCTTGATTTGTTTTTATCATTTGTTTTAAAGTCGTTACTGAAAATCATACCTCAAAATGTAATGAATAATTTAAGAGAAATCAGCACTTCCAGGGTCTTTCTTTTTTTTTTTTTCTTCTTTTTTTGGGGGCGGGGGGGGGGTTAACGACCACCATGCGCACCTTTAACAACTATAACTAATCGCCTGTCCCTGATTTAATGACACTGGTTACAAGGCAGGGAGAGAGCTAGCGCCATAAAACAAGGAAATCATCCGTACCTTATCCGAGACTCGAATGCCGGCGTAATTAAGAGACTTGCCAGAAACCTACGCCTCTGACTCCCCAGTCATCGGGAAGGCCACTTCCAGATTGAGAAAGCATTCATTCAAAAAAAAATGTGTCTGAGGTATTATCTGTCTGAGAAGAGCACCGACTCAAAAGATGAGTCGATCCATCTGGAATTCTCAGTTTGTTGTTGTTGTTGATTGTAGGTTTAACGACCACCGTGAGCAACTCAATGGCCTATAAGCAGTCGCCCGTCACTAATTTAGGGCCACTGGTACCCGGAAAAAGTGAGAGCCAGTGCCGAAAAACAAACACAACATCTATGCCTCACCGAGATTCGAACCCGGACCCCTTTGGGACGAATGATCAGAGACCATCGCTTAGACCACTGCGCCACCGGGGCGGCGTACATTTGGTGAGAGCAGGTGACAGCTGCCGAGGGTGTATGTACACAGGGGACAGAATTGTGTCTCATACGATTTCAATCTGTTTTTCATACGATATTGGAATCCAGTGGTGGGGTTGGGAGGGAGCAGAGCATGTATTTTTTTTTTTTTTTTTGTTGGAGGCCCGTCCCTAATTTAGGGGCACTGGTTCCAGGGAAGGGAGAGAGCCAGTGCCGTAAGACAAACACAACATCCATGCCTCACCGGGATTCGAACTCGAACCTCTTTCAGACGAATGATCAGAGGCCATTAGTTTGCTTTGTTTTTTACGCTTTCCAACCGTAGGTTGAAGAAGCGTATATGCTCCAGCTTTGTCCGTCCGTCCGCACGATAACTGTCGTAAAAATGGTTCGAATTCAATGAAAGTTTACTATGTGGTAGACGACCACCTGGGGACGAACCCTATTGAAAATGGGACCAATGGGGTCAAAGGTCACGACGTAGGAGCGGGATCATTCCATTGCCCTTATGCGTCATAACTTGCGTAAATATGGTTCGATTTTAATTAAATTTTACTATGTGGTAGGGGACCGCCTGGGGACGAAACTTATTCAAAATGGGTGAAGTGGGGTCAAAGGTTAGGACATAGGTTGTTCGATTTTTATGGCGCAAGGGCCATGGTTGGCCAAAGAGCGCCGATTAGGACATAAGAGCGGGATGCATTCCATTGCCCTTATGCGTCATAACGTGCGTAAAAATGGTTCGATTTCGATGAAATTTCAGTATGTGGTAGGGGACCACCTGGGGACGAACCCTATTGAATGTGGACGAAATGGGGTCAAAGGTCAGGACATAGGAATGCGATCCATTCCATCGCTCTTATCCCATATTATTAAGGTGGACGTCAAGTAATTTTGCTTACTATACTTCCAATGGAAAAACTTTTGTACGCATTTCCTTCACAATTAATGTGTTCCCAAGGATGAAAATTTGAACATCGATTAAAATAACTTTATTACAACTTGGAATGCTTAATATTTTCTAAAACATAACCATAATTACATTAAAAATCAATAACTTTTCCTTTGGTGGTGTTGAAACTTGAAAAAGGATGACGCGACCTGTACTTTGATGACGTCAGTAGACAAACAAATGTTGGATTGCATAATTATGGTTATGTTTTATACAATATTGAGTATTGCAAGTTATAATATGATGCTATTTTAATCGATGTTCAAATGTTCATCCTTGTGAACGCATTAATTGTCCAGAAAAAAAGATGGCGTGACCTGTATTTCCATGACGTCAGTAGACAACCAAATGTTGGATTGCATAATTATGGTTATGTTTTAGAAAATGTTAAGTATTGCAATTTATAAAATGAAGCTATTTCAATCGATGTTCAAATTTTCATCCTTGTGAACGCATTAATTGTCCAGAAAAAAGATGGCGCCACCTGTATTTTCATGACGTCAGCAGACAAAAAAATGTTGGATTGCATAATTATTGTTATGTTTTAGAAAATATTAGGTATTTCAAGTTATAAAATGAAGGTATGTTAATCGATGCTCAAATTTTCATCCTTGGGAACGCATTAATTGGGAAGAAAATGTGTACAGAATTTTTTCCATTCGAAGTACAGGGAGTAAAATTACTTGACGTTCACCTTAAAGGAGAGCCGCCCCGGTGTCGCAGTGGTCTAAGCGATGGCCTCTGATCATTCGTTCAAACGGGGTCCGGGTTCGAATCCCGGTGAGGCATGGATGTTGTGTTTGTCTTACGGCACTGGCTCCCTCCCTTCCCTGGAACCATTGACCCTAAATTAGGGACGGGCGACTGCTTATAGCCCATTGAGTTGCTCACGGTGGTCGTTAAACCTCCAATTAAAACCCCGCACGGGGATAACTGGTTTACCAGTTATTTGGGGAGCGGCGCCCCCACGGCCCGAGCTGACCTTGTGACTGGTCAACATCTGATGTCATGCCACCGCTTGTTTTTTCTTTCGGTGTTGTTGGTGTTTGCAGGGACGGCTGTTCATCCAGCTGTTGGGGAGTCGCGGCCCCACGATCCCGAGCTGGTCTTGTGTCTCGCTTTTTCGTTTTTCTTTATTTTCTCCACTGGCCATTTGCCCGTGTTGTATTCTACCTAATCGCTACCATGCTGTGTACTAACAACCCGGTCTTGTGGTTTTGTTACCCTCCACCACTAACTGTTTTATATTAACTGCTCAGTTCGTAGGTTGCTGAGATTCCGTTTAGGTTCCCTTCCAGGATTTGTCTTCTTTGGATTTCTTTTTCCCTTTTAGCTGGTTTGGGTGCTAGACCTACCTGCATGTTTGCCGCGTGCGGAGACCCGTGAGGCGGAAATGGGATGTCTGACGGCTGAGGTCGCAGGAGACCGGATAAGTGCCTCCTGTGTACCAACACTCCTCTTCGACCCCGGCTTCGCTGTAAACGGGAGGCTAGAGACTAACCCACCTCTAGTCAGAAGTCTTGTACCAAGTTGTGTGCAGGGCTTTAGCGGCTTTTTTGTCGTATAGCACGGCAGGGTGAGCCCGGGGGCTGTGGGATCATGCCAAAGGCGTTGGCATGACGGTACCAGGAGGCCGAAGTGTCCGCCGAGTGCGTGTGATCACAGCCAACGGACTATATCTGCAACGTATAAGCTCCAGAACTGTGTCCAGCGTCATTTTCTTGGCTTGCGGACCTCCGGTTCTCCCTTGTGGGGCTCGGTGGTGGGTGGAGTAGTCTGCAGACGAATCTTCCTCCTTTTTTCCATGGGTAGAAACAAAAACAAAAACTCCAAATTTAAGTAACCTGAGAAAATGATTGTTGACTACGACTCTCCTTCGTCTTCTCAACCTACCAAGTCTCATACATTTAAACGATCTTTAGACCATGACCTGGACCAAGAATTTGAAACCTCTTCTTCGGCAGCTGTATCAGTCGCTCCGAAGCGTCGTCTCCCTCGATTGCTGTGAATACGTATGCTACGCACTTAGTTGTAGAATCCATCGATCCGAATGAGAGACTGTCCACCAGATCTCCCTTTTTTATTTCTAAAGCTTTGGACGCTGCGGTTGGCCCCTTGAAGTCTGTGAGGAAGCTTCGCTATGGGGACCTGCTTGTCCAAACTTGCAGTGTTTCTCAGAGTAACACTCTTATGCACCTCACTAGTCTTCAAGGCATTCCTGTCAAAGTTGCACCTCACCCGTTTCTTAACACCTCTCGGGGTGTTATTTCGGAGTTTGATCTCTTGCCATGCAGTGAGGACGAATTGGTGACTGAACTTGCAGATCAGGGTGTTATTGCTGCACGTCGTATGATGTTCCGGCGCGATGGTTCTTTGATTAAGTCAAAAAATGTCATCTTGACTTTTAACTCCCCGAAAGTTCCGACCGAAATCAAGGCTGGCTACTTGGTCTGTGGAGTTCGCCCGTACATTCCCAGTCCTCTGCGCTGTTTCAGGTGCCAGAGGTACGGACATTCACAACGTTTCTGTAAGAGTTCCGCTCGTTGCGCAAATTGTGGCTCCAGTGAACATGACGGGGAAGGTTGCACTTCTGCGGCCTGCTGTGTTAACTGTGGTGAGGCCCATGCAGCGTACTCCCGCAACTGTATGAAATGGAAGGACGAGATGGCGATCCAGCGCCTCAAGACCCTGGAAGGCCTCTCGTACCCTGCTGCCAAGGCCAAGTTGGGTATACCCACCAACCGACAACGTACTTTTGCCGCAGTAGTTCAGTCTCTGCCACAACCCGTGCAGCCCTTTGTAGCTCTCGCCGCACTTGCCAAGCGATCTACAGCTGAACAAGCGACACAGGTGGATTTCCCCGAGCTCCAGATTTTTCGAATAGCCGAGTCTGCGCCTTCTCTTTTGAAGACGACCGACTCTTCCAGTTCCCAGCAGAAAGCCTGCATGTGCGGAAGACCCGGCCCTCAATCCGTAAAGGTGTGCAGTGTTCATCCAACTGTCGCGGTCCACCTGACCAACATTGCAACTGTCTCGGACTCAGCGAGGTCCCCACCCTCAACCAACATTATAGAGGAACATAGGGGGGAGGAGAGTGACAGTTCGTCCCCAGCCTCAACCAACATTGCAGAGGAACATGAGGGGGAGGAGAGTGACAGTTCGTCCCCGTCCTCGGCCAGCATTGCAGAGGAGCGTGGGGGGGGAGGAGAGTGACAGTTCGACCCCCTCCTGGTGACTCATCCTATGTGTAGTTGTGTTCGATTTCGTGATGTGTTTTATCATTCTCATTCCTCAGTTTTACTTAATCGGCTTGTTTCTCACCATTGTACCATGTTTTTCATACTGTTTGTTTCTTTGTCTTTTTTGCGGTCGATCTTTTTCATCAAATCTAGTTTTACTCTGCTCATGAACATCTTTCACTTTTGGACCATCAGTCTGTTTTAAACCTTTGTGTACGGTTTTCTGTACTTTTGTTTTCTTTTTGTGTGTCTTGTGTTTGGCGCTCTTTGGCCAACTATGGCCCTTGCGCCACAAAAATTTATTTACCTACCTACCTACCTCCAATTAAAAAAAAAAAAAAAAAAAAAAGGAGCAATTCTTGTATGTATGTAAATATTTATTTTGAAAACGGCTCTGTGGATTTTGATGAAAGTCGTTAACCTACCGTTTTCTGGTACTAGAAATCGATTTAGCTTGATCTCGACTTTAAGAAAATTTGTTTAGTGTATTAAGTAACCACCCCGAATTACCAAGTTTGCATTGTGGTGTCATGGCGTCGCCCCTTTAGATATTGGCGCGCGGTCATGCCATCTATCTCATTACGTCACGCGTTGTTTGTGGATCCCATTAAAGTTTTATGACGTCAAACCTTGCTAGCAGATGGTCGCGATGCCCATCTGCCTCATTACGTCACGCGTTGTGTGCGTATGTTCGTCCGCACGATAACTTGCGTAAAAATCGTTCGATTTCGATGAAATTTTAGTATGTGGTAGGGGAACACCTGGGAAGGAATCCTATTGAAAGTGAACGAAATGGGGTCAAAGGTCAGGACATAAGAGTGGGATCCATTCCACTGCTCTTATGCGTCATAACTAACGTAAAAAAGGTTCGATTTCGATTAAAGTTTAGTATGTGGTAGGGGACCACCTGGGGACAAACCCTATTGAAAATTGGCGAAATCGGGGTCAAAGGTCAGGACATAGAAGCAGAATCACTTCCATCGCCATTATGCGTCATAACTTACGTAAAAATGCTTCGATTTAGATGAAATGTTAGTATGTTGTAGGGGTCTGCCTTGGGACAAATCCTAAAGAAAATGGGAGAAATGGGGTCAAAGGTTAGGACACAGGAGCGGGATCTATTCCATAGCCCTTATGCATCATAACTTAGGTAAAAATACATCAACTGCGACAAAACTTTATCATGTTAGTTCGGAGGTATACTGAACCGGTTTTGTTGAATATCATCGAAGTGGGATCAAAGGTCAGGCCACGGGAGTGAGATTTATTCCACAGATATTTTCCTCATAACTTGAGTAATAGCTTGAGTAATAGTTTCTAGTATATTGGAAAGCGTATCATAATCGATGCATTGCATGATTTTACTAACTTGTTTCTTTTGTTGTTGTTTTGCTTTGGGGTTTTTTTTGTTGTTGTTTGTTTTTTAGAGGGGTTTACCGACCACCGTGGGCAACTTGATGGGCTAGCTTCCCCGTTGGCGCCGTGGCATAAGCGTTGGCTTCTGATCACTTGTCCCATATGAGTTTGGGTTAGAATCCCGGTGAAGCATGGATGTTGTGTTTGTCCTTTAATGGAGATTCTATCCCTTCCCTGGAACCCCTTGCTCTAAATTAGAGATGGAAGAACTCAATGGGCTATAAGCACTGACCTGTCCCTAATCTAGGGCCACTGGCTCCAGGGAAGGAATAAATTCAGTGCAAAAAGATAAATACAACGTCCAAGCCTTGCGTGGATTCGAATCCGAACCCACTCTTTTTTCCTGAACTAATGACTCAATTAGGGACGGACCACTACTTAAGAATAACAGAAAATCGTCAGATCTGTCTGTGAATTCGTAAATCTTATTTAAATGGATAGTATATTGAATTTTGAAATAAATTCAAATGAATGCCAATCTTAAGGTGACAGCACGAGAAACTTTCCATGTGCAAATACAGCTTGCATTGATAGTAAAAAAAATGAGACCTGCTTCCCTTCTGCACTGAAAAACACTTTTGATTAATATATTTTAGGTTATTTGCAGTGACGTGCCAACGTTTCAGAAATTCGGGGGCGAAGTGTTTTCGTATTTTCTAAATAAAGCTCTAAAACTATATCAGAACGTCGCGCTCGTGCATATATATATACAGGGTCGAGTCACATTATTCTGACCACTTACACCGCCAAACGCCTGTTGGAATTTGCACCATACACGTGCGAATTCCTCACACAACATACAATCAATATCACCAATTCACCATGATCTTACAACTGAATTCAAAATACTTTTATGTGAAACAAGCCAATGGCGCATTTCCCCCAAAATATCAAATATATGTTAAAAAGGATTTTTAAAATGGACTTACATTTATTGATTCTGCACTGGTCTCACGTTTCCTTTTGCTTGTAAGTTTCTCCATTCAGCCTTCAAAGATCAAAATTCTTCTCTGACCACGTAAACGATCTCGAAAACACTGCAAAAAAATTGCACATTTGTAAGCACGGATATAGCACGGAAGTAAAACTGGTGAAGTATCTGAACACCGGCTACACAGTCACAGTACGAATACGACGATGGACATGGAAGTAAAGATTGTGGTAAAGCATTTCCCCTTCCCCCGGCCACCCACAAACTACAATGAAGATTGTTTTCTTCATGATTCCCAGCCCAGAGGATAGGAAACTCAGATGGGGTAGGAAGCGGGCGCGGCAGTGATGAAAGGTCTTTACGCTGGGCAAAAACAGCTCAAGGCCCCACCCAGAGTCCCAGAAAGTGTCTCCAGTGATGCCACACTTCAGACTATTGCTTTCCGCAGAAATGCACTTGCCGTCTGGTCTTGCCGATTGATGGATTGAGCTTAAGAAAAGCGGGATGTTTGATAGGCGATAATACAACACTAATTGTTCAAGAACTATATAAACACGAAACTCCCTACGCCATTGGGAATATATGCATAGAATGGATTTCAAAATCACTTGAATGCAAAAGGAAAAATGGAGTGGACTGTCCTGCCCCCTCTACACACATTCACACAACTATTTATTGTTGTATTTGTGTAGGATCATTCTCCCTCACTCTTCCAACCCCCACCCACTAACCAGTCGTAGAACAGAGCAGAAAAAATCAGGAGCACAGGGGAGGTTCTTTTCCCAGTACTATTTTGTTTTCTTTTTCTTTCCCTTACCATAAAGGTAAAAATGCTAATTAAAAACTGCTAAAACGCTATAAAAATCACCAGCATTTCGTCTGTTTTTTAATCAATTTGAAAGCTTTTTTTTTTTTTTTTTTGTTAAATTAAATGAACTTATATTTTGGGTGCTAAAACTGGAGGAGCAAAACATACAGTCTGCCCCTGCACTTAGATTTCTGGAGGGGCAGTCGCCGCTCCTGCCTCCCCTATTGGCACGTCCCTGGTTATTTGTTGTTCCTTACATTTAACTCTCTGGGTATGGTTTCCTTATGCGATTGTTTTCTGTGAGCTTTGCGTCAATTTGTATTATGTCTACGTATATGGAGCACGATGATTCATGAAGGTGACTTCGCTCTCTGCCCGCACGCCAATGAGAAAAATGTGTGACAGGTGTTCACTAAACGTCGGAATGTCGTGATCAGCAGCTTAGTGTTCTCCATCCCTCCACGCTAGCTGTTCGACGTAAGTACGCATGCCTCAGGTGACAGCGGGGAGGGAAGGCAGCTGGCAAAGAAAGTGAAATGTGAAGGTGACACAGCCGTGATTCCGCGCTAAATCATTTTCACGGCCGGCCCTTACTACCTAACTTTTCCGATTTGTTTGTTGACTTCCTAGGACCATCGCCTCGATGAATGACAAAGAAAATATGACTTTAAGCACCCTTTGCGACAAAGCAGATGTAGTAATCATAAAGATGATGCAATAACGCAAGTGAAATATCAGAAATTTAGGAAATGGTATCATCTCTAAGAGCAGCTAATTTGTTTAGAGAAAGTCAATGAATTTCATCTTAAGGAATTCAAAATTTTAATGTAATACAACAATAAAAGAAACAAGGATTTATTATGATCTGAATAAAAATCAAGAACGTAGTTGCAGAGTTGGAAACTGGTCAAAAATTTTGGACCAGGACGTCACATAATTGGACCCCACCCAACCCGGACAAATCTGCTTTGAACTATAAATTGGAATATATCGTCATCATCATTGTCAGCCATTATCAATACACTGCTGGATGAAGTACGGACTTTTTTTATCATTATTATTATTACTAGGTGAAAGCCCATCAGTAATGACGGAGGAAAATACATTTTATTGTAAGAATCTTACCTTGATATGGAGTGTCACAAAAGTAATACACAAAATTATGTTTCGTCAAAGTGGAACAGATGTATTCCAAGTAAAGCATTGAAAAAAATACGTACACATTTAGCTGAGTGACGTTCTACTGTATAATTCTGCTACTCTCGTTATGTTAAACCTGAGCTTTTAATGACCAGTCGACACGTCTTTAAATACGTTAAAACATTTTATACCCATTCGTTTTACATTTTAAATAATTTCAGTTTCTTCATATAACCTTGCAACAGAATACGAAAAAGGTCTTAGTACTATTACAATCTTGAGTTCTGGATGATATGGAAGAACTCAAGATTGTAATAGTACTAAGACCTTTTTCGTATTCTGTTGCAAGTTTATATGAAGAAACTTAAATTATTTAAAATGTAAAACGAATGGATATAAAATGTTATGACATATTTAAATACGTGTTGACTGGTCATTGAAAGCTTTGGTTTAACATAACGTGAGTAGCAGTATTATACAGCAGAACGTCTCTCTGCTGAATGTGTACGAAATAATCACTATGTATAAAGGGTTCAAATACAACATGTGAACTGAACTCGAGATGAAGTTGAAAACATTACATTGGTTGAGGCAGAGATTCGACAATTAAAACAGGAAAAAACCCGGCGGCACCACCAAAATGGGACAAACGTTCTTTTTTACGCTTTCCAACCGTAGGGTGAAAAAGCGTATATGCTCCAGCTTTGTCCGTCCGTCTGTCTGTCGGCACGATACCTCGCGTAAAAATGGTTCTATTTCGATGAAATTTCAGTAGGTGGTAGGGGACCCCTGGGGATGAACCCTATTGAAAATGGGACAAAAGGGGTTAAAGGTCACGACATAGGAGCACGGTTCATTCCATTGCCATTATGCCTCATAACTTGCATAAATATGTTTCGATTTCAAAGAAATTTTGGTATGTGGTAGGGGACCGCCTGGGGACGAACACTATTAAAAATTGGTGAAGTGGGGTCAAAGGTCAGGACATAGGAGCGATATGCATTCCATTGCCCTTATGCCTCATAACTTGCGTAAATATGGTTCGATTTCGATGAAATTTTAGTATCTGGTAGGGGACCACCTGGACAGGAACCCTATTGAAAATGGGACAAATGGGGTCCAAGGTCAGGACATAGGATCGGGATCCATTCAATCGCACTTATCCCATACTATTAAGGTGGACGTCAAGTAATTTTGCTTCCTATATTTCCAATGGAAAAACTTTTCTACATATTTCCTTCAGAATTAATGTGTTCCCAAGGACGGAAATTTGAACATCAATTAAAATAACTTCATATTACAACTTGGAATAGTTCGATTTCGATGAAAACATAACCATAATTATATTAAACAAGTTAGTAAAATCTTGCAATGCATTGATTATGATACGCTTTCCAGCATACCAGAAATAATTACTCAAGTTATGTGGATAATGATTGTGGAATAAATCTTGCTCTTATGTCCTGACCTTTGACCCCATTTCGATGATATTCAACAGAACCGGTTCAGTATACCTCAGGAATAACATACTAAAGTTTTGTCGCAATAGAAGCAGTTTTACGCAAGTTATGAGAATAATGGCTGTGGAATAAATGTCGCTTTTGTGCAATGACCTTTGACCCCATTTCGCTGATATTCAACACAACCGGTTCACTATACCTCCGGAACAACATGATAAAGCTTTGTCGCAATCCAAGCATTTTAGGTAAGTTATGATGCACAAGGGCAATCGAATGGATCCCACTCCAGTGTCCTGACCTTTGACCCCATTTCGCCCATTTTCAATAGGGTCCGTCCTCAGTGGCTCCCTACCACATACTAAAATTTCATCGAAATCGAACCATTTTTACGCAAGTTATGACGCATAAGGGCAATGGAATAAATCCCGCTCTTATGCCCTGCCTGAACTTTGACCCCATTTCGCCCAGTTTCAATAGGGTTCGTGCCCAGGTGGTTCCCTACCACATACTAACATTTCACCGAAATCGAACCATTTTACGCACGTTATGACGCATAAGGACAATGGAATATATCCCGCTCTTATGCTCTGCCTGACCTTTGACCCCATTTCGCCCATTTTCAATAGGGTTCGTGCCCAGGTGGTTCCCTACCACATACTAAAATTTCATCGAAATCGAACCATATTTTCGCATGTTATGATGCATAAAGGCAATGGAATGGATCCCGCTTTTATGTCTTGACCTTTGACCTCATTCCGCCCATTTTCAATAGACTTTCACCCCAGGTGATTCCCTACCACATACTAGAATTTCATCGAAATCGAATCATTTTTACGCAAGCTATGACGCATAAGAGCAATGGAATGGATCCCGCTCCTATGTCCTGACCTTTGACCCTGTTTCGCCCATTTTCAATAGGGCTCGTCTCCAGGTAGTCCCCTACCACATACTAAAATTTCGTCGAAATCGAACCATTTTCACGTGAGTTGTCGTGCGGACGAACGGACGGACGGACGGACAGACGAACGGACAGAGGTGGAACACATACGCTTCTTCAACCTACGGTTAGAAAGCATAAAAAACAGTAACGTTTCCTTTGGTGGTGTTGAAACCATAAAAAAGATGGCGCGATCTGTACTCTGATGACGTCAGTTGAAAAATAAATGTTGGATTGCATAATTATGGTTATGTTTTAGAAAATGTAAAGTATTCCAAGTTATAAAATGAAGCTATTTTAATCGATGTTCAAATTTTCATCCTTGGGAACGCATTAATTGTGAAGAAAATGTGTACAGAAGTTTTCCATTGGAAGTATAGGAAGCAAAATTACTTGACGTCCACCTTAAAGGAGCAATTCTTGTATCTATGAAAATTTTATTTTGAAAACGGCTCTAAGGATTTTGATGAAAGTCGTTAACCTACCGTTTTCTGGTACTAAAAATCTATTTAGTTTGATCTCGACTTTAGGAGAATTTGTTTAGTGGGTTAAATAACCACCCCGAATTATAACGTTTTTAGTGTCATGGTGTCGTTCCGTTAATGTTACCAATGCTTAGAAATCTTATGACGTTACAATCTTGCGTTTGAGAATGTTGGCGCGCGGTCACGATATCTGTCTCATTACGTCACGCGTTGTGTGTTGATCCTATTAAAGTTTGATGACGTCACACTTTTGCGAGCAGATAGTCGCGATTCACATCTGCCTCATTACGTCTCGCGTTGTGCGCGTATGCCCGTCCGCACGATAACTCACGTAAAAATTGTTCCATTTCGATGAAATTTTAGTATGTGGTAGGGGACCACCTGGAAAAGAACCCTATTGAAAGCGAACGAAATGGGGTCAAAGGTCACGACATAGGAGCGGAATCCATTCCACTGCTCTTATGCGTCATAACTAACGTAAAAAAGCTTCGATTTCGATTAAATTTTAGTATGTGGTAGGGGATCCCCTGGGGACAACCTCTATTGAAAATGGGCGAAATGGAGTCAAAGGTCAGGACATAGAAGCGGAATCACTTCCATCGCCATTATGCGTCATAACTTACGTAAAAATGCTTCGATTTAGATGAAATGTTAGTATGTTGTAGGGGCCTGCCTTGGGACGAATCCTAAAGAAAATGGGAGAAATGGGGTCAAAGGTTAGGACACAGGAGCGGGATCTATTCCATAGCCCTTATGCATCATAACTTACGTAAAAATGCTTCAACTGCGACAAAACTTTATCATGTTACTTCGGAGGTATACTGAACCGGTTTTGTTGAATATCATCGAAGTGGGATCAAAGGTCAGGCCACGGGAGTGAGATTTATTCCACAGCCATTTTCCTCACATTTTGAGTAATGATTTCTGGTATGTTGGAAAGCGTATTATAATCAATGCATTGCATGATTTTACTAACTTGTTTATTTTTTTAGTGGAGATTTAATGACCACCCTGAGCAACTGAATGCGTTCGCAGTCACCAGTCACTAATTTAGGGTCACTGGCCTTAGGAAAGGGAAAGAGCTAGTGCCGTAAGACAAGCACAACATCCACATTCCTCACTAGGATTCCAGCCCGGACCCAACTTGGGTGAATGATTATCAGCCAACGCTTAGTCCATTGAGTCACACCGAGGCGGCAAACAAACCTTTAGACAAAGGAAATTATATTGTTCAGAGGGTTTTCTTTTTTGTTTGGTTTTTTCGGTTGAGGCTTTAACAGCCGCAATAAGCAACTCTAAAACCCTAAGAGCTGGAAGCAGTTGGCCGTCCCTAAGCTCTTGCCACTGGCTCCGGACAGAAGAGAGAGCCAACGGCGGATGATAACAACAACACGCATGCCTCATCGGGTATTTAAACCGGGTCCATCTTGCACGACTTGCCAATAATCAGCACCTCTGACCACTCACCGACCTGGGCGGCTTAGAAGGAGTTTCCTTCTGACAGCTGCTAAATTGTAAAACGCCGTCCTGGTGGTTGAGTGGTACAAAGCGCTGACTTGTAACCATTCGTCTCGTGTGGGTTCGGGTTTGTATTCCATGTGGGGTATGGATGACGTGTTTGTCTTACAGTTCTGGCTCTCTCCCTTTCCTGCAACCAGCGACCCAAAATAGAGGACATCTACTGCTTATAGCTCATTGAGTTGCTCACAGGAGTCGGCGACCTCCCTATCCCCCCAAAATTGAGCTAAACAAGCGAATTGTTGTTTCTAATTGTTTATTAACCTCCATGGGTACACTGTTTAATAGTGTAAGGAGTCCAATGTCTCCCTCCCCCTCCAATCTAGGGCTACTGATTTCAGAGAAGAGGAAGAACCACTGCAAAGTAAACATACCAACCGTGCCTTATCCGGGACTTGAACCCAGGCCTAACTAGGACGAATAGCTAGAAGCCCGTGCCTCTGGCAGTTCGGCCAGAGGCACGGAATTCTGTCACATATTCGGGCACAGGCACGGGCAATTCATGTCATATAATAAACAAAGTAGAAAATATACGTGCACACTTAATATAATTTAAAATATACGATTACCACACTGAGTCAATCAGTTTTAAATTTTGTCAACTACAACTCCATCCTTTCCTCACTCCCTCTTCTATCCCCTGTTTTTTTCTTCAGTGTTCAACCATCACCCACCGTATTTCAGGTAGTGGGGAGTAGCCTGTCCCTTACTTAGAACTCATGGTCCGGGGCTCCTGCCCCACGGCGCAGAAGACGCTCCTATGCGCCCGGCCCGGTAATGAGACAGACGTTTACGCCTCTGACTACTCGACCACCGAGGCGGCCCATTCCATGGTGATGAAGCATAATGTACCCGCAGTCAATGTTATAGATCTGTATTTTCTTTGAATAAATTACAAAAGCAAGCTTTTCAAGCAAATTTCTTCCTCATTTTTTTGCATATTTATGTATATACATGTGTTATACAAATTGAACTCCACGGCACAGGAAAATACCCGGAAGAAGACCCCGATGATGAAATTCGAAAGCATGCTGGAATCAAATGCAGGGGACTAGCTCAAAACAAAAATTTGTGGAATAGAGTTGGGAAGACTCTCATCCAGCAATGGGTTGATAGCGGTTGATTGTGATGATCCCAATGATGTAGTCCCTATGACTTGAACCTCTTGTAGCGCTTCTGAACTGTTAGACCTCCCTATTATTCCACCCCATCCCCCAACAGGAAAGATGGTTGAAAATTTACTATCTAAAATGAATTCTGCTGCCCCGGTGGCGCAGTGGTTTAAGCGACGGCCTCTGATCATTCGTCCGAAAGGGGTCCGGGTTCGAATCCCAGTGAGGCATGATGTTGTGTTTGTCTTACGGCACTGTGTCTCTCCCTTTCCTGGAACCAGTGACCCTAAATTAGGGACGGGCGACTGCTTATAGCCCAATGAGTTGCGCACGGTGGTCGTTAAACCTCCAATAAAAAAATTCACTGGTGCTTTCCGAGACAACCCTCGGCACACAAGTGTTGAACTCTGCAGTGATTTGCCAGATTGCTGCCCGTCTGTTCGCTTGCACGATTCTCGCAAGGCTCCTTTGATTCCTCTGATCCACCAGCTGTTTTCTTCCACAAGATATCAGATTGCTGGTAGTTTTTTATCTGTCGTACCGTTCACGGTAAACCTTTGCCACGGCTGTGCGTAAAAAGCCCACAGGTATGACCGTTTCGTAGATGCTCGAATCAGCAACCTGAGACCAGTTATCATGTCACGTTCAAAGTCACTTGGATCACTCGTCTTGCCCCTTCCGATCCTCAATCGAAAGTTTGCTGATGCTTGAAGAGTTGTTCTTTCTGATTTATACAGCACACCGCGGTGGCACTGCGTCTTACGTTTTGGAGAGAGCGATTTATGCATGTTTGTTTCAGGCTTTAAAGACCATCGTGAGCAATTTGCTGGGATATAAGCAGTAGCTCGTCCCTAATTCAGGGTAACAGGGCGTAGGATGGCCTGGTGGTCAACGTTCGTGACTGCCACGGAAAACTCTCATGATCATTCCCAGGCGATTTCGACCATTCGGACCACTAAATATACGCCGCGCGTCGGATGGGCACGTTAAGCCGTCGTACCACGGGCACTAATCCCTCGATTATAAATAAAAGCGTCCCCCCCCATTTTTAGGTTGCTTCCGTGAGACTTTCCTGTCGGGCACTCTAGATCAAATCTCCTAGCTTCCAACTTCCAAAGGTTGTTTAAGACCTGGGGGTTCAGGCACTCCCTTCCTAAAATCCTCTACTTAAATCTCTAAATCTCTCTAATTTAGGGCCACTGGTTCCTGTGAAAGGACAGACCCGGGAGAGTAAGTCAAACACAACTCCCATACCTCTTCCGGGACTAGAGCCCGGATGTATCTCGAACGAATGGTCGAAAGACAGTTCCCCAAACCACTCGGCCACCGGAGCAGTGTACTTAATAACTGCCTCAAACCACTCGGCCACAATGGTAGGTGTACTTAATAAACTGCCATCTCAGTGTATAAAGTTTGCAATAAATAAAAGGAAGTGTTTTTGGATTTGAAGGAGCTTTTAGCTATATACTTTCGTGTTAAAAATTTGTTTAAGATCCGCACAGTTTTTTCGCAGCATTATTTCGTGTGTGTGGATGGATTGCTCGTGCTTCATCGGTTTTATTTCTAAGATAATTCACGTATTCAATAGAATTTTTTTTTCGTTTTTTACGCTTTCCAATCGTAGGTTAAAGAAGCGTATATGCTCCAGCTATGTCCGTCTGTCTGTCCGTCCGCACGATAACTCCAGTAAAAGTGGTTCGATTTCGATGAAATTTTAGTATGTGGTAGGGGACCACCCAGGGACGAACCCTATTGAAAATGGGCGAAATGGGATCAAAGGTCAGGACATAGAAGCGGGATCTATTCCATCGCCCTTATGTGTCATAACTTGCGTAAAAATGCTTCGATTGAGACAGTATACTTAACCGGTTATGTTGAATATCATCGAAATGGGGTCAGAGGTCAAGGCATAGGAGCGAGATTTATTCCATAGCCATTATCCTCATAACTTGAGTAATGATTTCTGGTATGTTGGAAAGCATATCATAATCAATGCATTGCATGATTTTACTAACTAGTTGGTTATAATTTTCGGTAAGTCAATAATAAGTTTTGACCAGAAGATATTAACCCTCAATTGTCATTTTGTATGACTAAAGTTAGAAAATCGTCGCTTGAGCTTCAGTGAACCAAAAAGAGATAAAATTTGCGATTATTGGGTATACTTTACCAAAAAGACAGTTCTGAAGGGGAAAAAACGAAACATTTGAATAATGCTCCAAGTGCCATACCGTTTTCGTCAGGTGAATGCGAACTACGGTTTTCACAAAGGAATTCGAACGTTAGTTCAATCAGAATGTTTTTGATAACAAGAATAATTTCTTCTGTATTCTCTCTTAAAATTGTTGGTCCATCCCTGATACGCTTCGACCCTGCAAAATACAAGTACGCGAATTCATGGCCGCTTCTTAAAAGTCATACAGCTATTGATTCAAATTTTAAGAAACTAAGTCGGAATATTGTGTTTTGAACAGTTACTTTGTGACGTGCTACAGAGGTGAAAACATGTCTAAAAACGGCAAATCTGGAGCGAGGTATTTTGTCCGCGTTGCTCAGTTAGGAGAGCGACTTATTCCGGAGTGAAGGACACGGGTTCGATACCCGTTGCAGACAAACTTGTGTTTTCACAACTTTCAAAAGAAAATTTTAATTATCTATAAAAGCACTGTTATGAAAAAAGTTACTTTTGTGTATTTTTTTAAATGGTTGTTCACAAAATTTATGTATGATAAACGGTACGTTAGTATACCATTTTTGTTGTTTTCATTCATAAAGTTTTAGTCAAATTTAAAGCTGTACTAGCAGGTTTAAGGTTTGTGTATTTAACTGTTTACGTATACTTAGTTGCTTAACTGTATCGTCTCCGCAATAGTTCGCACTGAACTTTGTGAACATACATCACTTGATAACGTAGAAATCAAAATAGTGAAGGTGGTGAACGAGCGAATCAACTTACATAAAATTATTGTTTTTTGTTTGTGTGTCCCCTGCTTTATTAACTTGCCACTTGCATTTCAGAACATGATCAACTCTTCCCAGAATGTGAACTCAATTCAAACAACCATCACAATACACTCTCCACACATATAATTCGTTAAAACTCAGCGTAACATTCGTACAACAAATCTGTGTAATCGTAACATGCGTTTCCATGGGCGCCTTTAGCTTAATTTTCAGGAGGGGGCAAACAAAAATTGTAACTGTGAATAACATACACAAACACCATATGCGAATTTCCACTGTGCCGTCTTGTTATCTAACCAGTTTTCACCACGAACACAGCACATAAATTGAATGAAATCCAGAAGACCCAAACGCTACATAAAAGTGATGGATAAATGAAATTTGACATCTTGTCGGGACAGTAAAGAAATTACTTTGTCTTTGCCTAGGGCCTTTTGGCCATTTCGGGACAGGAAGGAAATTACTTCGTCGTTTCCTTGCGCCTTTTGGCCATTTCGGGACAGTAAGGAAATTACTTTGTCGTTTCCTTGCGCCTTTTGGTCATTTCAGGACAGTAAGGAAATTACTTTGTCGTTGCCTTGCGCCTTTTGGCCATTTCGGGACAGTAAGGAAATTACTTTGTCGTTTCCTTGCGCCTTTTGGTCATTTCAGGACAATAAGGAAATTATTTTGTCGTTTCCTTGCGCCTTTTGGTCATTTCAGGACAGTAAGGAAATTACTTTGTCGTTGCCTTGCGCCTTTTGGCCATTTCGGGACAGTAAGGAAATTACTTTGTCGTTTCCTTGCGCCTTTTGGTCATTTCAGGACAGTAAGGAAATTACTTTGTCGTTTCCTTGCGCCTTTTGGTCATTTCAGGGACAGTAAGGAAATTACTTTGTCGTTGCCTTGCGCCTTTTGGCCATTTCAGGGACAGTAAGGAAATTACTTTGTCGTTTCCTTGCGCCTTTTGGTCATTTCAGGAACAGTAAGAAAATTACTTCGTCGTTGCCTTGCGCCTTTTGGCTATTTCTGTCTTATGCGCCATGAAACCCCAATGATACCTGGTTATAAAGAAGGAAAAAATACCCCGAAGAAATTTTTTCTGGAAAAAATCTTCGGCAGATCTTGTTCAGCAGTGAATGGCTTCTGCAAAGGATGATACCATTGTTTTATTTTCTCTGCCTTTCATGCTTTTCCTTATAGCACGCTTTTCTGCCACCTTCAATGTGAAAATTCAATATTGCTACTTTTCACTGCAAATCTCCACTTTTTCTACTGTAAATTCCCAATATTTTCTATTTTTACTGCATACTCACACATTGCATCCAGAAGCTCAACAGAAAAGTTAGTGCAGGCAGTCTCCACATTACGAATGAGTTCCGTTCCTGAGTCTGTCTTCAAGCAGAATTTATACTGGGTTGCAACATTTAGGTACAGTCCGTCCGCATCTAACGTCAGTTAGTCAAATGTTTGTTTATAGTAAACCTTTCGATGCATAAAAAACGTTAAAGAAACACTTCCAGATGCACTAAGACATCTTTGAAAATCATAATAACCTAAATGTTTCCAATGTTCGTTCGCGTTTCATGTTTTTCAGATCGCTTTATTATTTCCGCTTTAGTTTCAATCGTGATCGTTTTCCTTTTCTTTGATGCATCACCATCAGTTGCATCACATTTATGATTTGGTGCTATGGTTACGAAGGGCAAAACAAAACAAAATTAAAACCAATGCAGTAACACACACTCACGAGACACTGTTAACGGCAACGTGGTCCGACTGAAGAGAACGAAATAAAAAAAAAAAAAAAAAAACGAAGTCTTTCTCCTACCTCAGATGCGCCCACGAACCGGCGAACCGCTGTAGACGCGCAATATTTTGATGTGCGTCGGACAGTAATGCCCGTTTGTTATTGCAAACCAAAACTGGAATTTTTAATATAATAGGCTTTATGGGGGATGGTTCGTAACTAAGGGTTGTACGTAAGTCGGACGTTCGTAACGCGGGGAATGCCTGTATTCAGAATTTGTGTTATTGCAAAAATCTTTGTAGTACCTCCCAAACATTGATATGGTGTAGTCAAATGTCTAGGGGAGGGCAAATGCCCCCTCTTGTCCCCTCCCATATGGGCGCCCATGTGTATTTCTAACAAACCTCTCTCTAACATGTCCTCTTTCTTACAAGCCTCCATTCTAAAAAGCCTTTGTATACATTCAATGTTTACCTTTTTATCGTGTTCCGACCCAATCTCAGTGACGCCAAAATTAAAAAGGTTTTCGGGGAAGTAATGTGTCTTTCATTTAGAAAACATTTAATAAGAAGAAGCCAAATTTACATAAGAACACAGAAACTCAAAAGAAAAGTTATTTAGAGGTATACATTACATATTCGAACTGTATCATGACGATAAGAAAACAGTAATGTCAACAAATCTTTTTTTAAGGGGAATACAAGGAGAGCCTTCATCTTTTTTTGCTATCAAGGAATGAAAAACAAATAAATAATTTTTGAATGTTTTTAAACATCAAAGATCTCAAAAAATAATCGTAAAGCAGTTTTGAAGTCTTAAGCTATTATTCTCGTGTTACCAGGTCCCTGTCTTTCCGATTAATAATAAATAACATTTCAGAGAATTTCAGTTTTCTATATCTCAAAAACCGTTGACTTTTTAATCTCTAGTACAAAAACAGCCCTTTTTGTTCTGAAGCATACAGATAATGCGTTTCGATTAACCTGTTTCTCAAACATTGCCAAGACTTTCAAGTGATAAGCACTTTTTTGAACATTCAGTTCTTCGAGCGCAGTGAATCTAAGAAACAAAGTATACGGCATAAGATTTGAAAGCCTAAAAATAAGAATTCTTCGCTGAACGTAAAATCTTATTCTACAAGAAGAGTGTTGAATTGAATTTTTGCATTCGGGGGTTCTCCATTTTTTTCTTTCATTTTTATTATTCTAGAAAGCATGTCTGACATTTTAGCCAGAACTTTGAGATCTCAGTACGGACTTTCAATTCATGGAAGAACAAGACTGGAATGAAATGAGTTCTCGGAAAGCGTGACAAGTTTTTTCAACTACATGTAAGAAATCATTCAGAGTTCTCCAGAGAGAACAGTATTACAACTAATCCAGTTTCGCAAAATGATGAATTTTTCGCGGATTTAGTGTCAAATAAGACAACATACAATCAGGCAACAATGATGAACTTCTTTTTATTAGAAAATATCTGACTACATTCATCTTGAATTATAGGAGCCGAATCACACTATAACTAAGTTCTGCAATTAAACTGAAATCACCGTAAGAAGTATCGTAAGATTATGCGAACGCTGTTCAGTGAAGAAAGAAAAAAATACACTGGCGGAAAGTGAAAAACGAACACCACGAAGGAACTAGCGGACGATCATGAAATTTACATGTGTTAATGGGTCGAGTTTACGTAGGTGTGATGTTAATTTCGGAACCAACCGGTGAGCGCTCACGCCACAGCACGGCATAATATGCAAATTATCGTCGGCGGTATTTAAGGAATACGGCGAAGTGAATATAATCAGTCGTCTGCGTACGGACACGTGCGAAGACCCTGAAGAGGCTAAAATGCCTGGACATGGAAGACGTGTACGATTTCAGCAGTTACCGGACTTTGAGCGAGGTCGTCTAGTCGGACTCCGCGAGGCCGGGTGGTCGTATCGTCGTATTACGGAGCGAATTGGACTGGAAGTATCGGCGGTGGTACGATGGTGGCGTAGATGGTCCGAGGAACATTCCCACACGAGAAAACGTGGAACCGGGAGTCTCAGACGGACTGATGAGCGGACCGATCGACGCATAAGAAGAGCGGCGTTGTCAAGCAGAACATCAACTGCAACGCAAATCCGAGCTGCCGTTGCACCTGAGGTGACTGTGCGAACAATCTGCAACCGTCTACTGGATGCAGGAATACGTGCACGTGTTCCTCTGGCATGTGTACCTCTGACTCCAGCCCACCGTCAGGAACGGCTGCAGTGGTGTCGCCAACGTCTGCATTGGAGAACGCAATGGCGATCTGTCGTGTTCAGCGATGAAAGCAGATTCTGCTTGGGAGCCTCCGATGGCCGTATGCGTGTTCGCAGACGCACATGGGAGCGTCTCCACCCTTCTTGCATCCACCAGCGACACACAGTGCCTACACCTGGTCTCGTAGTGTGGGGAGCGATCAGCTATCACTCCCGTACACAACTAGTGTTTGTACCGGTAATGTTAAACAGCACCTCCTACATCAACAACATCATTCAGCCCGTTGTTGTGCCATTTGTAAGGTCGATCCATCGTGGTGTTTTCCAGCAAGATAACGCACGCCCACACACGGCACGCGCAACGCAACATGCACTTCAGGGAGTGAGACAACTTCCATGGCCTGCACGTTTACCGGATTTGTCCCCCATTGAGCACGTGTGGGATTTTATGGGACACCGACTTATCCGGTCTCCACGGCCAGCCACGACCATCCCTGATTTACGCGTCCAGGTTGAGGATGCTTGGAACTCAATACCCCAAACTTACATCCAACATCTGTACGACAGACTCCATGCCAGAATTGCACAGTGTTCATGGCGGTTCAACCTCGTACTAACCATGTTACATGGAAATGTTATTTTTCAGTTTACCAGCAAATACAGCTGTATTTTGCCATAATGTTTTGATCACGTTATCCTCTGTATTCCGTTATTATGCTGTATAAATTTCGTTGGTATCAGACGTCTCCTTCTTGGTGTTCTTTTTTCACTTTCCGCCAGTGTATTTCAGAACTGTTTTATTTATAAGTCTCCCAAATCTCTCTTCAATAAAGAAATAAAGAAAAGTTACGTCACTTTTAGCTTTTATTTTAATTTTGATTTACTTATTTTACGTAGGTAAAGACAATTTAAAAATTACGCGACGCAACGGATAGAAGCTAACGCAATACAACACGTTCGCAATGGCTTATGGGTAGTTTGAACTCGCACAGCGCAGCACTTTGCCGTTAGTCTAGTTGAAACCAAGGCCAAATAGACATGGACACTCCGTTGCGGGATGTATCACTGTTGAACAACGCGCCGTAGTAAGATTTCTTTTAGCAAAGGGGGTGAAACCTACTGAAATTCACCGAAGGAAAAAGAACGGAAGTGAAAAAAGCATGCCTCAACGAAAAGCGAAAAGTTTATGAACGGATAGAAAAGTTTAAATAGGGAAGAACAAGTTTAACCGACGAAGCTCGATCTCGCCGGCCATCAAAATTGCACGCACGCACACATGCCCAAATCGACATTGCGTATGGATTGATCAGAGAAGACCGACGGATTACGTTGTCCGCTGTTGCTACCCATTTGGATATCAGCTATGGATACGCACATTCCATAGTGCATGATAATTCATGGTACAGGAGAGTTTGCGCAAGATGTGTACCCAAACAGCTTATTGGTCTGCACATGCAACAGCGCGTAGAGGTTGCGACCCAATTCCTGAAACGTTATGAAGAAAATTTGAGTGTTTTTGGAGAGGATTGTCACCGGCGACAAGACATGGGTTCATCACTGTGACCGGAAAGCAAGAGACAAACCGAGCAGTGAAAATACCCGTTCTCTTCAGCAAAGAAGAAATTCAAACGACAACCCTCCGCTAAGAAAATCATGCTGACCTTCTTTTGGGACATGAAAGATCCTATTCGGGCTCATTATCAGGGACACGGACAGTGACCAGTGCAACGTACTGTGCTATGCTTAGAGAGAAACTGAAAAGTGCAATTCGCAGCAAAAGATGAGGAATGCTGTCAAAAACAGTCATGGAGCACCATGACAATGCACATCCCCATGTAGTGGCCGTAATGGTGGAGGCAATGCAACAATTGCGGTTTGAACGTCTTCTACATTCCCCTATTCTGGCGCCATGCGATTATCACGTTTTCCATCCACTTACAGAAGCTCTACGCGGTTATCCACTGATGAAGAGGTTAAAGAAGCTGTGCAGACTTGGATTCAGGAGCAGCCGAAAAGGTTCTTTTCCCAAGGAATGAAGGGACATGGGTCTTCAGCACTGACCCCAATCTGTGATCCTTATCTGATAGGTCAGCTGAAGTTAAGAAGGGAGGGGTGGAAACAGAAGACCTACACATTTTTGCCCTCCCCCTGTAGGGAAGGTGGGGGACAGGGAGCTTTCGGCATAAAATGCTCTCTGCTGGACGATGCGTCACTGAATGGGCTGCGGGTGGTCTAGTGGGCAACGTTCGTGACAGCCACGGAAAGGACCTCAGGTTCGATTCCAGGAAGGTACAAACGCTCGGTCCACTAAATAGCTGCCGTGCGACGGATGGGCACGTTAAGCCGTCGGACTCCGGGTACTGGCCCCCGGTAATAAATAAGGGCGTCTTCCTCCCCCTTTCTACTTCGCTTCCGTATCACTTTCCTATCGGGCACTCTAGCCCAAATCTCCTAGCTTCCTGTTTCTAAGGGTTGTTTAAGACCTGGGGTCAGACACTCCCTTCCTAAAATCCTCTACATGTGATCAGGTGATCAGATGCGTCACCGACCTTTTGTGAAACAGTGGTGTGGTTGCATTGCACCATTCATCGTTCTTCAGACAGCGATTACAGAGGTAACATGGAGTTTATATACAGCTAAAGAAGGAAAAGAATTACTGATACATTAAGGACACAAATTCTATAAAGATGTAGAAAGAGAGATAGGGTGGAAGTGGCGTTGTACGGAACGCAAAGTCTTGGCAAAAGTGTACTTGGATACTAGTGCCACGGTTATTTTACAACCAGACTTGTGTCACAACCATGACCACCAAAACTGCTCTCCTGTCAAATCATAGCAAATAGTGTTAAGCGAAAAGCAACAGAGGATATTTCGGAACGGCCATTAAGGTGGTTCCACTTTAAATTTCTGCCTTATGTTTATAATGATAAAACTTCTGTACATATTTTCTTCGGAATGAATGTATTCCCATGGACGAAAATTTTCACATCGATAAAACTAACTCTAAGTTATAGCATGGGATACTTAATACTTGCTGAAACATAACCATAATTATATTAAAAATCAATCATTTTTCTTTCAGTAATGTTCAGACCTGTTAATAGATGGCGCGACCTGTACATTGATGACGTCAGTAGGCAAACAAATGTGGGATTGCTTAATTATGGCTATATTTTTAGCAAGCATTAAGTATCCCATGCAATAACTTCAAGTTAGTTTTATCGATGTGCACATTTTCATCCTTGGGAATACATTAATTGCGAAGAAAATATGTAAAGAAGTTTTACCATTGGAAACATAAGGCAGAGATTTTTGATGGAAGCACCTTAAAAATGATCATGCTACTGCGGGAAATGACTGTTAACTAATTGAAAAAATAAATAACAACAATGGAATATTAGTGCTAAGAAAAGGAAACGACCTAGAAAGAGAAAATAAAAAAACCTAAAAAAAGAATTAAAAAAATTAAAATGAGAGATAAAAAAAATAAAAAGGCTAAAAAAGAATAAAAAAATTAAAACGAGAGGGAAAAAACTAAAAAAGGAAAAAAATTAAAAGCTAAAAAAAACGTTTTTAGGAATGGAGAGTCAACCTCTACGTGCTATCCCCTGGGTACCGCTAATAGACTCTGTCGAGGTTAACTGTTCCAGCAAATATTTCCTCAGATTCCACAACTAGTAAAAATATCAATGTACTTTATTGCAACAGACTTATCAATAGTTCAAGACATGTCCGATCTTTAAAAATATAAAACATGCAGTATTAAGTAATGAAAGTACCGGAAATTCTCTAAGCGGGAAAAAAAGCAAAGGAATCCGCGTATTTTTCTATTAACCGTATTGATAAACATCGAACCTCTTATATCAAGTTTACTTTCCGGGAATTGCTGTCAAATCACAATGTTCGTCCTAATTCGAAAGAAGAACGAAGACTCCCAAGAAAAGGTAATTGAAACACACCTCAAATTCTGTGGTCTCTAAGTGCAGTAATCTCTGGGGTATGGGGGTGGGGTTAAGTGGAGTAGGATGTCTGTGTCCAGGACAGTTAGCCCATTAACCGGGAGAGGATGAGAGGGCAGCTGACTCTTTTTGTAATGGGGTCAGTGCAGTTGACCAACACCTGAATGAAGAAGATAGTGGAGCGATACAAGAAGTGCGTCGATCTGTAGGGGAACTATGTGGAGAAGTGAGAAAGTTGCTATGTTCATTTGCTCACAGTTACTGATATTTAAGTTTATGTTGCCTTTACATTTTGATAGTCCCGCGTACATTCATAAAGAACTATTTCCAAAGATAAAAATTAGAAATCATTGGATTGGTACAGATGAAATGCGCAATGCGAGTGTAACTTGAAAACTTTCATAAAAACAGGAAGCGCCTAACCGCCAAGTCAAAGTACACTGGCGTGCAAAAATTAAGGACGAGACGGTTTTTCGAATGTAACGTCCTGCAGAAGTGCTCCACATCGACTCAAATCATACCATAAAATCCCCAAGATGTAAGAATATGGGACAAGTGAGCAAAACCGTCCAAACAAGGAATCCAAAGGATACAAAGGCACTTTATTGAAAAGGTAGCTTCGAGCACAACTGGAGAGGAGACAGAAACATCCATCTGACAGGCGACTGCCAAGAAAAATCCAGTCTTTAGTAGGGGATATGATCACCCCTGACTGCGCTGAAGGATTTACAACGTCTGTCCATGCTGAGGACGAGGTTGTCAAGGAACTGTTGCAGCATCGCGGCCCATTCCTCTTGTAGCGCCAATCGCAGCTGCGGAATCGTTGCTGGCGGCTGGTGACGTGCTGCAAAGCGTCTCCCGAGAAGGTCCCACACGTGTTCGATTGGATTTAGGTCCGGAGACCATGCGGGCCAATCCATGCGTTGAATATCTTCACTCTCCAACAGCTCTGCGACAGCCACTGTACGATGAGGTGTAGCGTTGTCGTCCATGAAGAGGAACTCAGGACCCACAGCACCTCTAAACAGGCGCACGTGAGGCAGGATAACTTCGGTACAATAGCGGACACCAGTGACTGAACCTCCTTGGAAGATGTGGAGGTCAGTACTGCTACCAAGCATGATTCCGCCCCAAACGAGAACTTCGCCACCTCCAAACCGGTCCCTTTCGATGATGTTGTAGGTGTGATTCCGTGTCCCCTGCTCTCTCCAGATGTGTATACGTCGAGAATCGTTGTCAGACTAAATCGGCTCTCAGCCGTAAAGAGAACTCGACCCCATTGCTGATGTGTCTAGTTCTTGTGTTCCTGGCACCACAGAAACCACCGTCTCCGATGAGCAAGCGTTAATGGCACACACAGTACTGGTTGTCGTGCAAATAGACCACCTTTGTGCAGCCTCCTGGCCACGGTAAAACGCTATAACGGACGTCCAGTTGTCTGTTGCATGTGCCTTGCGATTTCTCCCGCTGTCTGCTGTCTGTCTCTTCTCGCCTGTAGGACATTATACCGGTCGTCCGCCGCCGTGGTTGCTCGTGAACGACCACTGCTAAACTCTCGGACAGCTGTTTCTGTCGTTTGAAATGCTCTCCAAGTTCGTGAAACGATGCTGTGAGCGATCCCGAACTCCTCGGCTGCACTAGTCACACTTCGATTTTCTTCCAACTCCCAATGACGCGACCTCAGGTAAAGTCACCCTGGTTTCGTCTCCTGGAATGCCTGTTGGCCACATCACACGGTGGCAGAAATTCGACGTCGTTCAAACCGATGTACACCGTGCAATAGCTTTCACCGAATTGCTGAGCGTACACCACCCGTGTGCTATATACCCTTCCGACCCCCTCCCCCTTACGTTATGTTGCATATATGCGCATGCCCTACCATACCGGACCCCAGTCTATCTCCTGAGTGGTCTTTCCGTCCGTTCTGCCTGCTTGGTCCGCTGTTATGCCAATTTCTCCTTTTCGTCCTTAATTTTTGCACACCAGTGTAGTGTCGTCCTTAATTTTTGCACACCTCTGCATTGTCACATTTCGGCCAATAGATTACAAGGCTGTGGATCCAACGGCGGTGAAACTGTGAAGCAAAGAAGGTAGCAACCGTGTGAAACACAGCTTGGTCGTTTGGGAAGGTCTTCTCCGCAGAGAAAAGGTCTACATGCTTGAAGTAGTGAAAATCCGTGGTAGTGAGGTCTGTGGCATATGAAGGGTTCGGCAGAGTTTCGTAGGCCAACTGATGGATTTGCTGAACGGTCCTTTGAAAAGCATGTGGCAGCGGCGTTGTCGTGCAACAGAAGGACCCCATACCTGTAGACGAAAACTGCCTGCTTGTACGGAACTTTTCATGCATCTGCTGCATTTCTGCACAATAGCGGTCCAAACTGGTGGTCTCACGTGGTCGCAGGAATGAATGATAGATCAAGGTGGCAGCAGACCACTTTACAAGAACCACCACTTTCCGCGGGTATAGGGATGACTTTGGACAGCACTTAGGTGTGTCCGTGATATCCAACCGCTGTGCTGATCACTTATGATTGCTGTGGGGATCCCTATTTTTATCGCACGTTACAATCCGATTCCTAAATGTCTCTCGTCTGTGCCTGAGAAAGAGGGAAATGCACACCTCTTGTGCAACCTCCAGATGACATGTCTTATTGGTTATTATCAGTTCGTGTGCCAACCTCCAGATGACATATCTCATTGGTTGCTGTCAGTTCGTGTGCCAAACTCCAATCTTATTGGTTGTTGTCAATTCGTTTGGCAACCTGAAGATGATGTGTCTTATTGGTTGCTGTCAGTTCGTGTCGCAACTTCCAGATGACGTGTCTTATTGGTTCGTGTCAGTTCGTGTGCCAACCTCCAAATGACGTGTCTTATTAGTTGTTGTCAGTTCGTTTGGCAACCTGAAGATGACGTGTCTTATTGGTTGCTGTCAGTTCGTGTGGCAACCTCCAGCTGACGTGTCTCATTGGTTACTATCAGTTCGTGTGCCAACCTCCAGATGACGTGTCTCATTGGTTGCTGTCAGTTCGTGTGGAAACCTCCAGCTGACGTGTCTTATTGGTTGCTATCAGTTCGTGTGACAACCTCCAGATGACGTGTCTCATTGGTTGCTGTCAGTTCGTGTGGAAACCTCCAGCTGACGTGTCTTATTGGTTGCTATCAGTTCATGTGCCAACCTCCAGATGACGTGTCTTATTGGTTATTGTTAATTCGTTTTACAACCTCCATATGACGTGTCTTATTGGTTGCTGTTAGTTCGTGTGACAACCATACATCCAGATTTTTCACATTTCCCAGGGCCCCAAGGCGCCGGACAACTGTTGATGATGCGCACGGACCTTGCTGCGATCTCACAGACACTTTGCCGTGGATCAGCTTCCACGATATTTTTCAGAGCTTCATCTATTACAGTTACTGGTTAAAGATAACGAGGAGCATTTGCAAAGGAATGTGTCTCCTGATTTAAACTTTGCGAACCATCGGCGCATAGTGTTTTCATTCACAGTACCCCTGCTCAAACGCAGCATTAATATTTCGGGCCACCATACCAGAGGAATGTCCGAGTTTGAAATCCTATAATAATATTACGCGCAACTAACCTGTCTCCGTGGCACAATTTGATCGACGTTTGTGAGCTCGCTGTTGAACGTTGTCACGAAATGGGGCACAAATGATCATATGTACAGGATTTTAGGAAGGGAGTGTCTGACCCCAGGTCTTAAACAACCCTTAGAAATAGGAAGCTAGGAGATTTGGGCTAGAGTGCCCGATAGGAAAGTGACACGGAAGCGAAGTAGAAAGAGGGAGGAAGACGCCCTTATTTATTACCGGGGGCCAGTACCCGGGGTCCGACGGCTTAACGTGCCCATCCGACCCACGGCGGATATTTAGTGGATCAAGCGTTCGTACCTGCCTGGGATCGAAACTGAGGTCCTTTCCGCGGCAGTCACGAACGTTGCCCACTAGGCTACCCGCGACCCTAATACGAAATGGGGCACACAACGAGTACACCAGTTATATACCGATCTTGTGACGTATGCCATGTGGCGTTGCTGGAAGACCCTACTCCTCTGAAAGGGTCAAGCATGTCCACACACACACACACCCCCCCCCAGAAAGCCGGTATTTAATTTGCACCTTTACTTTCAGGAACGATCTGCAAGTAAAGAAATTGTTAGATTTGATGTCTTTCATATGCGTATTAAGGGAATATATTATCTTGAGAACAGAATGACCATCGTGAGCAGCTCTAATGTCTATAACAGTCGCCTCTTCCTTGGCCGGAGAGAACGGAACTAGTGCCGTCTAATAACCGCTCCGCCCATGCCTCATCCGGGATTTAGGTTCAGGCCCATCTGGGGCAAATGGTCAGAAACCAGCGTCTCCGACCACTCTGCCACCGAGTCGGTTTGGTAGTTTTGACCGTCACCTTGTCATTTTTCAAAAAGAAACCCAATGTTTTCTTGCCGAGCATAAAGCTCTAAGGGTTTCCCTCTTCCAAAGTTCCAGGGTGCGCCTACTCGATATAAATATTCTGCCAACATGCTAGGCATTTCTTTTCACATTTTATTGGCTTTAAGGTAAAGTATGGAACGTAAGCGGTCATTTAGCAAGCAGGAGTTGCAGCTTCAAGTGGATTTTGTCCAATGTGAGTTGTCATGTGACATAGGACGTGTAGTGGACCCTGTACCACCTTTCTCCTTCAGAGCTAGCTGCTAATTGATTTTAACTAGATCTTGATGATTTTGTGCAAAATGTGGTTAGCAGAACTCAAATTTCACGCCGACTTCTCGAGAAATAAAATTAATTTTTAGTTTGCGTGTTTTTATTAAGTACTTGGACTTTCATTTTGTTATCTACTTGCTTGTTGGAATCAACCGTAATAGCATCGTGAGCAGAGAGATGTAAGGTACTAATGTTGGCAGTTAGTGTGAACGTGTGTCTGTTACAACACCGCAAGCTCCAAAGCAAAAGTAATGGTTACGTTTATATCGTTGCGATCACATAGACAGCGTTCGATGTATTACTTCGGTAACATAGATTAAATACGAAGTGGTTCTAATTGGGCTCTCTGCTCCGGTGAACGAGTGGTCTGAGGCACTAGCTTCTGACCATTCGTCCGAGAAGAGCCAGGGTTCGTTTACCGGATAAAGTATACTTGTCGAACGGCTCTACTTTCTCTCTGGAGCCAGCAGCGCCGAAGTAGGGGTCGGAGACTTCTTATAGCCCGTGCCTTTGCTCATGGTGGACGTTAGACACCGGAATTAAAAAAAAAAATGAGAGAGTGTACAAGTATTCTTTGTAGATAATTTATGCTACGCATCTTTCGCATACCAAGATCTTTGTCGGTGTGAAATAAAACGAGTGATTTGAGAGTTAACATTTATTTACAAACAGCACACCGTATTTATTCACGTCACTCACAATTACACCGAGCCACCGTCCTATATACACTGACGGAAAAAACCCAACACCAAGAAGGGATTGTGTTAGATAAACGACAGTTGGTAGGCGGTGAGAGTACATCTGTAAGATGACGTCTATGCAAATGTCGCGCTCGGTGCATACGTGTGGCGCTAGTAGCGCCCCTCGGAACATGCAAAGCAGGTTTGCTGTAAATACGCGCTGTAACGTTCGTGAGCGTTAGTTATCGTTGAGATTCGACGTAGTGTGTTGATGTTAGTCAAGAATGCCTTTAAGAAGACGAAGAAGCCATTATCAACAGCTCACGGAGTTTGAACGAGGTCTTGTAATAGATCTACGAGAAGGTGGCTTTTCTTTCCGCAATATTGCAGAACGACTAGACAGGAATGTAACCACTGTGCATGATTGTTGGCAGCGGTGGTCAAGGGAAGGTACTGCCTCAAGAAGAGCGGGTTCCGGCCGGCCGCGTGGCACTAGTGAGAGGGAAGACCGCCGTGTACGGTGTATGGCCGTGGCGCATCGTACTGCGTCTACGGCTGCAATTCGAGCTGCAGTTGCCACCACAGTGACACAACGAGCTGTTACAAATCGGTTACTAGAAGGACAGCTTAGAGCCAGACGCCCTGTAGCGTGCATTCCACTTACTCCAAACCACTGCCGTTTGCGACGTCAGTGGTGTCAAGCTACAGCTCATTGGATGACGGAGTGGAGATCTGTTGTGTTTTCTGATGAAAGCCGGTTCTGCCTGGGTGCCAGTGATGGTCGTGTGTTGGTTAGAAGGAGGCCAGGTGAGCGCCTGCAACCAACCTGTCTGCGGCCGAGACACACTGGACCTACACCTGGAGTTATGGTCTGGAGAGCAATTTCCTATGACAGCAGGAGCACTTTCGTGGTTATCCCACGCAGCCTGGCGGCACAGTTGTACGTCGGTCTGGTGATTCAACCTGTTGTGCTGCCATTCATGAACAACATTCCAGGGGGTGTTTTTCAACAGGATAACGCTCGCCCGAATACCGCTGTTGAAACCCAACATGCTCTACAGAGTGTCGACATGTTGCCGTGGCCTGCTAGACCACCAGATCTTTCTCCAATCGAGCACGTATCGGAAATCATTGGACGACAACTCCAGCGTCACCCCCAACCAGCATTAACCGTCCCTGTATTGACCGACCAAGTGCAACAGGCATGGAACTCCATCCCACAAACTGACATCCAGCACATGTACGACACAATGCATGAATGTTTGCATGCTTGCATTCAACATTCTGGCGGTTACACCGGTTATTAATGTACCAGCATTTCACATTTAAAATGGCTTTTCTCGCGCTTACATTAAGCTGTGATCTTGAAACCTTAATCGATTAAATATGTTACCTATACAAATGTATTGCCGCCATTTCATTCCTCTACAACTATTTTTTCGTGGTGTTGGGATTTTTTTCCGTCAGTGTATATTAAGTGGAATTACATCATAAAAACAAACAAAAAGGTTTACTACAGGGCATTTCACTAGATATTCCCCCAAAAGAATCAGTCATATGTTTCAACACATTCTACATAGAGACATGATATGTGGTTTACAAATTACTTTAGTTCATGGAAATATAGCGCCTTTCACAATACCAGGCAAATGCTCGAAATATCCTCCACCGACGTCCAAACACACTAGAATGCGATGCAACATATTATTGAAGGTCCTTCGCAGAGTGTTCTCCTCAGTAGTCTGGATTGCTGCACTGATGATGCTTTCTAAGTCTTCTAACGTGCGAATCTTATTGCTGTAAGCACGACACTTCAAATATTCCCATAAGAAAAAAATGGAAAAAGTCAAATCGGGTGAACGAGGTGTCACAGTCCTTGAAGATCACTCGGTCAACGAAGAAAGAGGAAATTTCTTTGGAAATCCCTCAGTCAATGGAGAAAACGAAAATTTCTTCGGATATCCTTCAGTCAATGAAGAAAGAGGAAATTTCTTTGGAGATCCCTCAGTCAATGAAGAAAGAAGAAATTTATTTGAAGATCTCTTAATCAATGAAGAAAGAGGAAATTTCTTTGGAGATCCCTCAGCCAATGAAGAAAAAGGAAATTTCTTGGGAGATCTCTCAGTCAATGAAGAAAAAGAAAATTTCTTTGGATATCTCTCAATCAATGAAGAAAGAGCAAATTTCTTTGGAGACCCCTCAGTCAATGAAGAAAAAGGAAATTTCTTTGGTGATCCCTCAGTCAATGAAGAAGAAGGAAATTTCTTTGGAGATCTCTCAGTCAATGAAGAAAGAGGAAATTTCTTTGGAGATCCCTCAGTCAATGAAGAAAAATTAAATTTCTTTGGAGATCTATCAGTCAATGAAGAAAGAGGAAATTTCTTTGGAGATCCCTCAGTCAATGAAGAAAGAGAAAAATTTTTTGGAGATCCATCAGTCAATGAAGAAAAAGGAAATTTCTTTGGAGATCTCTTAATCAATGAAGAAAGATGGTATTTCTTTGGAGATTCCCTCAGTCAATGAAGAAAGAGGAAATTTCTTTGGAGATCCCTCAGTCAATGAAGAAATAGGAAATTTCTTTGGAGATCCCTCAGTCAATGAAGAAAGAGGAAATTTTTTTGGAGATCCCTCGGTCAATGAAGAAAAAGGAAATTTCTTTGGAGATCTCTTAATCAATGAAGAAAGATGGTATTTCTTTGGAGATCCCTCAGTCAATGAAGAAAGAGGACATTTCTTTGGAGATGCCTCAGTCAAAGAAGAAAGAGGAAATTTCTTTGGAGATCCCTCAGTCAATGAAGAAAGAGGACATTTCTTTGGAGATGCCTCAGTCAATGAAGAAAGAGGAAATTTCTTTGGAGATCCCTCAGTCAATGAAGAAAGAGGACATTTTGCTCATGCTCATACGGGACGTGTAGCATGTCGCTCCATCTTGTTGAAAGTACCTCGTTGTCAAATCGATGTCGGATAATTAGTCCACAAATTGTCTGAAAATCTTCATATATGACGCCGAGTGTACTACGCTCCTGAAGAAAATGAGTCCAATTATTCTGGTTCGGGACACACCACACCAAACGCCGACTTTTGCAGGATGTAATGGAGTTCCGTGTAATTCATGTGTATTATTAGTAGCCCAGATGTGGGAGTTTTAAGAATTCACACATCCGTCCAAATGCTTCGTCAGTGAACCATGTGAAGTCCAATATGTCCGGAATTGCGAATAAAAATATCAGGAACAATAAGACACACGCTTTTCAAGATCCGATTTTTGCAATTCTTGCACAGCTGTCACACAGTACGGATGGAGTAAAACTTTCTTCGCGGCTCTTTGGCAAGTGAAACCAGAATACCCAGTTTCTTGTGACAAACGTCCTAGTGACTTCTTCGGTGATACCAGCAGCCTGTGCTTAACGTCTTCGATTTTTTCCTCCGCTAAAGGAGGACGTCTGCCACTATATTAGCGTGCTCGTTAATTCTGTCTCACAATGAGTTATCGCCTTATAAAAAAAATCACTCCCGCGCATTTCTTAAGCATCAAGGTCACTTGTAAAAACCAAACGTTGTATTTCTAATTAGAGTGGAAAGAAAACAATAGTCGGTTCTATTTGCGGACTTCCTAGTGAAACACCCTGTAACTCCTGGCGCTGAGCGTTACTTAGGTAGCTGGAATAATGAGTGTTATTGTCGCAAAACATTGGAAGAACATATGTGAGTCCTAAAAGTAGAAATTTACTATACTATGGTTGCGGCAATAGTAAGTACGTACGTATTTCGACTGTTTATGTTTTTAAAACAATATTTATTATGTACTATTATTATTACTATACACTGAGTGGCCACTTTATTATGACCACCTGACAGTTTTAAGCAACTGAGCTATGGCTGCACGCTGTTGCCGCCAGAGGGCGATGCTAGTATAAAAAGGGAAAGCTTAGTCCTTGCGACAGTAGTAGAAGTGATTTTTGGGTGACGAGGTTGGTAAAAAATGCGATTTGACGGACCTTCAACGTATGATGATTGCAGGAGCTCGGAGCCATGGAGCGAGTATCACCGAAACCGCCGCATTCGTGAAATGTTCCAGAGTAGCTGTTGTTAAAGTGTTTAAAGACTGGACTGTCAGCCAAAACACTGGGTCTCTACGTGCAACGTGTGGTCGTCATCGACTAGTGACTGCTCAGGCGGAACGGGGAGTGTCCAGACTGGTAACAGACAACAGAAGGGCAACAGTGCAGCAAATTAGAGACCATCTTAATCCAGGATTCTCTCAAATGATCTCTGCACGCACTGTTCGCCGTACACTGAATCGGATGGGATATGGCAGCCGAAGGCCTGTTTGAACACCTTTGTTGTCTGCAGTTAACAAGAGAAAACGTGCCGAGACGTGGACCTTAAGTAAAAGAGACATACAAAGGCTGCAGACAACTCAAAGCAGCATGGAGAGGTGCATGCTTGGTGTAACCAGGAGAGATAAGAAGAGGAACTCGTGGGTCCGAAAAATGACGAGAGTGGAAGACATCATGATCAGAGTTAAATCCCTGAAATGGCAATGGGCTGGACATATTACCAGAAGGACAGACCATCGATGGACAGACGAAATTTTAGATTGGATTCCAAGGGACAGGAAAAGACCCAGAAGAAGACCACATGGAAGATGGGTGGATGAAGTTCGAAAGTATGCGGGAGTGACATGGAGGAGACTGGCACAAGACAGACCGTTGTGGAGGAAACTGGGGAGACCTTCGTCCAGCAGTGGATTGATAATGGTTGACAATGATGATGATGATGATGATGATATGTATTACTCAGATTCAGACGAACGTAAGGAACCACTTGACACCAATTAAAGGTGGGGTACCTACGAAAGTCCATTCGCGAATGCGCAAGCTAAAATCTGACCTCAAAATAGAAAGAAAAGATGAATCGATTGTGATGGGGATCGACAACTTTGGTCTAGGATATCTCAGATTATACTTCATCGTGATATACATCATTTTAAAGCTCTCTTCAAGAGCAGGCACCCCACAATTTGGGTCTTCGAGAGGAAGCCAAATATCGCTTGCGACGGTCCAACTTGCAACTATCTCTCTGCCCGGTCCAGCAGAAAGGACTGTCTTAATTTTTTTGACATTCTTAAGTCAAGTCAATAGCGACAGTGCACAAAATTTACAACACAAATCAAGTTAAACTGTTTAATACGTCTCCAATTCATTAGTTAATACAACTTCTATGAAAGGTCAAGAATGTTTTTATCTTGAAATGGTCAGTCAACAGAGAAAACGCTTACGAACACCAACATAACCATGATTAAGCATACCAGTCCTTGAGCGAAAGAAAAGTCCCTCCACAGTATACACACAGCGGGAACGTGACTAAGGAAGTCATAAGCCCAATCCATGTGGATGACCCATACGTCCACCGGACTCTAGCATCATTAGCATGAACTCGGCATAGATACCCCGGCGCTGTCTCCTCAAAAAGCACAAGAATTACAGGAACATCCGGCCAACGCTCAACCGGATCTATGGAAGAAGTTCAAAATGCATAGAGGTCCGTGGCATCATTAGTAGGTACTCGGCATAGACATCGCCGGCTCTGGGCCACGGGTGGCCTAGTGGTCAGCGTTCGTCACTGCCATGGAGATAACCTCAGGTTCGATCCTGGGCGGGCACGAACGTTCGAACACTAAACACTCGCCGTGCGTCGAATAGGCACGTTAAACCATCGGACCCTAGGTACTGCCCCCCCCTCGGGGTAATAAATAAGGGCGTCTTCCTCCCCTTTCTTTTTACCTCGCTTCCGTGTCACTTTCCTATCCGGCACTCTAGCCCAAATCCCCTAGCTTCCTATTTCTAAGGGTTGTTTAAGACCTGTGGTCAGACATTCCCTTCCTAAAATCCTATACATATGATCTGATCTCATCTCCGGCGCTGTCTCGTCAGCAGGCCGAAGAATTAACCAGGAACATCCAGCTAACGCTCGACCAAGTCCACGAGTGAAATTGAATATGCATGGAGGTCCGTAGCATCACTAACAAAGTCTCAGCATAGACGTCCCGGCGCTGTCCTGTCGTATATCAGCAGGCTTCTCCACAGCCATCCTGAGCCAGCGCCCTAAGAAAAGTTACAGGCAACAAAACTCTCATCATAACATTCAGTAATGCTCCAGAAGAGAGAGAGAAGCGCGAATCTGTAGTACGTGGTCTTTTATCTTCCCTCAGAACAAAAGACCCAAGGTTACGCATTCCAAAAGATATTCAGATAGCCGCCTGAACAAAGAGTCCAGAGACTCACGTTCCAGAATTATGCAAATGCCCATGAAAGGACAGTGACCGAAGAAGAACTCCAAGGAAGCATCTTGAGGCCTTTAGATTCCCCTTTTATGGTACAATGAAATACCCGTAACGTGACACGTTACAAAGCATCGTTTTCACAGCATCAAAAATGCATTTTTGTAATTGCTTTCAACACATTTAGCATCAGGTCCTCGTAAATAACGCAGATTGCAATGAGATACTGTTACGTTTATCTAAAACGTGATGAAGTAATGTTCGGCTATAGTTTGGCATAATGTATTCATGAGAAACAATAAAATTAACTGCTGTTGCGTCATTTCATAGGACAGCATGCGGCAGGATTAGATTTCAACAATAGTTTTGACAATGACGCACTCTTACCCATTTTCGTTACATCGAATTTTTTTACTGTGGATTTACTTTAATACTGTCAGGAAAAATGCATAGTGCCGCCCCGGTGGCGCAGTGGTCTATGCAATGGCTTATCGTCCGAGAAAGGTCCTGGTTCGAATCCCGGTGAGGCATGGATGTTGTGCTTGTCTTACGGCGCTGGCTCTCTAACTTCCCTGGAACCATTGGCCATAAATTAGGAACGGGCGACTGCTTATAGCCCATTGAGTTGCTTTCGGTGGTCGTTAAATATTCAAGCAAAAAGGAAAGAAAAAGAAAAATGCATAGCATCAAAATCTTGATTTTACTTGGCTGGGGAACACGTTGCTGTTTTCGTTGTTTTTAAACTAGTTTTAGTCAATCTTAGGCAAACATGTCTGGTCATTATGTAGTTAACTGGATACTTTAGTTCTACAAAATGAATCATTAGTTGATTACTGCTGAGTTTATTTTATTTCATCTTTGCTTTGCTTTTTATAATGAGCACACACACACACACACACACACACACACACACACACACACACACACACACACACATGCATATATATACTGAAGTGCCAGAAAAACTGGTACACCAGTCTAATACATGGTAGGTCCCCCATGGAAGCGCAGAACTGCAGAAATACGACGGGGCATGGACTCCACTAGCTTCTGGAAATATACTGTAACCAATGCACGCCATACTACCTGCAGAGCGTTCCACAATTCGGGTGTATTCCGAGGTCCCAGATTCCTGTGTTCAATAGCGCGTTGCATGGCATCCCAAATGGGTTCTATCACGTTCAGATCTGGGGACTTGGGAATGCTCCTCTAACCATAATGTCCCAAACTCAGATGAATGCTCCTCTAACCTTAATGTGGCGTCCCGACACTTGTGTGGAGGTGCATTGTCCTGTTGGAACAAGCCCAACCGATCAGCGTGAATGCAGGACATGAACGGGTGTACCACGTCAGAAAGGATGCGCACATAGCGTTGGACGGTCACTGACGTTTGTAGACGTACCAGGGCTCCCAGTGAAGTTTAGCTAAACACACCCCATACCATTACGCCCCCCCCCCCAAATGACGGTACAGTTTCCTGTTGACAGGCGGGATCCATGGCTTCATGGGGTTTGCGCCACACACGAATCCTTCCACTTGCCCGATACAGTTGGAAACGGGATTCGTCAGACCAGGCTACTTGTTTCCAGTCATCACGTGTCCAGTGGCGGTGTTGCCGTGCCCAAGCGAGGTGCATAGCTCTGTGTCGTGCACCCATCAATGGGACTCGAGTTGGGCGTCGGCTCCCAAAGCCCATATCGTGCAGTGTACGTTGCACAGTCCGGACGCTGATGCTTGTTGAGGCTCCAGCATTGAATTCCCATGACACCCGCGAGAGTGCCGCGTGAAACGATTCTTGACAGCCGACGATGGTCACGTTCACCTAATGTCTTTTTACAGCCACACTGTGATCGTAGGTTGGAGGTTTTGCAGGAATTCTTGTAGTCACGGTACACCGTTGCAGTGGTCGTCCGTGAAAATCCGAACTTCGTTTCTAATACCAAAATACTATGGCCCATCTCGCGAGCTACAACTATGACAGCGCGTTGAAAATCGCTTAAATTTTTATTACTTGTCATTCTCATGTCGAAAACAGCTCTGACAGCTAGCAAGGATATATATCGCTTTATATACGCACTGGCGGACGCAACCGAGTACGTGCATAGGTGACGTTGCTATGTATTTTGCATAAGCTCGTCTGTACCAGTTTTTCTGGCACTTCAGTGTATATACGGGTATATATATATATATGGGATGTAAGGTCAGGTGATGCGTAACATCACAGCCTCTCCTTGACAAATGTCAACCCCGCCTTCTCGTGGTGCATCCTGTTCCCACTAAAGGGGCTCTGACGACCGCCAATAGCGGTATAACTATACCATCGGGATCAGAGGAAATGCTATCCCACACTCACCAACCCGCTTGGCCAGCGTGGTGAGTTATGGCCAAACACCTCCAAAATGACTCTACAACTAAATCTTGGCCCTCAGTCTCCGGCAGCTGGAATGTACCTGGCCAAGGCAGCGGCCAGTGCGACATGAAGGCAGAGGGTGCTAAGAATCCCCGGAGGACCGGACTAGGCTGCCATTTGATGCTGACCTTGGCTACCTATAACGGACGCTCCCTATCTTCTGATTCAAGGCTTCTTGAATTGGAAGAGGAACTACAAAGGATCAAGTGGGACATTGTTGGGCTAAGTGAGGTAAGGAGAAAAGGAGAAGATCTCATTGAACTGAAAAGTGGACATCTCTTCTATTATCGTGGGACAGATACTGGCAGAACTAGTGGTGTTGGATTTATAATAAACAAGAAACTGAAGGATAAAGTGATAGAAGTTGAAAGTTCCTCTGACAGAGCTGCACGACTCGTTATCCAACTATCGAGAAGATACCAGGCTCAGATTATTCAATCTTATGCACCCACCACAAGTCATCCTGAAGAAGAAATTGAAGAATTTTATGAGGAAATTCGTCATCTAAATAATAAAGGTAAGCAGCACTTGAAGATAATTATGGGAGATTTCAATGCAAAAATAGGGCAACGACAACAGAATGAAACTTCAGTAGGTAAATTCGGACACGGCAACAGAAACCAGCGTGGAAATACTCTCGTTGAGTTTGCAGAGGCAGAAGGATTTTTCATCTTGAACTCCTTTTTCAAGAAAAAAGCCACACAGGAAATGGACATGGAGACATCCAATTGGGACGACAAGTGAAATTGATTTTATTATGTGTAACAAAAAATTCGTCTTAGAAGACTGCAGTGTGCTGAACAAGTTCAACACAGGTAGTGACCATAGATTGGTGAGATGTAAGATGCACCTCAACACTAAACTGGAACGTGGCAAGCTCATAAGACAAACAAAATGTATTGACATAACCAACCTTAAAAAAACACCATAATACTTTCAAGTTGGAACTGAAGAACAGATTCTCTGCTTTAGAAGGCCTAACATCGGAAGAAGTGGATATTTCGGAAGTTAACAGAAAAGTAACCAAAGCTCTTATGGAAACAGCAACAAAATTAGCTGGGTCTAAGAACAAGTTGCATGTGAACAAATTATCAGGAAAAACCAAAATGTTGATGCAAAAAGAAGAGAGATGAGGACAACTAAAGAAGATGTGACTTCCAAAGTGGAATATATAGAGCTATGCAAGACAACACGAAAAAGTATCACTGAAGACGTAAGGAAATTCAACTGTGAGCTAGTGAGGAAAGCAATTGAAAACAACCAAAGCCTTAAGATAGCAAAGGGACATCTCAGTAAGGGAAGAAAACAGATTATGGCTCTGAGAAAATAAGATGGTTCTATAACAAGAAATAGAGGCGAAATTTTGACAAGAGTGAAAGATTTCTACTCCAAATTATATGAAAGGGATGATACATGTACTCCAGACATCATGAAAGGTACCAGAGTTCTTCCAGTCCTCCCAGCAGAAGTTGCTCATGCAATCAAGAACATGAAGCGGGGGAAAGCTCCAGGAGAAGATGGAATTACTATAGACATCATACAAGAAGCAAGGGGAGAAATTGAAACAGTACTCGCCCAAATTTTCACTCGATGCCTTAATGAAGGGAAGATTCCTGAGGATTGGAACAATGCTACAATGATCCTGCTACATAAAAAAGGTGACATTGAGGATCTCAGGAACTACAGACCTATCAGCCTCCTATCAGTGGTTTATAAAATCTTCACTAAAGTTCTTTCACACCGCTTGAAGGTAACACTGGACATGGCTCAACCGAGAGAACAAGCTGGATTCAGGAGTGGCTACAGCACAATAGATCATATCCAAGTACTGAGAGAACTAATTGAAAGAGCGAGGGAATATGAACTTCCATTGTGCATGGCTTTTATCGATTATGAAAAAGCCTTTGATTCGGTGAAACCATCAGCAGTTACCACGGCTCTGAAATCCTGCGGTATTGAAGATGCATACATTAATATTATTAATAACATCTATGAAAATGCAAGTGCAAAGATTCCGCTGTTTGAAAATACAACACACATAAAAATTGGAAAGGGAGTGAGACAAGGTGACACCATATCTCCGAAGCTCTTTAATGCCACATTGGAAAATGTCTTTCAATCACTGAACTGGGAAAACAAAGGGATAAAGATTAATGGAGATTATCTGACCCACCTTCGTTTTGCTGATGACATAGTCATTTTTGCAACTACCCCATCAGAGCTACAGAGTATGATCCAGGAACTTGCTGACAAGAGTAAAGAAGTGGGATTAAAAATGAACTTTCAGAAGACAAAAGTGATGTTCAATGCTTTTACAAGAAATGAAGATTTATCGATTGATGGAGAAAAACTGGAGATAACAGATACGTACGTTTATCTTGGACAGCAGATATCAAGTGAGGGTCACATTGATGAAGAAATTAATCGGCGTACAAAACTTGCCTGGAGAGCTTTTGGAAGAAACAGCATAATTTTCAAGAGCAATATGCCATTATGTCTTAAAAGAAAAGTGTTTGATCAATGCATCCTTCCAGTGCTTACGTATGGTGCAGAGACGTGGACCTTAACTAAAAGAGACATACAAAGGCTGCAGACAACTCAAAGAAGCATGGAGAGGTACATGCTTGGGGTAACCAAGAGAGATAAGAAGAGGAACTCGTGGATCCGAAAAATGACGAGAGTGGAAGACATCATGATCAGAGTTAAATCCCTGAAATGGCAATGGGCTGGACATACTGCCAGAAGGACAGACCATAGATGGACAGCCGAAATTTTAGATTGGATTCCAAGGGACAGGAAAAGACCCAGAAAAGACCACATGGGAGATGGGTGGATGAAATTCGTAAATATGCGGGAGTGACATGGAGGAGACTGGCACAAGACAGACCGTTGTGGAGGAAACTTGGGAGACCTTCATCCAGCAGTGGATTGATAATGGTTGACAATGATGATGATGATGATGATATATATATACACTGAAGTTCCAAAAGTCATGGGATACGTACCTAGTATCGTGTAGGACCTCCTCTAGCCCAGCGAAGTCCAGAAACTCGATGTGGCATCGATTCCACAAGTGACCGGAAGACTTCTGGAGAGATGTTCAGCCATGCCTTCTAAACAGCCACCCACCAGTTTCCTGCTATTTGGAGGTGCAGGATCTTGAGTGAGAATGAACCTTTCCACCACGTCTTATAAGTGCTATATTGAGTTCATGTCGAACGAATGTGGTGGCAAACACCCTCCGTGGGAACTGTCCAGAATGCTCCTCCAACCAATTTTGGACAACGTGGGCCCGATCACATGGTGCATTGTCCGCATGGAAAACCCCATCATTGTTGAGATACATGAATTCCATGAAGAGCTGCAAATGGTCACCCAGCAGAACAACGAAGCGAGTACCAGTTAATGACATGTTTACGAGGATCCAAACCGATCCACGTAAAGACACCCCACACATGTATGGAACCACCAACAGCTTGCACAGTGCCTTGTTGACAGCTTGGGTCCATGGTCTTATGGGGTCTGCGCCACACCCGAACCCTACCATCAGCTCGTAAAAACTGGTAGCATGACTCATTGGATCACGCCACATGCTGCCAGTCTTCCAGGGTCAAATTACTGTGTTCATGAGTCCAGGTGAGGCGCTGTGTCTGATGTTGTGGTGTTAACAAAGGCACTCTAGGTGGTCTTCTGCTCCCATACCCCATGGACGCTAAATTACGCTGTACTGGCCTGATGGATACGTCTCTGGTACCTCCTGCATGGAATGTGGATGTTATTTGAGCCAGTGTCTGTTAGCATAGAAAATCCTCTTCAGATGATGCTGGTTACGGTCATTCAGCACCCGTGGTCGGCCACAGCGCTATCCACGGTGAGTAGCAATGCCTTCCATGAGGTATTCTCGGTACACACGTGACACCGTTGATCGAGGAATGTTGAATGCTCGCACAACTTTGGAAATTGAATGTACCATCGGTCTGGCTCACAGTACCACGCCTCGTTCAAACTCCGATAATTCACATCGACTTGCCACAATCGTACTGGCGTTTGTTCAACCTGACTGACGAGATTACACCTCACAACAGAAAAAATTGCGGCGTGCGTCAAAACCTTTATACGACGACAGCGCCAGTTAAAAATTTGCATACTTCTATCCAATGATTTTTTTACATTTCAGTATATACAACACACATAAATAACTCCACCAATAAACCAAAACTGTAAAAAACTCTGAAAATCTAGGTGCACGTAGAGGTGCAAAATAGAATTTTCAAGAGAAAAAGCTAACGAAATCGCAAACATAAAAACTCTCACAAACCAAAGCAGTTTTTAAATTTTTAATAAATCAAATAACTAGACAAAACTTTCTTCAGAAAGAGAGGGAAGGATTGCAGAAAATTAGCCATTTGTGGCTTTGCACGGGCCGACACACATAACAGGTTTCTTATTTCTACAAAAACCTAATAAACATGAGTTTCTGTTATGTCAAATTTGCAAAAGACTCCGAGGAAAAAATTAATAAACAGAAATAATTGTTATACCAGGGTAAAGCTTAAGTAGCTACAAAATTTGAAAAAAAAAATCATTACCTTTTCGCCAATCATCAAGTATTTCAGTCCTTCTAAAAGATTTTAACAAGTCTAAAATATTTAAAACTAATTTCACAATTTTTAAAGAATTATAAATTCAAAACTACAAATTTGATATTTCAGGCTCAACCCGTCATACAGACATATGAAAGCAAAAAAAGTAAATTGAAAACCAGTGCTTGCAACTAAAACAGCAAAAAGTTAACAAAAACTGTAAATTTTAAATCTGGACTGCTGTAGTTCGTATTCACCTTCGTTCGTGAAAATGAATACGTACCATTCATTCCCTAATGAAGATCCGTCTTTATTCATGAAGATGAATACAAATAATAACTGCAGAAATCCATCATAATCTCTTTGCCAAAAACAACAACAACAACAACAAAAAACGAAGCACCATGGGAAATTAAATTCCCTCGATCCTGACCCAACTCCGCATGCAAGTACATCAGGGTTCAATATAAAAAAATAACGACTAATGACGAAATAGTGGCCCGCCACAGGGCATGGAAACCGCGCGTCGAGGAGGGTACGTCAAGAGCAAAGCTCGCAGGCAGGGACAATTGTGACAGCGGTTTGCCGTTACATTAACCTCCACGGACTGAGAGGATGACTCGACGTCGGATCCGTGCTCAATACGAGCAGCTGAGCGAGTTTGAGAGAGGACGTGTAATTGGGATGGGAGAGGTCGGTTGGTTAAATCGCCGTATCGCTAGGCATTTGGGATGGAGTGACGCGATAATCGGATGATGTTGGGGTCAATGGGACGAGAAACGCACAACCCAGCGGCACGCGGGTAGTGGTCGGCCGAGGGCAACGACAGAACGCGAGGATCGAACAATTGTGAGAGCCGCACGAACAGAACCGAATTTTTCGCTCTCAACCATCCGTGGTCGTGTTGCGTTGTCTACAGGTACGGAAGTGACCATCGGGACCGCTGCCGGACGACATTCGAGGAGGCCACTGCGCCTCCTACCACTGACCATCGAGCATCGCCGGCACCGGTTGCAGTGGTGTCGGGCCCGATCAACGTGGGGTAGTGTCCAGTGGTGTCGTGTTGTCTTCGGTGATGAGGTTTGTGCTTAGCGCCGATGACCAGCGCATACGTGTCTGGAGACGATCCGGCCAGCGCACGTACTCTGCCTTTACCGTGGAACGTCACACGGCTGGTACATCGAGTGTGACTTCCCTGTGGGCCATTTTCCATGAAAGCCGGACACTCATGGTTCTCCTTTGTACCACCCTCGCGGCTCAACGGTATGTCGACGACATTCTTCGACCTGTTGTGTTGCCATTCTTGTCGTATCATCACCGAGAAATTTTCCAACAGGACAATGTTCTGCCACACACGGCACGGCACGACACGGCTTTCCCAAGTCTGTCTCCGTAATGTCGATACCTTCCATGTCTAGCCCGATCGCCCGACTTCTCGTCGATCGAACATGTTTGTAACATGATGGAACACCATCCCGGAACGTGCGTGAGGGGGCCCGCAATTTAGACATCTGACGTGCTATACCTGAGGGCAGTATCCGTGAACTGTATGCGTCTATACCACGCCGGTTAACCGCTTGTATCCGAGCCAGAGGTGGCTCTACAACGTACTGACTTGTTTCACTCATATTGCTGTTTTATCCGAATAAATGGCCCAAGTGCTCTGGAATTGAAATCATTTCCTTCCCTCCCTATATATTTACATTTCATATGCTAATTTTTATCACGATGGGATGATTCCTTCTGGGTGTTTCGTTTTTTGTTTTTGTGTTTCGCAGTGAGTATATGTATGCTTGTGGATGTTTAGGATGGCAGCTAAACACCCAACAAACGCTTGTACCGTGCGTGGCATGTACTATACCAAAAGGTGGAACGGAGCATCAGGTATTCTGTACCAACTGGACAGAATAGATCTTCGAGGGACTAAAGCGTTTATTGGGCGTTAAGCTGCCATCCTAAACACCCACAAGCATACATATCCATAGACCTTCGTGGGACTGAAGCGTGGGCCGGCGAATGCGGCATTCCTCTGCATCCCACAAATGCTCGATGGAGTCGAGTCGGGGAGGAGAGGGGAGTTAGGCCTCCAGAGGAATACACGAAATGCTTGGAAATGATCACTGAGTCATTCCTGTATAGGTCATTATGACATGGGGGCATTGTCTTCTGAAAGAGTCTGGTGCCAACCGGATATACAATCATCACGCAAGACAACACTTGGTCTGAAAAAATGCTTAGGTAATATCTGGCCGAGCGGGAGTTTTCAACAGAAATGAGGGGATTCCGTGATGTGCATGACAACAATCCCCATGTCATGACGCTGCCACCACTGGCGTGTTTCCAACCAATGGGGCAGTCCGTTTGAAGTTGTTCACCGACGCAGCGTTGAACACTGACTAGTGATCGGCACGTTAAAAGTAGACAATGCATTTGCAGCTGTCCAATGTTTGGTCACGGTGATCCCGTGCCTGTTGCAGACGGAGCTGCCCCGCACGGGGATAACTGGTTTTCCAGTTATTTGGGGAGCGGCGCCCCCACGGCCCGAGCTGACCTTGTGACTGGTCACCATCTGATGTCACGCCACCGCTTGTTTTTTATTTTGGTGTTTGCAGGGACAGCTGTTCATCCAGCTGTTGGGGAGTCGCGGCCCCCACGTTCCCGAGCTGGTCTTGTGTCTCGCTTTTTCGTTTTTATTTATTTTCTCCACTGGCTAGTTGCCCGTGTTGTATACTTTACCTAATCGCTACCACGTTATGCACTAACACCCCGGTCTTGTGGTTTTGTTACCCTCCACCACTAACTGATTTATATTAACCGCTCAGTTCGTAGGTTGCTGAGATTCCGTTTAGGTTCCCTGACAGGATTTGTCTTCTTTGGATTTCTTTTTTCCTTTTCGCTGGTTTGGGCGCTAGACCTACCTGCATGTTTGCCGCGTGCGGAGACCCGTGAGGCGGAAATGGGATGTCTGGCGGCTGAGGTCGCAGGAGACCGGATAAGTGCCTCCTGTGTACCAACACTCCTCTTCGACCCCGGCTTCGCTGTAAACGGGAGGCTAGAGACTAACCCACCTCTAGTCAGAAGTCTTGTACCAAGTTGTGTACACGGCTTTAGCGGCTTTTTTGTCGTATAGCACGGCAGGGTGAGCCCGGGGGCTGTGGGATCATGCCAAAGGCGTTGGCATGACGGTACCCGGAGGCCGAAGTGTCCGCCGAGTGCGTGTGATCACAGCCAACGGACTATATCTGCAACGTATAAGCTCCAGAACTGTGTCCAGCGTCATTTTCTTGGCTTGCAGACCTCCAGTTCTCCCTTGTAGGGCTCGGTGGTGGGTGGAGTAGTCTGCAGACGAATCTTCCTCCTTTTTTTCCATGGGTAAAAGAACAAAAACTCCAAATTTAAGTCACCTGACAAAATGATAGTTGCCAACGACACTCCTTCGTCTTCTCAACCTACCAAGTCTCATACCCTTAAACGGTCTTTAGACCTTGACCTGGACCAAGAATGTGGAACCTCTTCTTCGGCAGCTGTACCAGTCGCTCCGAAGCGTCGTCTCCCCTCAATTGCTGTGACTACGCATGCTACTCACTTGCTTGTAGAATCCATCGATCCGAATGAGAGACTGTCCACCAGATCTCCCTTTTTCATTTCTAAAGCTTTGGACGCTGCGGTTGGCCCCTTGAAGTCTGTGAGGAAGCTTCGCTCTGGGGACCTGCTTGTCCAAACTTGCAGTGTTTCTCAGAGTAACACTTTTCTGAACCTCACTAGTCTTCAAGGCATTCCTGTGAAAGTGACACCTCACCCGTTTCTTAACACCTCTCGGGGTGTGATTTCGGAGTTTGATCTCTTGCCATGCAGTGAAGACGAATTCGTGACTGAACTTGCTGATCAAGGTGTTATTGCTGCACGTCGTATGATGTTCCGGCGTGATGGTTCCATGATTAAGTCAAAAATGTCATCTTGACTTTTGACTCCCCGAAAGTTCCGACAGAAATCAAAGCAGGCTACTTGGTCTGTGCAGTTCGCCCGTACATTCCCAGTCCTCTGCGCTGTTTCAGGTGCCAGAGGTACGGGCATTCACAACGATTCTGTAAGAGTTCCGCTCGTTGCGCTAATTGTGGCTCCGGTGAACATGACGGGGAAGGTTGCACTTCTGCGGCCTGCTGTGTTAACTGCGGTGAGGCCCATGCAGCTTACTCCGCAACTGTATGAAATGGAAGGATGAGATGGCGATCCAGCGCCTCAAGACCCTGGAAGGCCTCTCGTACCCTGCTGCCAAAGCCAAGTTGGGTATTCCCAACACCCGACAGCGTAGTTTTGCCGCAGTTGTTAAGTCTCTGCCACAACCCGTGCAGCCCTTTGTTCCGCGCCCTGTAGCTCTCGCAGCGCTTGCCAAGCGATCTACAGCTGACCAAGCGACACAGGTGTTTTTCCCCGAGCTCGCGATTTTTCGACTACCTGATTCTGGGCCTTCTCTTTTACAGCCGACCCTCTCTTCCAGTTTAAAGCAGAAAGCCTGCACGTGCGGACGACCCGGCCCTCAATCCGCAAAGGTGTGCAGTGTCCATCCAACTGTCTCGGCCTCAGCGAGGTCCCCACCCTCAACCAACATTATAGAGGAACATAGGGGGGAGGAGAGTGACAGTTCGTCCCCAGCCTCAAACAACATTGCAGAGGAACATGGGGGAGAAGAGAGTGACAGTTCGTCCCCGCCCTCTGCCAGCATTGCAGGGGAGTGTGGGGGGAGGAGAGTGACTCATCCTTTGTGTAGTTCTGTTTAAAAAAAAAAAAAATATAATTATAATAGTCAATTAATAAATTTTTATATAAACCTAATTAACTACCTTGTCTTCACAGCTTTCATCATACTCTTTTTCAACTTTTACCAAGCCTGTCTGCTCTTAATCCTTTTCCACGTTTTTTAAAAATCTGTGGCTGATAGTTCTTGGTCTGGCGCTCTTTGGCCAAACCTGGCCCTTGCGCCAATAAAATCCAACAACCAACCAACCAACCAGACGGAGCTGTCGATGACGGTTCGCAGACATGGGCACATGAACAGGCCGGAACTCTTTAGACACACCAGCAACAGCATCTGTTGTACTGTGTGCACGGCAAGGCTCCTCTGTGCGCCTTGGTCGTATAATGCTGTTAATCGAGAGATCGTGAGCTGTCTGTTGATACGCAGAAAGTGTGCCAACTGGCGTTCATCTTGACTGACCTGCTTTCTTGAACGATGGGTGGATGTGTGCTACTGTTCAAGGCTTCTTCGCGCCCGTAGCCATTCGAAGTTCAAACTCTGAATAGTTTTATCCTTTTCCCATTGCACGGCATCCTTACTGACAAAATGACACACCACACTTATGCCACCTATATGTATTCCTTGCCAGTCAGTGACGTCCCTGGAACGAACTGTGGAATACGTCTGCTCGTGGAGATAGGGGTGGGAAACATTATTTGGTTAATGATCATATATCAATATCCTTGGAATTTTAAAAGGAAAAAATTCCAAGGATATTGATATATAATCAATATATTCGTGGACACTCGAAAATATTTTCGAGGAGTTTACTTTCATGCTTGGAACATTCCTAATAATTTTCTTAAAAGTCACCATTATTCCTGGAAAACTGTGAAACACCCTCGTGATTTTTGAGGAATGTTTCTGGTATATATATCGTCAGCAGCAGCAGCAGCAACATCATTTTCAACCATTATCAATCCACTGCTACATGAAGATCTCCCCAAGTTTCTTCCACAACGGTCTGTTTTGAGCCAGTCTCCTCCATGTCACTCCGGCATGCTTTCAAATTTTATCCACCCATCTCCCATGTGGTCTTCTTCTATGTCTTTACCAGTCCCTTGGAATCCAGTCTAAAATTTCGGTTGTCCATCGGCGGTCCGTTCTTCTGGCAGCATGTCCAGCCCATTGCCATTTCCGGGATTTTAATCTGTTCACAATGTCTTCCACTCTTGTCAATTTCTTTATGCATGAGTTCCGCTTCTTATCTCTCCTAGTTACATCAAGCATGCATCTCTCCATGCTTCTCAGAGAGAAATAGAGAGAGAGTGAGAGAGAAAATGAAAGAGAGAGAGAGAGAGAGAGAGAGACAGAGATGCAGCCAGTGCGACATGAAGGCAGAGGGAAATGTATTGACATGACCAACCTTAAAAAGCATCATAATATCTTCAAATTGGAATTGAGGAGCAGATTCTCCGCTCTAGAAGATCTAACATCAGAACAAGTGAACATCTCTGAAGTTAACAGAAAACTATCCAAAGCTCCTATGGAAACAGCAAGAAAAATAAGTGGTACTAAGAACAAGTTGCATATGAACAAAATATCAGGAAAAACATATATGCTAATGCCAAACAGAAGGCAGATGGGGACAAATAAAGAAGGTAACACTTCCAAAGTGGAATATATAGAGCTATGCAAGACAGCACGAAAAAGTATCACTGAAGACGTAAGGAAATTCAACTGTGCACTAGTGAGAAAAGCCATTGAAAACAACCAAAGCCTGAAGAGAGCAAAGGGGCATCTCAGTAAGGGAAGAAAACAGATTATGGCCTTGAGAAAAGAAAATGGCACTGTAACGAGAAATAGAGGCGAGATTTTGACGACTGAAATTTTTCTGCTCAAAACTATATGAAAGGGATGATACACCTACTCTTGACATTACGAAAGGTAACAGTACCAATGTTCCTCCAGTCCTCCCGGCAGAAGTTACACATGCAATTAAGAGCATGAAACGGGGAAAAGCTCCAGAATAAGATGGAATGACCGTGGATATTATGCAAGAAGCAACTGGAGAAATTGAAACTAGACTCGCCCAAGTTTTCACTAGATGTCTCAATGAAGGGAAGATTCCTCAGGATTGGAACAATGCTATAGTGATCCTGCTACATAAAAAAGGTGACATTGAGGATCTCAGGAAGTACAGGCTCATCAGCCTCCTACCAGTGGTTTATAAAATTTTCACTAAAGTTCTTTTACATCGCTTAAAGCTAACACTGGACACTGCTCAACCGAGAGAACAAGATGGATTCAGGAGTGGCTACAGCACTATAGATCATATCCATGTGCTGAGAGAACTAAATGAAGGAAGGAACGAGGGAATATGAACTCCCATTATGTATGACTTTTATCGGTTATGAAAAGGCCTTTGATTCCGTGAAACCATCAGTAGTTGAAACGGCTTTGAAATCCTGTGGTATTGAAGATGCATGGATTAGTATTGTTAGCAACATTTATGAAAATGCAAATGCAAAGGTAGGGTTATTTGAGGATACAGTACCAATAAAAATTAGAGAGGAAGTCAAACAAGGTTATAGCATATCTCTCAAACTCTTGAATACCACATTGCGAAAATGTCTTTCAATCATTGAACTTGGAAAACAAAAGGATAAAGATTAATGGAGATTACTTAACTCACCTTAGTTTTGCTGATCACGTATCATTTTTGCAATTGCCCCTTCAGAACTGCAAAGTATGACCCAGGAACTTGCTGACAAGAGTAAAGAAGGTGGATTAAAAATGAATTTCAGAAGACAAAACTGATGTACAAAGCTTTTACAAGAAATGAAGATTTATAGATTGATGGGAAAAAGCTGAAGATAACCGATACTTACTGTAAATTTACCTTGGACAACAGATATCAAACAAAGGTCATATTGATGAAGAAATTAATCGACGATTAAAACTTAGTTGGAGAGCTTATGGAAGAAACAGTGCATTTTTTAAGAGCAATATGCCATCATGTCTTAAAAGAAAAGTGTTTAATCAATGCATCCTTCCAGTGCTTACGTACGGAGCAGAAACATGAACCTTAACTAAAAAAGACATACAAGCACTGCAAACAACTGAAAGAAGCAGGAGAGATGCATGCTTGGTGTAACCAGGATAGATAAAAAGAGAAACTTATGGATCAGAAAAATGACAAGAGTGGAAGATATCATGATCAGAATAAAATCCCTGAAATGACAATGAGCTGGACATGTTACCAGAAGAATGGACCACCGATGGACAACCGAAATTCTAGATTGGATTCTAAGGAACAGGAAAAGACTCAAAGGAAGACCACATGGGAGATGGGTGGATGAAATTTGAAAACATGCGGGAGTGACATGGAGAAGACTGGCGCAAGACAGACCGTTGTGGAAGAAGCTTGGGGAGACCTTCATGCAGCAGTCGATTAATAACACTGCCCAATACGCATTTTGGTGCCGTGAAAGTTAAACCTATTCTTGGATATATTTCGGACGCTGATTCCAAAAATGGCATCAGCTTTGCCCTATCATCTCTAGTTTTTGAGATAGGACATACCCACCCTATATGCTGATTCCGCCGTTCATCCGTCAAAATTCGGGATGCTACATCGCATGATCTGCTATTTTTGACATGATCTTGACAAATATTAATGCTATATACATACTATTGAAACAAGCACATATCACTAAATCTGTATATTTCAACATAAGAGTATATAAAATTATCAGTCATTCAACATATGAGAAACGCCTTTTATAGGACTTTCTAGGGTGAGATCAACGAGGACAGTCCCACTGAAGGTTCCAGTAGTAATCTGCCATCATGTGGGTATCCCTCCTACCCTGGTATCTGTCTTCCATAGTTTTTATGTCCTGGTGAAATCTTTTACCTTGCTCTTCGCTTAAATCACCAAGGTTTTATGGAAACCGATCTAGGTGGCTGTGTAGATAATGGACCTTGATGCTCATATTACAGCCAAGCTTATTAAAATTGGAGAGTATGTCCTCAACTAATTCATAGTAGTTATCTGCCTTAGAAAGTTTAAGAAAGTTTTTGACAACTAGAACAAACGAACTCCAGGCACAAGACTCAATGTTGTTCACTGAATCTATGAAATACGGATCGTTTATAAGCTGCCTTATCTGGGGGCCATCGAAATTCCCTGCTTTCAGTTTTTCCATGCTCAGTCCAGGGAATGTACGTGATAAACAGCCAAAGCACAAATCTTCTGTGTTCAACGCCTTTACAAATTGTTCAATTAGGCCTAGCTAGATATGTGAAGGTGGCAGGATGATTTTGTCTCTGCTTACAAAAAGTTCCTTAATGGCATTTTGTTCTCCAACTACCATATCTTTTCTGAGAGGCCACACTTTTCCTATCCAGTGGTCGTGTTCGGCTCTGCTGTCCCAAAGACATATAAAGCATGGATATTTTATGTAGCCACTTTGCTGACCAAGGAGAAAGTTCACCATCTTTAGGTCTACACGAATCATCCATTAATGTTCTTGATACTTCAGTTTTTCCAAGACTAGAGAGATTGTCTCGTACGTCTCTGTCATACTGGCTGAGTGACCAATTGGAATTGAGCCATATCTGCTGCCGTTGTGTAAAAGAACACATTTTAAACTCCACTTGGAGCTATCAATGAAAAGGCACCATTCATTTGGCATGTATGATGATAGACCCATTTTCCTGAGAAGGCCACTGACATTATTGCAGAACACTAGGTTATTGTCCTTAAAGAAAAAGGGTAGCAAATCCTTTTCTCTGCTACGGTAAAACGTAATGTTGGTTTTAGATTGAAGTAAATTCTTTTCATTCAACCTGGAGGCCAGCAATTCTGAAGACTCCTTTGAGAGGTTCAGATCCCTGATGAGGTCACTCAGTTCCTGTTGGTTTAAAGGTTGAGCACTTGATGAAGTTCTTACGAAATCACTGTCACTTTCCCCACTGCTGTTATCTTGTATGAGATCAGACGTGCTTGATTCCTCATCCTCTGGCAGCTCTGGTAGGTAGATGAAAGATGGAATGGGTACCTCATTTAAGTGTGGATGCTGTCGTTTTGCTGAATCGAGGTCGGGATATGTCCAATTGCTTCGATTGTTTCGATTGATGCCCGTGATGTTGACAGGACAAAAAATAACAGTCATCACGGTGGTTTTTAGGTTCCCTCCACACCATTGGTATTCCAAATTTCAGAGAGCTCCTTTTTCCATGTGTCCACTGCCGTAAATGCTCCGTGCAGGTTTTGCATACAATAATGGGAGCCCACAACTTATCCTTGTCTCCAAACTGAACACCAAAATAACCAAGATATGCCCTCTTCACAACTCAGAAATAGGTTTCCTGCTTTCTTTAAAAGATGTACTCGCCACAAATGTAGCAAAAGACATCTGGATGATTCAAGCAACTTCTTCGTGGAGATGCCATGTGGTCTACGCAATCTGAAAACAAAATTCGATCAGATTAGATTATCTGGTTGTTCACAAACTCCCAATTAGACTAACAGACATTGGCTTTACACTCATAAAATAACAATATACACTGACTTTACGCACATAAAATAACAATATTTCTTCACATCAGCATATAGGGCGGGTATGCCCTATTTCCAAAACTAGAGCTAATAGGGCAAAACTGATGCCATTTTTGGAATCAGCTCCCCAAATATACTAAAGATAAGATAACTTCCGAGGCACCCGAAAAATATATTTTTTTGTTGGGCTGTGTAATGGTTGTTGTTGATGATGATGATGATGATGATGATGATATAGTTATATCTAGGGCGGATCTAGAAGTAGCCGATACCTTGGACAACAGATATTTAGCGAGCGCCATACCAAAAAAGAAATTAATAGGCGTATAAAACTTGGTTGGAAAGGTTTGGGAACAATTTTCGAACAGCAATTTACTGTTATATCTTGAAAGAAAAGTGTTTAATCAGTTGATCCTACCAGTTCTTATTTATGGATCATAGACACGGACCTTAAGTAAACAAGTTAGTGAAATCATGCAATGCATTGATTATGATACGCTTTCCAACATACCAGAAATCATTACTCAAGTTATTACTCAAGTTATGAGGATAATGGCTGTAGAATAAATCTCGCTCCTTTGACCTGATCTTTGACCCCATTTAGATGATATTCTGCAGAACCGGTAAAGTATACTTCCAGAACAACATAATAAAGTTTTGTCTCAATCGAAGTATTTTTACGCAAGTTATGACGTAAAGGGTTATTAATGGAATGCATTCCGGTCCTATGTCCTGACCTTTGACTCCACTTCACCCATTTTCAATAGGGTTCGTCCGCAGATGGTCCCTTACGACATACTAAATTTTCATCGAAATCGAACCATATTTACGCAAGTTATGATGCATAATGGCAATGAAATGCATCCCGTTCCTATGTCCTGACCTTTGATCCCATTTTACCTATTTTCAATAGGGTTCATCCTCAGGTGGTCCCCTACCACATGTTAAACTTTCATCGAAATCGAACCATATTTACGCAAGTTATGACGCATAATGGCAATGGAATGCATCGCGCTCCTATGACCCCATTTCGTACAATTTCTATAGGATTCGTCCCCAGAGTGTCCCCATACCACATACTAAAATTTCATCGAAATTGAACCATTTTTACGAGAGTTATCGGGCGGACAGACGGACGGATAGACGGACAAAGCTGGAGCATATACGCTTCTTCAACCTACGGTTGGAAAGCGTAAAAAATACATACAGAGACTCCAAAGAGCTCAGAGAAGCCTGGAGAAATGCACGCTTTTTATAAGCAGAAAAGATAGTAGAGGAGCTCATGGAACAAAATAAATCACCGGAGTGGATGACATCATGTTCAACCCTGAAGTGTCGCTGGGATGGACATAAGTGCTAGAAGAACTGAGCACCGTCGGAAAACTGAAATACCAGGCTGAAGAAGACCACGTAAGAGATGGGTGGATGAAATTCGAAAGAATGCCCGACCGACATGGAGGAGAGTAGCTGAAGACAGAAAACTGTGGAAGTGACTGAGGAAGACTTTTACTTAGTAGTGATTAATATGGTTGACAGTGGTGTACCGGAAAAACTCTAGGTCCTCCGCAAAAAAATGTTTTCGAGGCCCTTTTGTGAAAATCCATTAGCTTTCAATTACTCAAAATGTGTACTTCCATATTATTAACTAGGCTTTACAGGTGTTTTAATAAATAAAATTCTTTGGAACCTATGAGTAGTTTTCGTAAAATCAAAATTATTTCACTTTATCGCGTGAAAAACAAATGTGTACGTTATATTTAAAATAATTATCCTGGTTACCGATACAAATTACTACATAAAATGCTTATGTCAAAGTTAATCACATCATGCAAAATTTATTATTTTAAAGAACTAAGGCCTGCTTTTTGGAATGCTTCACGATTGCACACACAAAACATGCAACTGTCATGTGACACTGTCTAATGACTTTTCCGATTTATATGAAATGTCACAACATAAGTAAGCAAATAAAAAAAAGCTCTTAAGAAGCTCCACCAAGAAAACTCAACTACTCTCCAGAGGGACCAATAACTTCGTAGATATGTAGGTGCCATAGGTTATTATTCAACCGTAACTCCTGTTCTCAAACCCATTTGAAGAAACTTTCACCTGGAATTCGGAAGACGTACTACAAACATTTTCCAGTTAATTAAAAAAGATCGAGACCAGGTAACAAAGCTAAACAAATTTGGCGTTTACAGCATCCCCTTAAAAAGTATTGATGCTGACACTCCCGATAGTAAATATATATAGGATCTACAAAACGTATACTAGCAACAAGACTGAAAATTTTTGCATTGTCTCGACTCGTGTGCGATGGCCTGCACTATCCAGTTTTGAATGATGCTTCCATCATCGTAACACCTAGTGCTGTCTCTTCATTGCTGTTCACTGAGAGTCTTGTAATTGCTACTCAGAGACATTTATGCTGTAATGACAATGTTCCAGTATCTATACCTACAATCTGGGAACTATTTACAGGTTCGAATACGAGGCAAACTGAGGACGAAATCACTTAATCTCGATTCTGCTATATAGTGCAGCACCTTGTTGTATCTCCAGATGAGAACAACACAATTAATTTAGTTACCTACTAACATTCCTTTATTTTTACAATGCAGTTATTGTATGCATACCTGCATTCCATCTTCTTTATTTTCTTTATTTCATGATACATGCCACGTCGTTTGACAATTTGATGCACGTGACATTATGTCATTTTAATATCTGATATCTATATTATGTCACGTAACACTCTACTTAAACGTATTCCTTCTTCTGTATCGGATGATGGGTTCTAGGGAAACCTGAAAGTTCTTATATTTGTATATACAATAAAATCTTTAAATTCAGCCAACGAATTTAAATTTGTATTGTGAGTGACTCTTGTTATTAAGATCGTGAATTGAAGGCAACTACCTCTTTGGACTATTTCTGCACGAATTTGAATTCTCCTAAAGCAAAGTAACGATTAAGAAATGTAAGACAAAAAACGTAAAACTACTTAAATTATTTACTCTGGAATATAAAAAACGCTCTCAATATAATGCCACTATATTTTGCACATAGCGGTTTGACTCTGTCATAAAAACAAATGACATAGGTCTCTGATTTTTCGTTCCTGCGAAGAACACGTTTTATTTAGTTCATTATATTTGGAAGGGTGCATAGTTAGGTGAAAACAACTGCAATGAATAACACCTTATCCTCATTGGTATAAAAATTTCCTCATTGAACTAATATTTTTTAATATTCTCTTGTTAATATACCTGCATAGAAACTATTGCAAGGACTGTAAATTTGAGGCCCCTTATAACAGCAAGGGCTATTACAAGGGGCCTATAGTTCTTTTGAATAGCTGCTTCCCCGTTATCCATCCAGTTTTTATGAGCTAAAGCAACGAAAATTATTTCTTAAAATTTTACGTACTGTGAGAAAAAAATGTTTCTCTTCTTAATACTTCATTCAACAGCTTCATTCAATAGCCTTAATTCTTGGCTATTTCTTTAACCAATTTCATACGAAATTCCTACAGAAAATTTTTGAAATATTTTTGCTCAGGCTAGAGACCCTTTTAACCATGCCCTCCTCCCTCCCCGCCGCACTGCGGAGGTTACGGGGGCTATCAGTACGCCCCTAATGGTTGATGATTAAATATAAATATGTAGCCACTTCCAATGCACCAGAGATTTTCATAACATCCTTGAATTATTTCTCTGCTCGTGTGAATGCGTTATAGGATTTGAACTGAAAATATATTGTGCTGTAGCGTTTAACACATTTCAGAGATTCTAAAAAAAAAAAAAAAATGACGGAAAGAGAGATACAACACAAAAAATAACTGAAAAACCAAAAAAAGATATATTTATAATAAACATAAATTATCTGTAGGTAAAACAAAAGCTCTCATTTCCGTGTTCGTATCTGAAGGTAATTCAAAAAAGCAAAAAATTTCAGTTTATTCCGCTATTTCGTGAAGATTGAAAAAACTAAAAAGTGCAACGGAACTGCCTCAGAAACATATGCAGCCTGTTATCAGCTTTTTTTTCCCCCCACAAGATTTTTTGTTGTCGTCGCAGTTACTAAAAGCAACCTTGGCATAAAGCCCGTGCCCTTAACTGTGAGAGAAAGGTTGAAAGCCAGAAGGAGGCCTTCTGCCTGAGTCAATTCGAAGACACCTGAGATGAACATGGGGAAGAGGAGGGGGGGGGTTCGACGTCACACGATCTTCCACCCACCCACGACATCCCACCCCCAATTGCTTTGCCCTCCCTCCCTTCGTCATGGCCTCCCACATATTACCATGTCATGAAGGACGGCCCAACATTTTTCAGCGTAGAGTGAGTTCCTACAGAAGTGTGAGAAAGCACTGTGCTTCAGACTAACTCGACATCCGCTCGAGACGACTCGCTCGCTTGCCGACCTCCGCAACGTCCCTTGTTCTATTTCTTCTCTAGGTTTTGGAACCCACACGTAAGTACCACTAAAACAGTGTGGGAAATATTTATTTTCTCCTGGTCTTTGTCGTTATTGAAATCGCAATTTGGAATCTTCGTAGTCTTTTGATTTTCTGAACGTGGCTAAAAGAATGGTTTCTGATATGCGTGGTCCCTTCCATGGGCGCCTGCGGGAAATTTTTCAAGGGGGGACAACTGTAATTAATTAATGTTTGGCTAATATGCAGAAAACAGTCATTCGTGAAAATGAAAGATTAATACCATCACTATTACTGCTAGTTACTTGCTACACTGGAACACTACAATTGTTATTATTAATTGATGCTGCTCTTGAAGAAAGTGTATGTTAGTAATAGTACAGTGTTTCTTTCAGGACTTTTTGGCCCGGGGGGGGGGCAAATGGAACCCTAGAGGGGGCAAGTTTTCCATTTGATATAGATAAATATATATATAATTTTAACTACTATATTTATATATATAGAAGTAATTACTATATATCTAGCACAGGGGTGCATTTAGAGAAGGCCTTGCCCCCCCCCACCCTGGAAAATGTGTCATTTTTTTGTTTTTTGGTTAAAATGCGACTTACATTAGAAAAAAATGCCTTAATTTAATAAAAATGTATCAACTTACATTAGAAGAAAATCCTTTAATTTTCCTTCAATTTTTCATTAACTTTGATTTTATTCCAGATGGTGAATTTCAAAAACTTCCTATTTTCGTCTAACCCCCGAAGAAAAATTCTATATACATCTGTGATATAGTTATTACTTCTTCAGACATTTCAGGATTAACAAACTTTTTTCAGCTAAAAGAGGGTGAGGGGGTCCGTAGGCTTGAAATTTTCATCTATTAAAATGCATTCAACGCACTCTTGATCCTGAATCACGATTCCCAAACAATTAGCTATGATTAGTCTACTTATTGTATTTTGAAGAATACCATGCGTCGTAATACACTTTTTAATAAAATAAACTATAACTAGTACCATTTGAACAAATATTAAAAAATATATAATTGGAGAAATATTTGTAGCGTAAAAAGAAACGAAACTTCCTTTTTCATCATAACCTGAATTTATTAAAATTTGGTTCGGTAACCTAAAATGTCTCGGAGGGGGTCGTTTCCGGGAGGGCTTCGCCCCCCTGGATGTATGCCTGAAAGAAACACTGGTCATGTATTATCATGTACATTGGTAACTGTTTTCAAAATAATGAACAGTGTCGAGCAGGGCCACGCCAAGCCTTTTAAGTTCAGCACACACCACACTGAGCGGAACTTGTTTGGGCCTACTACCTTACCGTTTACTAGGTTTTCTGCTTTCACGTTATCGTTTTCCAATTCCAAATTTCCAATAAAATTGGGATATTAAATTAAACGCTCCAAACTCCATCTTTCCTTGTGGTCCAGTTGTGTGAGTGTAAAAAAAAAAGTTATAAATGAAATAAAATAAAATAAAATAAAATAAAATAAAGGGAAAAATAATTCCACAGGAGGGTCAAATGACCCCTGTGACACCCCCCCTGTTGGAGCCCATGATTCTTTCTAAGAAACCAGTTTGGTATGGCTATATTTTAAACGAAACTAAATGAATGCAACAAAAGACACATTTCATGCACGCTTTTCTTAATATCAATTTTTCACGTAGGGGCTTGAAAATATTTCCGAGGGTGTGAAGTGATCTGTATTTTTGCAGTTTGTCTTCATAACACTACTCAGCAATCTTTCGACCTACTTCGATGGAAGAAAATTACCGAAATACATGAAACAACATAATAAAGGAATGAAGTCTTCACTAGTGCATCATCTCTACAATGCGGCGTTTAGTAAAGAGTGCACAAATGCAACAGAAAATGAAAATTCTTCTTTTCCTTTTTCGAGGGAGGGGCTGAAAAGTTTAGTAGCTTCACGTCCAGTAAAGAAATTGCTTCCCACAGAATTAAAATCACAACTTTTTGTGATTAAATGTGAATGACGTTAAAGTACGGCCCAGTGCCTATTGATGAGTATCTTTCACGGAGACGAATTTTAACGTTTCTTCCTTAGTTCAAAATTCTTCATTCAAAAAGTCTTCGTGTATAATAAATAGTTCCTCTGCAGAACTAAAACAGATATTCTGGACGCTCGTGACAAAACAGAGCAATAAAATTTGCTTAAAATAAAAAATCAAATTATGCGATTAAAATAATATTATTTCCAATTTTGCTGAAACAGATCATAATTTGTTGTCAAACTTCTGAAATAAGTTATCTGTGAATTTATATTTACAGTATGAATTTTTTTAAACATGTTTTGATGTTAATCTCGTAGAGTGAGTTTTTTACAAATTTAACCGCTTTTAAAGTAAAATTAAGTGGAGTAATTGCTGAGTTATAGAAATTTTAACCATTTTGGGAGGAAATTATGAGCATTAATTTTAGCTGGTTACTTAAAAAAAATTATTCCCCTGAATACTATGAAAATAGGGATATAAAATTCTGAAGATTTGTGAATTTGTTTTCCAATTTTTTAAAATAAAGGTCGCTTACTTTCACTATTAAATTCTGTATTGAATCCTTACTTTCACTATTAAATGCTGAATATCTGTGAATCTTTTTCAAAAATTTTGAGGTAAAGGTCACTTACTTTCACAATTAAGTTCCGAAGATTTGTAAATTTTTTCCAAAATTTAGAGACAAAGGTCACTTACTTTATGGGAAGTAACGACTTCATTAATTGTTCCTACGTTTTATATTTTACTTTTTCCTTTCTCTTCAAATATATTTCCAAACGATCTTAAATATTTTTAAAGACATCGTACAAATTAATGAAATATTAATCTACAAAACACAAGCCCATACTCCTGCATTTGCGACTGTTTCTTGATTATGATATTTTCCTGCTAATACAGTGAAAGCAAGACATCGTTGAAGTATTTCAATAAGACGCATTGAAGAGATCAAGCTATTCACTAAAACCACGACTGGAAAGCAGAATTGAGTGGAAAAGGATTCAAGGCAGACCAATAGTTAGCTGGAAACTGGAAATTACTGACATCCTAAAAATGTGAGTATGTGATGTTTTTCCTGAAGAATAAGATCCCAAGATTTGGGAGATTTCCCATAGGAACAGCGGATATTTCGGATATTAGACAGTGGTAAAAAATAATTACTCTCTGGGAAAAAAAGTGGATTTCCCATAGTAACCGATTGGAGACATTTCTTAAGACTACCCTGAGACAAGATACCGCAACTCCTTCAACAGTTGTAACGTACCAGGAGATGTGACGTACCTGCCAGAAGGACGCACAAGGCAGATAGGAATCAGAATAAAACGTCCGCGTAGCTCAATTGGTAGAGCAACTTATTCCGGAATGAGGGGACCCGGGTTCGAATCCTGGCGCGGATAAAAATGACGGAGAAATTCACTTCGTTATACAGTTTAAAATGCACTGGAGGAGGGTCACTGAGAAGCATTTTTGCATGCACAAAATCTTTCCACGCCGGCAGCAGCTGGTACGAAAGCTCATAAAACATATGAAATGTGCTATTTTAGTGACATATTTCACTTTTATGGACGTATTAAAATGAAGAGATGAAACTTAAGCCTTTAATTTTTTTCCCCTGGAAGGGGGAAGCTTTTCATATGTTGTCATGCGCATTCCAAACATTCAGGCTAAACCTACCCAGGAGAAAAACTAGAGCACCAGGATCTGAGGAAATACTAACTTTCAGAAAACTTACATAAAATTATCTAATCTAACTGAAACTTATTTATGAAGCTTAGAACTGAGTACAGTTTAGAAAAAGAAAACATTATTGAGAAAATAGAATGCTCTATTAAAATGACACGACGTTGCTCTGTTAACTAAACCTCTGCTAATGACACTCAAACTTGAGATTTTTTTTTTTTTTTTTTTTTTTTTTTTGCGATGGATGTCCCTCATTATGAGGAAGGTTTTGTGTGTAATTCTGATTTCTCCAGCACGCAGCTCTGCTTCCAGCATATTTCTTCCTTGAAATATATTTGTACTTATGCAAATGTGGTTGAAATATCTTTGGATAGTGTAAGAGGTCAGGTCAAAAGGCTGAAAGGTAAGGTCAACTTCAGATGAGAGTGAATCAAGGATGGTAGGAAGAGGAGAAATGGAAAAAGGTATACACATTCAGCTCAGCGCACTAGAAGATGATGCAAAAAACATTAACAATGATTGTTTAGATTGCCTAAAACAAAGCTTAGAGGAAAATCTTCGAATAGTTATTTATATATGAATGAAGTCATATGGTTAAGAGATATGGTATTAATGCTTTTTCTCAGTAACAAGTCAAATCTATTCTTTGGGAGATAAAATATCCATGCACGGACTATAAAATATTATGCTTCTCCTGTTTGTGTCCAGCTTAAACAACAGCAAAATTTGCGGGGACTTCTTCTTCCACCCCGAAAGATCTTGCAAGCAGTTTCTAATCATTGTGTTTTAATTGTAAATAAATCTCGTATTTTAATTCTGCAATTGGAACATATTGGTTTAATTTAATGTACATAGATAGCGTTTAACTTGATATACGTTTCCACGTATGTGTTTTTTATTTTTCGACAGATGGATTTTGTGTAAGCATGCTGCTTGATCACATGCAACCATGGGCGCCTGTAGGAAATTTTTCAAGGGGGTCAAGTGTAAATACTTAAGGTTTGGCTAATATGTAGGAAACCGTAATACGTGAAAATGAAAGATTAATACTATTACTACTACTACTTACTTACTACTACTACTATTATTATTATTAATTGATGCTGCTCTTGAAGAAAGTGCATTTTAGTAATAGTCATGTATTATCATGTACATTGGTAACTGTTTTCAAAATAATGAACAGTGTCGAGCAGGGCCACGCCAAGCCTTTTAAGTTCACCACACACCACTCTGAGCGGAACTACTACCTTACGGTTTGCTAGGTTTTCCGCTTTCACGCTATCGTTTTCCAATTCCAAATTTCCAATAAAATTGGGATATTAAATTAAAAGCCCCAAACTCCATCTTTCCTTGTGGTCCAGTTCTGTGAGTGTAAATAGAAAGTAATAAATAAAGTAAAGGGGAAAATATTTCTACATGAGGTCAAGTGACACCCCCCCCCCCCCCGTCAGGCGCCCGTGCATGCAACTTCGAACTCAAACTCAGCACCAAAATGGCCGCCAGAATGATTGCGACCATAACATCAACAGACAGATTAAACCGTATATCGTTTCAATGATACCTACGTTATTGCTACCCACGGGGGAAAATATAATATGAAAAACTAAAGACAGTTTTAATAAAAAACTGCCTTTTTGTCGCGCTTTACTTCCGATGCTGAAATATCGCAACAAAAACAAAGAAACATTTCTGAGAACTAAAGAAAAAACTGTTGATCCCAAAAGCTAAAAATTATGTAGCGCAATTTTTTTTATACTGGCTGAAGTTTATAAGATTTAAAATATTTTTTTTTCCAATTAGTCCTGTAAAAACTGGTATATTAAGACTATGTTGTACGTGGGGGAGGAGGGGATAAATGTACATTTGCGCCATTTGCGCTTGAACGAAAATAAAAGATATGTGGAAGCTATTTTTTTAAGTGCGACATCTGTTCCAAACAGAAAAGAATTTTCTAAGTCAACTTACAAAAGGAGAGTGAGTGGTGTTCTGTGGTACAATTTAACAGGATTTAGAATCCTGTTAAATGTAAAATTTTAGTCCTCCCTCCGGCACTGGACTAAAATTTCAGATGGTGAAGCTCACATTAATGAACGCAGAGACGAATGAACAGACAATATGATAGCATGTACGCACCACTTCTAAGAACATGTAGGTAAAAAGCTATGTAAAAACCATAAGTGGGTTCCTAACCAACAGGCAGCTTCGATAAAATTATATCATATTTATGTAAGCTTAGCATAACTATATATTAAGATTTCGTAAGAACTAAATCACAAAAATTAGCATTCAATCAGGTATTCTCATAGTTACGAAATATTTTGTGGTACATTTTAGTTTCTTCTACGAAGTTTCCCAAGATATATTTATGGTCCCTCTAACTGAGAGGCCCAAGCTATACTTATATATGTGTGTTAGAAAGTTTTTCAACACGAACGGCGAGATTTTTGTGCTTGCTTTCGAAGCGCTTGATTAATGCTTTTTGGTGATTACTTTTAAACTCTGATAGCTGCATATTCATCAGCGATTTCACTGGAAATATTGCAGTAAACATTTCTGAAGAAAAATAGAGAAAAGAACTGAAGAAAACAATTTTAACTACATATTTAATTAGCAAGTATTTATAATATTCAGGGGAAAGTTTATGAAGACTTGGTTAGAACAAACTACATGTCTAACTATTTAAACATTTTTCAATAAAGCAAACTATTCTCAGAGTCTATTCGACGTAGCTGCTTTTATTTCTTCTCAAAAACTTCTCTTTTTTGTAAGGTTCGAGGCAATCAAGTAGAAAAAATTCCGCAACATCATTTCTAAGCTCTATATACAAAGTTTCTGCATTAAATATAAATTAATATAACAAAACTTTTTGCTAGGATTTACATAAGGGTGTCAGTTTACCTTATTATTAAGGTAACAAAATCTATTAAAGAACTCACACCTACATTTCCAGTTAGTCATGCCTTTCGATGGTGTTTAATGTGTTACCGTAAATTTTCTCTTGGAGCTCATTCTTGCCGTAATGTAATCAAAAATTTGTATGAAAAACTGTAAGAAAATCTTTGCTAGTTGGAGGAGAAAGTGATCTGAAAATTGAAGTGGATTTATAGGAATCAGATCCGCCTTGTTTTACCCATGGACTTATTATTTCTGTAAGCAGCCCTCTTAAATATTAGTAGTGATCATGACGCAAAAACTTGCAAATTAGAAAGATAGCATTAAGGTTTCACGAACATGTCTTTTTGACAATAAAACCTCAAATTTAAAGTTTCAGAATTACGATGAAACTTGTCGAAAGTTTCAGTACACTGAATATACCGTGCCCACAAACAGTTAATGTTTCTTAATTTGGGGTGGGGGGCTAGCGAAGGGGTTAACGACCACGTAAGCAATTCAATGGATTATAAGCAGTCACCCGTCCGTAATTTAGGGCCACTGGTTCCAAGGAGGAGAAAGAACCAGTGCCGTAAGACAAACACATCACTGGGTCCGGATTCAAGCGGGATTCGAACCCATCGCACCCATCTCGGACGAATGATTAAAAGGCAGCATTTCGTACCACTTCTCACCACGACGGAGTTTCTTAAACTATATTATAGGTCATTTAAATAAAAATTCCGTGCCAAGAAAATGATAAAATAATTGCCATTCTCGCCGCAGTGCCATCAAGCAAAATATTTTCCACTGCATCTTCGATAAATAATTGTATCCTGGCAAAAAGAAATAAGCATTTAAGCTACAAAATCGCACGATAGGAAAAGCTGGAAAGTATTTAAAAAGGAAATGTTGTAAAAAGTTAGTTCTCCATCCGGTCGAAGGGGAAATTTTTCCATCTATGTTGTAGAAACAGAGATGTCGTGACAATTGCAATTACACTCTTAGTGAAAAAATGTTACACCACATGAAACGAAAGATTCTCACATAAGAAAACATCTTGATGATGCCTGCATTTACCCGATCTGAATAATTTATTTCCCAAGCTCGTAAAATCCGTCTGTCGTGTGTTACAGGTTCGGGAAGTATGAGTATGTGTGCATGAATGTTGATTGTTTGTAATTAATGCATTATTCTCTGGAAGTATAAAAGCGTCGAAGTAGCCAATTGTTATTGGAGCTCAGCAAGTGGATTTGTCAGTCACAGTGATGTGCTGCGAATATCACAACTGTCGATGGTGACATCACGCACACTGTATCACTGTCCATAGATCGACTACTGTTCAAACAAGGTAGAGAGCGACTGAAAAGTGAACTTTGTCCAGGTCGCTCAGTTGAAATGATATGGGAAAATGTTCCGAAAGGGCGTGTTTACTTTAACAGAAAAAGTGACGATTTTGGCTGGGCAGATTGCTAAAGAAATGAATTGGTTGGAGTCCTGTAGAAATGATTTTGCAGGAAAATCTTCTCTGTCTGAAATGTGGGTCCCAAAAATGTCTCTATCCACTGCGGTTCATACACACCCATACACACACACATACACACGCACGCACATGTCGTTTCCCATGCTCCTGTCCAAAATTGTCTGCGTTTCACTCCAGCTTCTTCAACTTACATTCTCTGAAAATCTTGTTCCCTAATAATACTTTTTCGGAATGATCATCTCCATGGGACACATTTCAGAGACAAAGAAAAAGTACAAAAGGACACAAAAGCATGGTTTGCGAAAACCCATGGTCTTATTCCCGAGGGCTAACAGATCTGGGGCAGTATTATGCAAAGTGTAAAAAATGGAATACGTGGGTAATCTTCAGATGGTGATCTTGTTCAGCACTGAATGCAGCTGATGGCAAAGTCTACCATTGCTTGCCACGTGTAGGATCAAGTAAGAGATCTGTGAGTATGTAAAGCTTCAAAAGCAATAGTGTGATTCTCAGGAAGCAATTTCGTTCATACGTTAAATGAAATATTGTTAAATAATTCGCATCAAGTTGTGCTAACGAATCAGAGATACGTACTTCAAATAAACATAATAAACTCTTCGAACAAATATAGCACAGATGTGTCAGACATTATTATTATCATGCAGTATATCAAGACTGGGGGGAAAGGACTAGCATTGAACAGCAAGACGTCTGTAGTACCACATTTTTCGTCATATAATCTGCAGTTAGGTTCTGCGGATTATGCACAGATGTGGATAATACGCCGTTTTAAAAAAATGACATTTTGGCGGTACTCCGATTTTTAAAAATACCGTGTTGTAAATGTCAGGAGAGGTCGTATATTTGGAAAATTACCTGAAAAGCGTTAATTACTGGAAAACGTAACACAATACGAAAATGGAAGTCCGCAAACAGCTGGAAAGTTTCATATTTTTAACCGAGCATTTTGTCAGTTTGCACTCGTAGACGTTCACGTGACGTGAGAAGCTCAGTGCCACACACTTTCGCGGGGGCCACAAATCTAACTGCGGAACTACGTTCTACGGAATCTAACTGCTGGAACTACGTACTACGGAATCTAACTGCTGGAACTACATACTGCGGAGCCGCCCCCGCTTGGTGCCGCAGTGGTCTAATGGCTTCTGATCATTCGTCCAAATTCGGTCCCGATGAGGCAAGGATATTGTGTTTATCTTACGGTACTGGTTCTTTCCCTTCCCTAGAACCAGTGGCCCTAAATTAAGGATGGGTGACTGCTTATAACCCATTGAGTTACGCACGGTGGTCGTTAGACCTCAAAAAGAAAAAAAAAAAAAAAAGCAACTACGGAATTTAACTGCGGAGCTGCGGTAATGCTGAAAGACCTCGCTTAACCGGCCAAACCAGCCTCGTCGTTGATGTTTTAATTGTAATCTTGAAAACAACACTTTTCAGCTTCGTTCACAGTTTTCAGACATTAGAACTGAATCAGTATTATAAACTTGCACCGGCAAATAAAAGCTATGATTTTCGGTCCAAGTGTAACTTGTAAAAAATTATGTTAATCAAGCCAAGAAGATATGTGTGTTTGGTTCTTGTGTGTGACGGGGGAGCCCCTTTTTCTTTTGTTTAAGCCTAAATCATTAGGTAAAATGTTAGGCTCTATATTTTTGGGTTTTCGTTTTGTTAGACTGCTCTCTCTCTCTCTCTCTCTCTCTCTCTCTCTCTCTCTCTCTCTCTCTCCCTCCCTCTTTCTTTCTTACTCTCTTCCTCATTCTAACTCTCCTCTCACACACTCACTCTCACTCTCTCCCGCTCTCCCCCTCCCCTTCTTCTCTCTCTCTCTCTCTCTCTCTCTCTCTCTCTGATACCCTCTGAGCTTGCATTTTAAGTTTTTTGTTTCTGGTGCAGAGACCCTGTATTAGCTTCTTTCTTGAACCAGCTATATATAGCAAAGTAATTATTTATTTATTTTATTTTTATGGTGATTTTTGAAGGGAGTTTTTCGTGATTTGGAAGGTCGTAGGAGAAGATTTTTTCTTCTATGTTTTACAGTCCATTTTATTATATTACATTATTACAAGAGGTGTGCTCAGCACTTCACTGAGAAAACAGACTAAATGGAGGATGAACTTAGACGATCAGATTCAGTTTACAAGATGAGTGTATCATTAGATTGGTTATGCTGAAAAAAGATTTTCAAAAAGACTGCTAATAGGTTCTTCTTAAATCCAACTGCTTTGTACCTCTATTCTACGGTACAGATTATTATTTATTTTTTTAGTTTTGAAATTTAGCTGTCCGCGTGAACATCAAAGGCTACGAGGAGTAGCCAATCGCTAATTTGGAGACACTGGTTCCAGGAAATGTACCGAACCAGCTCCGTAATATTGTAAATTACTAAAATTCAAATGAATAAATATTTTCTTGAAAAAGAAGTGCACTTTTATAACTGTTAAAGGAAAAAAATAAAGTTTCACTGAAAAAATAATTAATCATATTGTTGCTTCCATTCCACCTAATCATCATATCCTGCTGGAAGTTCAGGAAACTGTGGTTTAAAGGCGAATAATGTATTTACTCTTGGACGCTTAGGAACAAACTCTGTGTGTGTGTGTGTGTCCTGTGCGTCGATTTCAGTCCAGTAGTTGGTTGTGGGTAGCTGAGGTGGAGGGACAACATTTGGATTGTATAGACATCAATTGGCAAAGGAAATTGTGATACGAAAAATTTGTTATAAAAATATAGTACTTGTAATTGCTTTTCGCTTAATTCCATAGATAACGTTTCATCCCTATTTTTAATGTCACTTTCATCTACAGACTCTTTTTCCTGTTGTTCAGTTTTCGTTCAAAGACAACTAAACTTTGTCGCAGATCTTTTTTTTTTTTTTTTTTTTTTTTAATTAACCATCTTTACAGAGTTCTAAAACAACAAAAGTTGTTCATCACCTTGCCTTTAAATTTTGCTATAAGCGTTTTAATATTGCATAGTCCGGTGTACTTTAATCTGGCATCTATGAAGCTGACGTTGAACACGTAACAAAAACTTTAAACAGCCATTAACAATATTTTTCGCTGTCGTATCCCTATTTTGTTAGAGTATCTTTATATTCGAACTATTGGCATTCTCTCAAGGAAACGCTGTGAGCAAACGAAAAAGTTCTAGCGAAGACTGATTTGCCTTGATATAAAGATATATTTGATTCTTCGGATATATATCTCCTAGATGAAAGCCCGTCAATAATGACCGAAAAATAAGATATGTGCATAATAAACAGGAACTGTACACCAACTATACTCAAAATAGTAGTATAACTATACTAATGATCCAAATTTCTTGGCGTAGAATAGAAATCAAAGTTTCCAAGCTTTCGCACATCAGCCAGATGGCTTTCTCAAGGAAGGTAGAGCTAACTGCAAACTGGATAACAGAACACTTCAGCAATTTGAACCCGGTGCTAGACAATAAATGATTGATCACATTTGCGTCTATTCATTTATTGTCTAGTCAAATCACCGCGTTCAAATTGTTGAAGTGTTCAATTATCCAGTTTGTAGTTAGCTGTCTAACTTCCTTGAAAAAGCCATCTGGTTGATGTGCGAAAGCTTGGAAACTGATTTCCATTCTACGCCAAGAAATTCGGATCATTAGTATAGTTATACTATTTTAAGACATGTACAGTAATTTTTTAATAACTAGATATTATTTTAGTTTGTGATGTCCAAATGTGAAAGAGCCGCCCCGGTGGCGCAGTTGTCTAAGTGATGACTTCTGATTATTTGTCCGAGAAGGGTCGGGGTTCGAATCCCGGTGTGGCATAGATGTAGTGTTTGTCTTACGGCACTGGCTCTCTCCCTTCCCTGGAACCAGTAGCTCTAAATTAGGGACTGGTGACTGCTTATAGCCCACTGAGTTGCTCACGGTGGTCGTTAAACCTCCAATCAAAAAAATAAATAAATGTGAAAGTATGTTTCATGAACATTACAACAATAAAAAAAGTACTACATCATAGACTTGTTACGTCACACGCTGACATGATTCGCAGTTTCCATTCACGGAACACTGTCCTGCCGAGAATTTTCATGTTCATAAATCTTGGGGAAATTGATCCCTTCGCTGAGATTTACGAAAAATAAAAATAATAGAAAATAAATAAATAAAAAAAATCATAGAATGAAAATTCTCTACAGTCCCACGTTTCAAAATTTTGTTTGGAAGGAGGAGAGAGATGAGGGAATAGTGGCCATGTTTGCTCATTTCTCAGCCCTGACCAAACAAACAAAATTTCATGATAAAAAAAAAGGATAATAGGCATTAAACTTCTTTTTTTCTTTTGGCTTAATTTATTTTTACTTTAGTAAGTTAAATAAAAAAAAAGGCAAGCAAAAGAAGTCACCATCAACCTTATTAGAAAACAAAATTATTCGTAGTAATCACGGAATGAGGAAAAAGCATTTTCATAAATTTTGTGCAAAAGAAAAGAAAATCTTTCTTTCAGCCTGCCATTTTAGGCAGGAGTTTAGAAGAGCTCTAAAATGTGTCACCCAAAGGTTCCCTCAAGCTATTTTTAGCTCAGCAGCATGCAAAAGGTTACATGGTCCCCTACGCTGAAGGTCAGAGATTGTAGAAATTACAACAATAGCATAAGCTCTTTTTTAATACCCGTAACTTCAATATAACAACACCTGCCCGAAAAGCTAAGCGTGATGTCACAAACATTTATTTTTCAGTTTGTACTATGGTGATGACGTCACATAATTTTGTCTGGGAAGCAGTTTTCATTCACAGAACACAGAACGAAAACACGATAACTGAGCGTATCGTCACAAATATTTCTTTCTCAGTTCTTGCTAAAGTGATGACTCTTCCCACTGCGCCACCAAAGTGGGACCAACGGTCAAACGTTCAGACAAGGGAAATTATATTGTTTGTCTGATATCTGAAGGAATCAGCTGTAGCAATTAAAGTAAATCACCTTCTAACATTACATATCACTCACAAATGTGCGTGCCGCTCCGGTGACGCAGTGGTCTAAGCGATGTCTTCTGATCATTCGTCCGAGATAGGTCCGGGTTCGAATCCTGGTGAGGCATGGATGTTGTGTTTGTCTTACGGCACTGGCTCTCTCCCTTCTCTGGAGCCAGTGGCCCTAAATTAAGGATGGGCGACTGCTTATAGCCCATTGAGTTCCTCACGGTGGCGTCAAACTTCCAATCAAAAAAAGAAAGGGGCGGGGGTTACGTGTTTTGAAAATGTTCGATGGGCTGGAATCCACCTCTTGAAGGAACTCTTGCACGTGTTAGTATTTCAGTGTATTTATTTCGTCAGGATATTTCGGCTGATTCATCAGAATTTTCTTTTCGGAAGACGCCTTCGCCAAATGTAACTCAGCACGCTGCAGGGACCGCGGATTGCAGACACAATATTCCACTCAGCATGGCTTGTGATTATTTTTAAAGCTTCCGCTTCAGAATCATAGTAAAGCAATGCCGTCATGTTATGTCTGAAAATAAACAGTTGAAAAGCTTATCCAGCTGTCGCATAATGTTGTTATGAGGAAGTAAAGTAGGGAACACATAACATATCGAAACGCCCCACCGAGTCTGCACATAATTATTCTCCAAACTCCAAACAAAATGCTTTGAGGTATAGAACAGTTGTTTTTGCAGTTGCGTCACATACTCTTACACATTTCACTCGCTAAATGAAAATATATCGTTAAAACTTCACAGTGAATAACATTTTGCTGAAAAATATAGCAGACGAGAGCCCTCTAGAAGTACAAATGAAGATAGTTGTATTTGTGTGAAGCAGTCTAAAGCTGCATCTAAAGCAAGGTAAACCGCGGCGGTGGTCGAATGGTCAGAAGCGCAGGTTTCTGATTAGTCGTCAGCATACTGGACGCGCGTTTGGGTCCCAGAGGAAGTGTAAGTGGTGTGTTTGACTTACGGCGGCGCTGGTTCTTTCACTTCCCTGGAGCCAGTGGTCCTAAAATAGGGACTGGCGAGACTGCTTAGCGTTCTTATATTTGCTCATGATAGTTGTTAAACATAGATAGAAAAAAAAATTAGCAAGGTTATTTAGCCATCATTCGTAATATGTTCATGCCGCAGCTTGATTTTCACTCAGTTTTCGTGTACAATGTAGCAACACTTCATACTGATCACAACATCGGATTTTTTACATGACTTCTGTGCGATATGAAGTGCTCCTACGAGAAGATTAACTATAATCAGTTATTTTTATTATTAACGATCCCTCGGAACATCTAAAGCTATGAGGAAAGATACCCATTCCTCCCGGTGACTCAGTGGTCTAACCGCTGGATTCTGAACATTCGACCGAGGTGGCAGGGGGTATTTAGAGGGGTGCCTTGCCCCTCCGAAAGTGTTTCATTTCTTTGTTAAAATGCGATCTACATTAGGAAAAATGCTTTAATTTAATAAACATGCATCAACTTACAGTAGAAAATAATGCTTTAATTTTGTCATCTATTTTTTATTAACTTTTATTTTGTCCTGATGGATTTCAAAAACTTTCACTTACGGTCGTCGTCTCCCCCCTCGGAAAAAATTCTATAATACACCCCTAAGCGGTCGGTCCGATGTCCTGGTTCAAATCCCGGTGAGGCATGGATGTTGTGTTTCTCTTACGGCACTGGTTCTCTCCCTTCCGTGGATCCAGTGGCCCTAAATTAACGACGGGCGACTGTTTATACCGCATCGAGTTGTTCAATCCCCCCAAAAGAAAAGAAAAGCTACCCATTCCGCATTCAGAGCTACTGCTTCCGTGAAGGCGGGAGAACCCTGCACTGGGAGGATGCACACGATATCTCTAAAATATATTCTTGCCCGAGATTCGAACCCAAGACAAGAAAGGGCAACGAGAACTCAGGAACCTGCGTTCTAGCTCTTCCAACCATTGCACAACCAACAGTGAGTTCCTGCTATCGCGTTATTCTAAACATAGCACATATGATCTACGTTGTTTGCGCGTTTCTGCTCAGATAAGAAAAAAAAAAGCAGAGAAATTGGAATTTATTGCACATTAAGCAATTGTCGTTTAATTGAGATTGTAAATTTAATTTTCTGTGTTCCACTTCCTCCGAAAAATCTTTAAGACTTGACTTTTAGAAGTATACAGGCTTTCAGGAAGTGTACGAAAGGAATAGGAAAGTAACGGTTGATCGTAGCAGTAAAGTGAAAAATGCAAAATACGTAGCAAACAGAGGACAATCTATGATAGTTGCACCCCCCACCCCCACCCCCGCGGAAACCAAAGTCAATTAATGAAAAAAAAACCGCCGCGCCATTAGGGGGGGGGGAACCCGAACGCTTTAGACGAATATTTCGCTGAGATATCGATAGTTGAAATTATGGACGTATGCCAGGTTAGCTGGAGTGAACATATGCAGCGTTAACGTCCGCGAAAAGTACATATAGGGGGCCTACAAATCTATTTAAAAACGAACAACAGACATGTTGTCTGTTCAGACGCGTTCGATGTGATTCTGAGAGACACTGCACATGTTATGTATGTATTATATCTGACAATGTACATGTTATGTGTTGCATCTGACCGAACATGTTATGTGTTGCATCTGACAATGCACATATTATGCGTTAGATTTGACAGTGCACATGTTCACTGCAGGTAAGCTGGCATGCATGCAGAATTTCAACTACCTATATCTCACCGAAATATTCCTGTAAAGCGTCCAAGATAAATTTCTTTTCCCCTAATTCGGCGCGGCGCGTTTTTTACTAACTGACTTTGGTATCCGTGGGGCGGGGGGGCGTATAAATATTTAATGTTCGTATTTTCCGTAAATTATTCATTGGGGGTGGGGATTCTGAGACTATCATAACTGAATTGTCCTCTGCTTGCTGCGTATTTTATATTTTTCACTTTACTGCTACGACCAAACGTTACTGTTCTATTCCTTTCAGACACTTGTGACGTGCCTGCGTCGTAGAACGCACATGAGATAAAGGCAGATAGCAGTGAGAGCACATGTCCGCGTAGTTCAATTGGGAGAGCGACTTACTCTGGAGTGAGGGGACCTGGTTTCGATGCCCGGCGGGGACAAATCGGTGTTTTCACATTGGCGCCCGAACTTCAAGGATGCCCTGGCAGTTAAGTTTCCCGCAATGGTGTGATGTTCTTTCCACACCGCGAGACAGGAAAAATGAGAATCCCTTCTTCAGTGCTTTGAAAAAATAAATGTGTGTGATGTTGCGTTCCACACACCAAATTGTCTGGGAGTTCTCAAATACACGTTCTTCAACGGATGACTGCCTACAGCGACACATGCTCCCAGCTGACCCACGGACCAAGCCCCCGGCCCTCTTTCGGTGGGGGGGGTGACGTGCCTGCGCCGCAGGACGCACATGAGTAAAGGCAGATAGCAATGAGAGCATATGTCCTCGTAGCTCAGTTGGGAGAGCGACATACTCCGGAGTGAGGGAATCCGGATTCGATACCCAGCGTGGACAAACCGGTGTTTTCACACACTCTTCGTGAAGCACTCTGTATACCAGAACAGCCACTATATCGTACATCTTTTAAATTTTAAATTGGTGTATAATTTATGTGTAAGTGATACCGAGAATGCAAATTTTTCATTTAGTCTCTCTTATAAATAACACTTCATTCGCGTTTAAAGTTATAACATACTACGTGACATGAGGTAGATGACGTCATACTAAGGTGACGCATAAGTCGAAGCAACGATACGCATGCTTGCGTAGTTCAGTTGAGAGAATACGCGCTTGGGAGTAGGAAGATGTCGGTTCGAATGCCACCACGGGTAAAAGATAGCTCGTATGTTATATTGGCTCCCAGACGAAAACGAATCTCCCAGCCCTTAAGTTCGACAAATATGTGTGATCAGCCTTCCACACAAAGCACGTAATTAAATAAAATTAATTTTTCTCCAATAAGATGGTTCTTCAGGAATGGCTGTCAGCTGACCTGAAATTTTCGATTTCGCTTCTCAAGGGGGGAAGGTGTAAAGCACCGCGTAACACGACGCGTGAGTGATATCGACAATGAAGCTGCGATAAGCTTGCCGGCGTAGTTCACTTGAGAGAACAGCCACTCCGGAGTAGGAAGACGTGAGTTCGGATTCACAACCGGCCAAAGGTTATATGTTGTAACGGGCGTAGGTAAATTGCGGCTAAATAATCCCTTTTAATCATTAGACTTTCTAGGTTATTGCAACCTCACAACAGAATTGCGGCGAAAAGTTGAAGAGGATATATCTGAACGTCCATCAAAGATAACAAACGCATGTTGCGGGAGAAAATTCTGGCACTTCGGAGACCCTCACAGAAAAGCTTATTTCTTCAGCTAAAAAAATGATGTATGCCAAACATCGAAAACATACAACGAATAACATACGACGAATGCAGGTGAGTCTTCTCATGCTCGGTTTAATACTCACTTTTATCATCCTCATCCAAGCTTATATAACTTTATAGAAGTTCTGAAACTTTTTCAAACCCAAACGTACACTGAAGAGCAATCGAGTTAAAGATACCTGTCTAGTAACGTGTAGCACCACCTTTCGCCCTGATGACGGCGGCGATTCGTCTCGGCATGGACTCGACAAGACACCGGAAGCGTTGGGAGCCCATACAGATCCACGAACCCTGAACAAGCTCCCACAGTTCACAAAGACGCACAAACGGGAGCAAATGCGGTCGTCCAGGATATCCCGGTAACGTTGACCTGTGAGGGACGATGTCACACGTATCAGGGGTCCCATTTCAGTCCACGTGAACAGTCCCCAGACGAGAATGCCACCCCCACCAGCTTTAAGAGTACCCTGCTGGCAAGAAAAATCCATCGCTTCATGTAGTTTGCGCCGTACTCGTATCCTACCATCCGCATGTACCAACGTGAATCTCAACTCATCAGTCCAGTCAACATTTTTCCACATGTCTAGGGTCCAGTGGCGATGTTCCCGCGCCCATGCTAATCTTTGCACCCTGTGATGTGCGGTCAACAGGGGTACCCTCGTGGGACGATGGCTTCTGTACCCCACAGCGAGGAGATGGTTCTAGATGATGTAGCTGCTTACACGTTTTTATGCACCAGCGTTAAATTGCCGAGTGATTTCTTGCACTGTGGCCCGTCTATCCGCTGTTACAATGCGAGCTAGCCAACGATGACTCCGCTCATCCACACGTTGTTGTCCACGGCAGTTGGCCCTTGCAGGGATGGTTTTACCGGATTCGATGTACTCACGGTGCACCCGTGACACAGTGGCTCGTGAAAGTCCCAGTGCCTGTACGACTTCCGAGATGGAGTGACCCATTCGTCCGGCCCCGACAATTTTCCCACGATCAAATGCGCTTAGATCCATCGTCTTACCCATACTGCGTCCGAATCTTACTGATTCCCGTCGCATCACTCCTTATATTGTCGGATCGCTGCATACGTTATGTCGTTTCCGTTTACAGGGCCGCCCACAGCGCCACATTTGCATAACGCCAGCTGTCTCTAATTCAATTGCTCTTCAGTGTATATTAAAATATCCAAAGCTCAGGTGATGTCACTCGAAGAAGGAAACCCAAAACTTCCATGCAAAGGAAAGAAACGTTGTCTAAGAAAAAAGAGGAGGATGTATAACCAGACTTGAATTGGTGAAATTTGCATCATATTTTTCAAAATATTATTTTTTGGGCAAGCTGAGGTTGACTCCTGAAAGAGAAACGAAATTATCTATATTCAACTTACCTCAAGAGCATAATAAATTATGCATATTAAAGTTATGTATATGTGAGGACAGTGTTACTTCATCTATCTCTCTTCAGTATCGGTAAGGAAAAAGTTTTTTTATTCCTCAACCATATAAACAGATATTTAACTTTGAAATATTAGTTGATGTTCATTACTGTAAAGATTTAGGCCATTGTGTTTAGTGTTGTCTTTCCTTCCCGTAAGCTTCAGCCGCAATTTACCTATGGAATTGAAGACCACCCGTGGCCTCGCCGCAATTTACCTATGGGGTTCAAGACCACCCGTGGCCTCGCCGCAATTTACCTATGGGGTTCAAGACCACCCGTGGCCTCGCCGCAATTTACCTATGGGGTTCAAGACCACCCGTGGCCTCGCCGCAATTTACCTATGGGGTTCAAGACCACCCGTGGCCTCGCCGCAATTTACCTATGGAATTGAAGACCACCCGTGGCCTCGCCGCAATTTACCTATGGGGTTGAAGACCACCCGTGGCCTCGCCGCAATTTACCTATGGGGTTGAAGACCACACGTGGCCTCGCCGCAATTTACCAACACCGGTTTTAGCATATACCAGCACTATGATATTTCTATTAGCTAAGGTCACGTTGTTTTCTTTAAGGCCCAACAAGAAAGAAAAATAACGTAACCCGAGCGGGGTTTCTTGCTGGGGAGTTCACTAACGTTTGCAAAGAAGAGCTACTGCAACTTTATTTTAAAACCTGCTCCTCACGTCGAAATAAAACGAAAGCAATTTTAAGTGTTTTTCCGAAAATTATTGTTAAAGAAAAACAGCAGATTTAGAAAATACGTTATGATAGTTGGCATAGGCCCATGAACGAAAGACATATACATGGTCGAGTCACATTATTGTGACCACCAGCTAATATCTAGAGTAAATGCCGTGTGCAGAGCGGACAGCAACTACACGGGCTGGGAGTGACTCAATTGCTGGAAGGGGTTCACAGGTACATGGAGCCATGCTGATTGCAGTGCATCTGACAGCTGCTGGAGGGTGCGTGGTGGAGGATCCATAGGGCGAATACCACGATCGAGGTGGTTCCACACATGCTCAATGAGGTTTAAGTCTGGGGAATTAGGGGAAGTACTTTGAAGTCTCCATCGTGCTCTTCCCACCACTCTCGGACATTTCTAGCTGTGTGGCACGTCGCATTGTCGTGCTGGAAGATCCCATCCGCCGCAGCGAAGACAATCAGCATGTATGGGTGTACGTGATCTGCAGGTATGGATTCATAACGAATTCGATCCATAGTGCCTTCCACAGGTATGCGTGGATCCAGAGAATGCCACAAAAACATTCCCTGGACCATAATGCTGTCCCCACCACCATGTGTTCTCCCAGCAATGGTTGAAGAGTGTTTGTTCTCCGTTGTTTCTCGCCTTATACGCCAACGTCCATTCGTTCGATGAAGCAGAAAACGTGATTCATCGGAGAAGGCAATCCTTTGCCAATCAGCGGAGGTCCAATTCCGATACTGCCGTGCAAATGTAATCCTTTTCTCCCAATGCACCTTCGTTAGCATAGGTGCAGTGACCATCCGTCTGCATCGGAACTCCATACGCAGCAGGGTTCGCTGAACTGTCGTTTTATACACACTTCCGGTAGACCCCTGGTTCATTCGGCCAGTGAGTTGCTCCACTATAGCGTGCCGATTGGCCTTCACGCACCTTCACAGCCGACGTTCACCTCTCACACCAGTGGCTCGTTGTGCTCCGCAGTTTTCACGTCGCTTATTCGCAATGGTGCCATTTCTCCAATCACGATACACTTTAACCACATCAACGCGCGAACAGTTCGCAAACTGCGCTATTTCAGAAATACTGTCCCCTTTGGCCCGAAAATCGATAATCATCCCTTTTGGCAAATCTGATAAATCGCTTCTTTTGTCCATGACAGCAACGAGTGATATGTTTTCAGATTGCCTACGGCACATGTTATATACCCTCGAAGCCAACTCACAACACGTGCCTTTCTTTCATTGGCTACGCGCTGTTGACGTCAAAAGTAGGAGGTGGTCACAACAATGTGACTCGACTGTGTAGGCCTATAATCGCCTTACATCTTCAGCAAACAGCACTCGAAACTCAATAACTAGAAAATTAGTTATTTCTAAAAATCTCGCTGAATAAATTAGTATCTAAGAGACATGAAAACCGGTAGAAAGAACGTACTTTTTTTATGAAATTATAAAAATTAGATGGATTAAATGCGAAAGTTAAAGAGCGTTTTCAACTTTTTTTTTTTGTGCTGTTGTTTAACGTGCTGCGTTGTTATTACATTTAAAAACGCAGAAATCAAAAATGTATCATTTAAGCGCATATGTCATTTTAAACATTCGAAACAAAGCTAATCTCTATTCTGTATCTACACAAGGAAGGGCACAGGGAAGAAGAAAAGATTTGAACGATTTGTTTAACGCACTTCAACCTTTGAACTTTCGTTGCGATAATTATTGTTGCCTCTGTCTTCATTCACTTGAACAAAAAACAAGCATATATACGAGTTTGTTTTCATTACCCTTTCTCTTATTCTGTAACTACTTTACTTCAAAGTTGAAGTCCTGCGATGGCTGTAGTTTAAACTAGTGTAAAATACAAGTTAGATATTTCTTTTTCCGTAAAATGCAATCATCCCAAGGAAAAATTATAAAAAATGCAAAATGTAATGTTTTCAGCAGCTACTGAGTATTGATTTTAGCAAGAGCTTGCAGGAGAACTATAAACGCATATCCACGAAGTATAAGGCGAAATCGTACATAATTTCCATTTGTTTCTTTGGAGAAAAAATTATACAGGTAGGCTCAGTTGAGATTGAGCCGTCAGTTTGGAACGTAGAACTACAACTTGCAGATCGGAGATTTGAAATGAACTAGTCGAGTATGGTTTCAAAGCGTTTATTTAATCGATTATAGCCAACACATGTCTATGATATGAAAAGTAGCTTACGTAATTTTTACAAATAATAGTTGAACACAAAGCAGATCGATACACAAATTACCCAACGCGATGCTCTGTCTTCTTGGGCTTCTTACATTCCTCAAACAAAGATCATCACTTTTTCCACGTTTATAAGTGAGTCACGGAAAAATTCTCATTAGCCTCCACCGGGAATCGAACCCAGGGTCTTCCAGTTACGCGCCGGATATGCTTTCACTGCACCACAGCTGCCTCGATGGCCTCGAGCGGTCTGGAGGAATTCGAGGCCGCTGTGGTGCAGTGGAAGCATATCCGGCGCGTAACTGGAAGACCCTGGGTTCGATTCCAGGTGGCGGCCAATGATAAATTTTTCGTGCCTCACTTATAAACGTGAAAAGAGCGATGACCTTTGTTTGTTGTTCCTAGTCCACGTCAAATGTCTGTTTTTATTTCTTACATTCCGCATCACTTGCTCTTGACTCTCGTTTTGATTTTCTCTACTTTTGCTTGTGTTCATTCTGCGAATTCCGCGGCATTGTCGAAAATGTTAACCCGTTCACACAAAAACAATTCTTAAAAATTTTAGTTTAAACCACTACGATATGTTCTTTATACATTTGAATAGATCTCATCGAGAGCTTTAAAACGATACCACGCACAGTCGCTTTGTATTCACGGTTGTCCAGATAAACCGCGATATTGTCAAAAGTGTTCACCGGTTCACAAGAAAACAATTTTTAAAACGTTCAGTTCAAACCACTGCGAAATGTTCTTCATATATTTGAACAGATACCGTCAAGGGCTTTAAACCGATATAGTCGTGTTGCGCACACGGTTGCTCAGATAGATTGAGTCAAACACGGCGGTACCCCCAGAAATATTGCATCAACTCCCCCGCGCACAAGAAGCGAGGGGCGAGGGGAGAGTCGCGCGCATGATGTATTACGCAGTACGCGAATGGGACTCCATGCTGTTTACGAATATGCTAACACGATTAGTGTACGGCACATATTTCTAACGCTATAATGATTTCAATTGAGACCTGTTTTTGTCACAGACGGTCAGCCATAAGTCGCCCCATACTATCCGCGGAGTTAGACGCAGTGTTTCTTTCAGGCATACATCCAAGGGGCGAAGCCCTCCCGGAAACGACCATCCCCCCCTTCCGGCATTTTAGGATACCGAGCCAAATTTTAATAAATCCATGCTATGATGAAAAAGGAAGTTTCGTTTCTTTTTACGCTACAAATATTTCTCCAATTATATTTTTTTAAATATTTGTTCAAATGGTACTAGTTTTAGCTTATTTTATTAAAAAGCGTATTACGACGCATGGTATTCTTCAAAATATAATAAGTAGACTAATTATACCTAATTGCCTGGGAATCGTGATTCAGGATCAAAAGTGCGTTGAATGCATTTTAATAGATGAAAATTTCAAGCCTCCCTCCCTCCTTTAGCTGAAGAAAGTTTGTTATTCCTGAAATGTATGAAGAAGTAATAACTATATCAGAGATGTATATATAATTTTTCTTCGGGGGGGGGGGGGGGGACAAAAATAGGAAGTTTTTGAAATCCACCATCTGGAACAAAATCAGAGTTAATGAAAATTTTAAGAAAAATTAAAGCAATTTGTTTTTATTTTGTAATTCGATACATTTTTATTAATTTAAGGCATTTTTTTCTAATGTAAGTCGCATTTTAACCAAAAAACAAAAAAGTGATACATTTTCCTGGGGGGGGGGGGGGTCAAGGCCCTATCTAAATGCGTCACTGTGCTAGATATATAGATTTAGCCGTTAGTACACTGTTGTTCATTTTTACAATCAAAATTGAAGATCCATTTTTTAATTGTGAAATGTTTGCAACAATGGAAAATATCAAATAAAAAAAAGGCAAATTCATTATTTCATGCCGTCAGCGCAGACGTTCAGGAATGAATAAGCATTGCCTCCAATACTTCGGCAAGACAGAAAGGCGAAGTGGCTGCAATGAATATATTATGATAATGTGTTACATTCTGAAGATATACAGAGGTAATTCATTATGAACCATGATTCAATGGCGAACTAAAAGCCTAAAATGAGATTCCGATTATCCAGAAACGATTAAAATGCTTCGGCGGACGATAGCTCATTAAGGCAACAACGACGTATCGTTTGTTAAACTGGAATCAATTCAGATGAAGTGAATTCCCCGTTAGGATTGCTGTTGCATTAAATCACATCCGTTCGAATGTGATTTAATACTGCAATTATCGCAGCTGGAAGCGATGTGGAACTGTATCTGAACTTGCACATGAGGACTCTGTTCGCTCTGTGATTGTGGTTTGATCTCAGTGAGACAGGGGGCGAATAATACATAAGATAAGAAATACATTATTAACAAAATTCCGGAATATTCACTCTCAGTTCGTGATATCAGCGAGCATCAGGAACTTGCTCTGAATGCTTCTCACGAGCTTTCCTCGGTAGAAACAGAACTCTCTCAGCCACTAAACAATCAAGATTTCAACTCCGCGAAACTTCATTCTGGAATATCGTTAACATGGTTTAGCACGTAGGTAATGCACAGGCGGAGGACAAAATAAAACGTCGTCTGTTATGTATTAAATTGACAAATACTTGCATTAATGGAAGAATATACAGGAGTTGGAAAGAATAATTTGAACACCACGCTCAGAGACGTGACTTTTTATGCAGCTGCGTACGTCGCAATGCGCAAAGGTATCCACTACTTTTTGGTTGCAATAGCTTTGTTTAGAGCCTCAAGGTCCTGTTTAAGTGCACTTAAAGTGACGTTGCAAATTTTCTTTCACGGTGATGACGAAATGAGCGACCTAACGGACTTTGAAAGAGGGCTAATTGTTAGTGGCCGGCTAGTTGGTGCCTCCGTGACAAAGTCGCCAGGGTAGTGGGGGTATTGGGAACTACTGTGTCTAGAGTCATGACAGCACACCGTGTTCGCGGTAAAACCTCGTCTGTGAAACACAAGAGTGGCCGGAAAACGACCCTGACTGATAGGGACAGGAGACCATTGAAAACGATTGTTACCCGTAATAAGAAGACCTCGGGGCCGAAAATTTGTGCGGAGCTCCATCTGCATCTCCAGACCCCAGTAACAACGGAAACAGTGCGCAGGGGAATGCATAAACAAGATTTTTATGGCAGAGCTGCTATTGCAAAACATCTGATGACCCTGGTGAATGCACAACGGCGACGGCAGCCGTGCCAGGAGCATACAACGTGGACTGCCGATGTATGGAAGCGTGTAATGTGGCCGGATGAATCTACATTCACACTATTCCCCACAGCAGGACGTGTTTACGTGTGCAGAATACCGTCAGAAGCGTACAACCCAGACTATCTGCTCCCAGCAGTGCACAATGCATCATGGTGGTGGTTCTGTCGTGCTCTGGGCTCTCATATCGTGGTTTTCAGCAGGTCTTCTGATCACCTTGAAATGACGGATGACTGGCAGGGCGTATGAAACCATTTTGGCCGACCAAGTCCATCCAATGGCTCAGGCATTGTTTCCTGCAGGATATGCCATGTGTCAAGATGATAACGCCCCAATTCACAGAGCTCAGAATGTCCAACCATGGTTTCAGGAACACGAGGTCGAACTTTCACACCTTTCTTGCCCTCCCCAATCACCAGCCTTAAACATCATCGAGCCACTATGGCCTGAGTAAGATCCTGTTCTCCTCCTGCATCCTTCAAGGACCTGGAGCAGTCGGCATGAAAAATTGTGTCACATCCCACTAACAACCATCCAGGATTTGTATGCGTCCATTCCAATGAGGATTCGGGCGGTTTTGAATGCCAGAGGTGGTCCCTCACCCTACTAGGTACGTGAAACCTTCTTTTCCTAGGTGTTCACAGTATTCTGTCCAACCCCTGAATATAATTGATTAGTTAGTTGTCAAACCTCGACCGGGCTACAAGAGCTGCATGGTTAGAGATGAAGCACCTAGAGAAGGAGCTTAAGCTTGTTTATAACGAGGAGCTTTTACCCCGGAGCCAAAGGCGCTTTTTGTTGTTTCCGAGTACAACGACCACTATGAACAACTCAGCGTTATAAGCACTTATAAGCAATCACCCGTCCCTAATTTAAGACCGCACTAATTTCCAGGAAAAGACACATTTGGGATTCGAATCCGGGCCCATCTCGCATGACTGATCGGAAGCCCGTGCCTCGGACCACTCGTCGACGTGGGCTGCTCAAATTCCTAAAGTGACTTCCGAACCACAAAGGGTGTCTGGTAGCAGCGGGACATCAACCGAGTGCCCTCCGGTTCCAAGTTGTGTACACCAGCTGCTAGATCTCTCATATCTTCGAATATATTTAATATTAGAGTCAATCTGGTTGGGTTTTTTTTTATCTGGTTAGGTTGCCATGTGCTGACATATAACAAACTGCCTAAAGAAAAATTAAGTAGTTTCCGTTTTCCGAAGACTACAAGTGTCGGTGAGTGCTCATTTTTTTTAATGTCTTAAGGGGAAGGCTATTTCCGAAGTCATTGTAGTATTCACAAAACATGGACGAATGGTGATCAAAATCCGTTGTTAGTAATCACTGTGAGCTGAAAGACCAAATCACTGCCTTTGTAATTACTAAAGTCAATATGATCTCAAGAATCCAGTTACTTGAAAACATTTCGCCATGTCTAAACCACTCGCTATTAGCAGCAATGGTTTGAATGAAAGAGCTGGTATAATGAGCAAAAGGATTTGTCATCAGATGACTAGAAACGTGTGATATCATCTGCCGAGTCACTGTCCCACTCACGTGCTTCAGGAACGCCAAAATAAGCTTTTAGTTCTGACTGTCTCGTATTAACATTCAAACATGAAGAATCATGGAAGAGATATCGTGACATTATTTACATCCCATTTTTGCACGCCATGGGAGCATAAGAGTGTTACCACAACTGATTACATGCATCTATTAGGCGACTATGGACATCCTATAGTTCACACACCATCCCTCGAGCTCGAGCTGCCATCTTGCAAGATGACAATGTTCCACCGCACACAGCAAGATATGCGAAGTTGTGATTAAAGGTACATGAAGACGAGATTCGATCCTTCTATGGGATTTTCGATTTAAATAAACTCGTGTTCGTAAAATCAGAACAACTGAAAGGAGTCGAGACACGACTTTGATTTTTACAGGATATGTTCATTAGGCAATACAGAACAAGTAAATAGCACCGCGGTGTCATACGTACCATGTGCGTCTATGTACCTAATAATCGTTGTGGCCACCTCTGGCTTGTATCACCTTGAGCTGAGGCATCGAATCAAGTAATGTGTAAATGGTGTCCTATGGAATAACCATCCAGGTTGTATTGATCCGCGTCCGAAGTTCATCAAGAGTTGCTGGTGTACGGTCGCATCGCTGCACCTGTTGTTTGAGCATGTCCAAGCGATTTTCTTTCGGTGGAAAATCCGGGGATCTAACCGGCCATGGCAGAAGTGGAAAGTTGTTATCCATGAAGAAGGCATGTGTTGTCGCTTTATCATGCGGTGTGGCATTGTCCTGCTGAAATATGGCCCCGGAGACGTTCTGCAGGTACGGTAGGGCGACTGGCCGTAGAATGTCTTTGACGTCACGGATTCTCACGAGGAGTGATCTGCTATCATATCCGATAGCACTCCAAGCCATAATACCTCGTGTTGGTGCGTCATGCCTGGTGCAAACACACTCTTCCCGACGCCTCTTCTCCTGTCGTCTGCGGACGCAAATGCGGCCATCTTTTTTGCCTAAACAGAAGCATGTTTCGTCAGAGAACACGATATTGTGCCATTCGTGTCACCACTCCCTTCGTTGGATGCAACATTGCAGCCTGGCAGTCCGTTGCTGCGGTGTCAAAGGTAGCCTGGGGAGAGGCCGACGAGCCTGCAGTCCGAACTGTAATAACCGGCGACGTGCAGTTAGAGATGACATGGGAAAATGCGTCACAGTTCGACCCTGCAGCGCCAATGCCGTTAATGGTGCAGTCACTCAAAGACATCCTCATGAGATTACAGCTGTCCTTGGCGTTGTCTGTGTACGACGTCCAGAACCTTCTCTTCGTGTCCTACGCCCTTCTTTAGATGCTGACAGATAAACACACATAGCGCCGTGGTTTATTGGCCACCGTACCGTAAGGCGAACGCACTCGGCTAGATATCGGAAGATCTGGGATTCGATTCCAGCATTGTCCGGATAACAATTTTTCGGTTGTTATGTGTTAATTAAAGAAAAATGTGGAAAGAGCGATGACTTTGTCTATTCACATTGTCTCCACGTATTTGGAGGATTTTTGCTATCACTCTCGCCCTTTAGATTTATTATCTATAATTTATTAGCTTGTGTCGTTAAACCCCACCATATGGAGACGTCTCAGTTGCTGAGCCCATCTCTACGGATTTGTGAAGTCAGATGCTGATAGATAAACACACATAGCGCCGTGGATTGTTGGCCACCGTAGCGTAAGGCGAACACACTCGGCTAGTTATCGAGAGATCTGGGGTACGATCCCAGCGGTGTCCGGTTAACAATTTTTCGGTTGCTGTGTGTTAATTAAAGAAAAACGTGGAAAGAGTGATGACTGTCTATTCACATTGTCTCCACGTATCCACGTATTTGGAATGTTTTCACATCTTCGTACCATTCCATGCACACTCTTGCCACGATGGACACACTGCGCATCACACAACCGTCAATCTCTTGTAGGGAAACATTGCGGTCTCTCTTGCCGATAAAACGACCTCTGTAGAACTCGCTGATTTGACTAGGCGAATTTATGAAAGGTGCACCTCACACTGAGAAGTAACACACTTGTAAACGGAAATTGTTTCATTATCTGTTGGAAAAAGTTTTGAGCGCACATTCCTCAGACTGTCTTGATCTTAGATATATCGGGTATTTTTTAACTCAAAACACAACACACTGACTTGAAATCCGCTCTGTCACCTCGGTGTCCAAACATTCAGAGGCGAGGGCTTCTGGATGATGTACGAGTTGTGTCCGGGTTCGAGTCTCCACTGAGGCATGGATGGTGGATTTGTCTTACAGAGATGGTTCTGTTTCCGGAGCTATTGCCGATAAATTAGGTACGGGCGACTTTTATATACTGTGAAAACACAAGTCTTGCCGGTGGCGAAGATCGAATCCGTATCCTTCGGCTTCGGAGCCTAATACTTTTCCAATTAAAATACACCAACAAGTGCTTATCACTGATACTTGCCGTCTTGACATGTACATCACCTCTGTAGTACGCTACATATATCCTCCCCTTGAGAAAGGGCTGGGACGGAATCGTAGGTCAGCCGGTAAAACATGCTTGAAGGAACTCATTGTAGAAGAAGGAGTTCTAATTAATACCTGACGATGTGTGGAAGGAACATCACACATTTTTCGAACCGAATGAGAAATTCTCATTGATTCCAGACGATTTGTGGAATGAACATCACACTTTTTCGAAGCGAATGAGAAATTCTCATTAATTCCAGACGATTTGTGGAATGAACATCACACATTTTTCGAAGTGAATGACAAATTCTCATTAATTCCAGACGATGTATGGAAGGAGCATCACACATTTTTCGAAGCGAATGAGAAATTCTCATTCATTAATTCCAGACGATGTGTGGAAGGAGCATCACACATTTTTCGAAGCGAATGAGAAATTCTCATTCATTAATTCCAGACGATGTGTGGAAGGAGCATCACACATTTTTCGAAGCGAATGAGAAATTCTCATTCATTAATTCCAGACGATGTGTGGAAGGAGCATCACACATTTTTCGAAGCGAATGAGAAATTCTCATTCATTAATTCCAGACGATGTGTGGAAGGAGCATCACACATTTTTCGAAGCGAATGAGAAATTCTCATTCATTAATTCCAGACGATGTGTGGAAGGAGCATCACACATTTTTCGAAGCGAATGAGAAATTCTCATTCATTAATTCCAGACGATGGGTGGAAGGAGCATCACACATTTTTCGAAGCGAATGAGAAATTCTCATTCATTAATTCCAGACGATGTATGGAGGGAGCATCACACATTTTTCGAAGCGAATGAGAAATTCTCATTCATTAATTCCAGACGATGTGTGGAAGGAGCATCACACATTTTTCGAAGCGAATGAGAAACTCTCATTCATTAATTCCAGACGATGTGTGGAAGGAGCATCACACATTTTTCGAAGCGAATGAGAAATTCTCATTCATTAATTCCAGACGATGTATGGAAGGAGCATCACACATTTTTCGAAGCGAATGAGAAATTCTCATTCATTAATTCCAGACGATGTGTGGAAGGAGCATCACACATTTTTCGAAGCGAATGAGAAATTCTCATTCATTAATTCCAGACGATGTGTGGAAGGAACCTCTCACATTTTTTGAAGAACCTAACGCCCAGTTGATCCATTTTTGCGTTATTGCCGGTGGCTGACTGGAACACACATTCTTCTGCTCCGGAGCTGAATGCTTTCCCAATTAAGCTACGCCGGCAATTCGTTGATTCTTGTCGTTTTGATATGTACGTTACCCTAGCAGTACGTCACAAGCCTTAAATGCGCTTGAGGATTGTGACGTGCCTGCCCCGCAGGACGCCCACGAGATAAAGGCAGATAGCAGTGAGAGCACATGCCTGTGTAGTATAATAGATAAAACTCGGAGCTCCGGAGCCGCGAGTTCGAATCTCGCCCCTGTCATAAAAATGATGGAGAAATTCACTTCGTCATATGATCATTAAACTCCGAAAGAAAAGACAATGGTTTTGTTCTACAAAAAGCATTTCACCCCCTTTAAATTTGTTTTTCTTTTGCACTCTCTTGTCCTCCAGCAAAGCATCTTCTCTGGTACAAAAGATTCTTTGGGTGTAACAATGAAATTGAATTTGGAACATCGTACAGTCTGATGGGTGAAATTCGAAAGCATACCGGAGTAGAATGGAAAAGAATTACTCAAAACAGGAAGTTGTGAGAGAGACTTGGGAAGTGGACTCTGTCCCAGCAGTGGACTTAGAATGGTTAATGTTGATAATAAAACTTGCCTAGAGTGCATTTTGTAGAAACAACTCAAGTTTTGAGAGCAGTTTACTATTATGTCTTAAGAAAAAGTTCTTATGGATGGACCTTAACTGAAAAAGGCTTACAGAGGTTGCCGACAACTGAAAGAAGCCTGAAGATATGCATTCTTGGTGTAATTAAGAAAACTAGGAAAAGGCGCGCGTGGATCAAGAAAATGGCCCGAATGCATGATATCATGATCAAAGTAAAGACCCTCAAGTGGCGATGGGTTGGACATATTACTAGAAGAACTGACCACCGTTGGACAACTGAAATACTATACTTCAAGTCAGCCTAAGTGTGTACTGTTGTTAAAGGCGGGGGAGCCTTATCACGACTTTTACGTGGAACGCAAGAACGGTAACAATCCGCGTTACAATGCACACCTAGTGCTTCCTTTCTGTCAAACAATTACTCTCGCACTGATCTCCACCCACCCACACATCACACAAGCAGTGGGGATTGTGAATGGGGTATAGTGGGGTCTGAACTTTTTTACCCTACTGCCTGTTTAAGTATCCTTCCCGATCGAGTTTCCCCGGTTGTCAATTTATTGTCTCTCTGTTGCGAATGTTGAGAGAGGTTTTCCACCCTTTCTTTCCCTCTCTAAGTTATTTATCAGCTGGACAGAAGAAGCCGAAAATGCGGGGATCTTGACTGAGTAGCTTATCCTACCAAATTTATTTCTAAAAATGCTCTGATTTGGGAAAAAATTGTTTTAGATAGTAATTTTATCCGATAAATTGCTAGGCAAACAAAAATGGGTTTTGAGCAATAATTCTGCTGCTTTTCGCTCTACAAGTTAAGGGCTATATTTCGTAGCGGAGGTGGCTGCTCCGTACCTTAGATAGTGGTACACTCTTAGGTTGACTGGGAGTGAAGACTGGATATCAATGGATAGGAAAGACCCGTGGAATCACGTGGGGGATTGGGGAATGAATTTGGAAAGCATACCGAGGTGACGCAGACAGGTAGTTGTGGAAGAGGCATTACTCATGACAGGTAGTTGTGGAAGAGGCATTGCTCAAGACAGGTAGTTGTGGAAGAGGCATTACTCAAGACAGGTAGTTGTGGAAGAGGCATTACTCATGACAGGTAGTTGTGGAAGAGGCATTGCTGAAGACAGGTAGTTGTGGAAGAGGCATTGCTGAAGACAGGTAGTTGTGGAAGAGGCATTACTCAAGACAGGTAGTTGTGGAAGAGGCTTGGAGAAACATTCATACAGTAATGTATCGAGAATGAATGGTTGATGATGTTCTTGAAAACATTTAGGATTTTCAAACTAATAAGGCAACAACTCGGTTTTCTTTCATCTATAATTTTGCAATAAAAAGCCATCAAGTAATAATGCAGCTTACTCAGTTCTGTCATCTTAGATTTTTTAACACATTTGTTAAACAAACACAAGTATAGATGCCTTTACACAACTGGCTGGCCTTTGAAAAATCTTAATTTTTTGGCAGTTTTTTTTTCATACTTACTATCGTTTTCCCTGCAATTTGAAAAATCATAAAAGGTAAATTGCTTTCTTATATTATGATCGAAATCATGCGTCCTCTCTATTATCTTCTTTGAGTTGTTGGCATTCCGACGTATCTTTATTAGACTCCATCTCTAGGATCCTGAAATGCGGAACGATAGGCAGCATTTGTTGCGTAACTTCTTTTTTCTTTCTTGTTTTTTCTGAGACATAAGATAATTTGTTCTACAGTATCTAACCATGAAATATATTCAGAGATTAAGAACAACTCGTGGTTTGAGAGATGCGTGCTTGGGGTCACCAATAGAAACGGGAAAAGAAATGCGCAGCTGAAAATACAAAATTACAAATGCCATCGCAAGTAAAAAGATTTTCAAATGATAAATAGGCAGAACATTTAGCTAGAAAAATGGAACAGCGATGAACGGCAGTAATTTTTGACTAAGTAAAAAGAAAAAGACCCATGGTCGAAAGCATGCTGAAACCAATTAGGACAAAAGTTCAGGGGGGGGGGGAGGGGCGAGCGAGTTCAGTTTATTTTTCTCAGAAATACCTAAGCGTACATAAAAGATTTCTGAATGTCGATCAGTAGCCATGTACTTAGCTTCATTGTTCAAACTTCCAGTACTTAAGCATTGTAAATGTATTTTATCATACTTGAAAAAAAAATATGAAAAGATTCCTGAAATATAATAAAAAGAACGATATTAAATGAAAGGCGATCACTATTTATTTGAAACAAACTTACCCCAATATTTTAATGACTTCTGAAAATAATGAGCAGCAGATTTCTTAGCAGCGATTTCTTTCCAGAATTCGAAGATTGTGTTCCGATTTTGTAAGTCGCAGAATAAATCACACACGTGCAGTTATTCTTCTCTTAAATGTCCTAAAACGATTATGACTGCCAGAAGTCGGGCAAAATAAGTGCAGTGGTCTTAGAGGGGAGGAAAGCAAGCTCGATATTTTCTTTAACTCCAATGACAAAGCATCTGGATACTGTAATTAGTTTGTCGTTCCTTCCTTCCCACGGAGACACTCATTGGTAGCAGTGCTGAGACGGGCTGAGCCCGAGCCCGAAAGCCCGAAGTCGAGCCCGGGCTCGGGCTGCACAATACTTACTGGAGTTCAGACTCGGCTCTGAGAGAAAGAGAATTTTCTTCCTTTTTTTTTAATGTGATTTTGTTTGATTTAGCACACGATACTTTTTTACACTTTGTGGTTGTAGAAGAGAATTATTCGGCAACAGGGTCTAGATGGGGAGTGGAAACTCGACAGGGTTATTCATTCCGCGGTTGGGCAATAAATACCATAGGCCATGAATTACTGGATATCTGTGAAGGAAAAGTTTCTTTAAAAACTATAGATAGCAGATAAAAGATTGAGGAAATTTTGCTGCCTACCTCAACGGGGCAGCTCCCTGCTAATTCTGTTGAGCAACGTACGACGTAGATTGTTGTGCCTCCCGATTTTTCCTGATGCCCCGCCCCCGAAACATTTCAGGAAGAAATTAATTGCCAAAAAAATTATAGAAATAGATATTCATTCCTTCGCCACTCCGCAGTTGAAAAAGACATTGGTTAATTGCACGGGGGAGGAAAGAGTGGAAGTCTGGAAGAGGAGGATTTTTTTAATGCCTGAAAGGATTAATCATAGTTTTCGGGCTCGTTCGGCCCCGGCCTCTATTTTGCCATACAAAATTCGGGCTCGGGTGGGCTGGAGCTGACATACTTCGGGCTCGGACAGGCTCGGGCTCTTAAAATTGAACCCGAACTCAGCTCTGCTTGGTAGCAACATAACATTCACTATCTACCGCCTGCAAGGCAGCGAGCATGGAAATAAATAAAGCATTCTAAAACGTATCCTTCTTTGATACTGTTTCAGAATAAGTTGCACACACACCTAAACAAATTCAGTTCTCACTCAAATGGGGAGCGGGGGTGGGGGCAGTGCGCAATAAGGGCCGACTTTTTAGAATTCCAAAAGGTGCTTCATCTCTGGATAAATCATTTTAGTACTTGTGTATGTAATGTTTTTAGTGTAATTTATCGTAGATATCACTTACTTGTGCTTATACGTTACACCAACATCTCTGTAAAATTAATATTCTGGATAGCTTAACTAGACATAACAGAGTTTGTGACGTACTACAGAGGTGAAAACATCTATCGAGACGACAAACCTACAGCGAGACATTCTGTCCGCGTAGCTCAGTTGGGAGAGCGACTTACTCCGGAGTGAGGGGACAAGGTTTCGATGTCCGTCGCGGACGAACTTGTGTTTTCATATTGGCGCCCGATTGTGGAAAATGGATCCACTGGTCGTTGGGTTCTTCGAAAAATATGTGATGTTTGTTCCATACATTGTTTGGAATTAATGAAAAATTCCTACTTCGCTTCAAAGAAAAAAATTAAGACGGAGATGATGTGACGTACTACGGAGGTGAAAACATGTATCAAAACGGTAAATCTCCAGCGAGACATTCTGTTCCCGTAGCTCATTTGGGAGAGCGACTTATTCCGGAGTGAGGGGGCACAGACAAACTTGTGTTTTCACAAGTTAATTAAGAATTAAGTAAATTTAACGGCCAGTTTAAAAGGAAAATTTTTAACTTACAATATTCAGCAATTCTTTATTTTAATTTGGAACCAGTCAAGTAGCACAACGTCACAGAATCGAATGCACCTGGTATTTAGCTGGATAATCCAGCACCCGAAATGTCAAATACGAGGCGTATTCAATAAGTAATGCCACCGCGCGGGTGACTCGCGCGTGACTTGTTGCCTAGCAACCAGTCTGACGGCAAACAATTCTTTGTGCCATTACCTTCATTTTACTGCGTAACAGAACACCGTACATCTATTTGTTCGTATTTAATTGTGTTTAAAATGGATTATTCTTTTTTAACTGTGTCGGCGGGGGTCAAACATCGATCAGTTATTGAGTTTTTAACTCATGAAAATGTACCTCCCAAAAGAAATTCACTCCAGATTGGTGTCAATTTATGGTTCAGGAACTTTTAATTAATGCAATGCTTCGCATGAAGTTAACTGTGTGTGCCAAAACTGAGGCAAGCACTAAAATCTATATCTCTTTTGGTTCTTTTTTTCAGAAGCTGCCCCATGCGTGCTGTATACCTGGAGGACTTGGACCTGGGAGGAAGATCTTTATACACGGGATGGTACCCAAGGATCCGAGCAAGTAAGATCATTATTTTACGTTACCCCCTAACTAGTTAGCGTATGCTGCCAATTCCCAGCAGTTAAAAAAAAAAGAGTTGAAATTTCAAAGTCCTATTCTTTTTTTTTCTTGTTTTGAGATATACGTGCATGCTACGGGTAGTAATTAATAGCATATATTATTTTGTATTATGTACATTGTATTTATATCATTTTATTAACATCCTATATTGAAATAATGACTACAACGATAATCATGATTCCAATCATGATCGAAGGTGAGGTGTTGAATACATTCCATTTGTGCAATGATATAAGTTTGTGAAACTGCAGGTGAAAATTGCCACTTTGGAGGGGAAGGAGAGGAGGTTGTATTACATCATTTGATGGATGTTAACGAAAGAAATTGTGTTTACTTCAAATACGGGAGAGCTTCATATTCTCTAAAATCAGTAATTCCGCATCTTCTTCGCTGAAATGAATGTTGTATGATCCCATCCTGGTATTTCTACAAGATTGGGCTTGTGATAAGCAGTGGTAAAACTCTGAAACTCTATTTTGTTTTGGTTTTACATGAAACAACGCTTATTTTGTGAGAAAGCATCCAATTCCAGTTTTTTTTACGCTTAGTCAGAAGGCTAATGAAGTGGATGCCAACAATTACAGCATCAGACTATTATTGTTATCATTATTATTTATCTAAAGTAAAATAATGCAATCCATATTATTTTACAGAGAGGTCCAAATGTCTTGCTTTATTTTTAGAAATTTATTAAAAAAATAACTACACCACTGACAGACATACGATTTGCTGTGTTTGAAAGGTAAACGTCTAAATCTTTTTATGGTAAAGACTTATACACTTCTATATGTATCCCCTTAGCTGCACGGAGAATGCCCAACCTGTACGCAATTTCTCATCATGTCCATTTTTATGAATCCACATCAACAGCAGCAATGGCCTTCACGAACGGGTCCCCTTTACAGTAGGTCCTTTAAAATTACTCACATTTGTTCTACTTTGAGAAATTCCCATAAAAAAAATTAGTGGTGTTACATCACGTGAACAGACTGGCCACGGAATCGAGCCATCTCGGCCAATCCAACTTCCTGGGAACACAGTGCCCAGGAAGCTAGATTGGTCGAGACGGCTCGATTCTTGTTTTAGTGACGCGGGACGACTTAAAATTTATCTGGGGCCAAATATTTTTAAATTTGCTCTCAACCTTCTTCCTTACTGCGAAATATAATTTCAGTGGATTTTGAGGTTTATTTTCTTATGCTTTTGCACCAACCAATATATTTGGTGTATGTGGACCTAATTCTATAACGTTTTGTTTTTGTTGGTTTTTTCGTCTGTTAATAAACTAAAAGAATGTTCCAATAAAAAATCCACTTTGTTTCTTTTACTTACACGAGCGAACCTTACAGTTTAACTACACAAACGAAAATCAGCAGCTCAGCGGCTGACGACGCGAAAGCTACCAGCCCTGAGAAATAGTTTCACACATGCGCAGTTCAGCGCCCATCTGCTCATTCATTACTGCTCTCCAAAGCTTCGCCACGGCGACGAGTTGACGAGAAACGCCTCTGGAACCCACGTGGTATTCAGTGCGCTCTAGTAAACGGATATGGAAAGCTGTAATGTGTTAGCCAGTTATTCGACAGTTGTAGTGGCTCACATTGCATTAAGAAAATCTGGGGACTGGTTATTAATAAGTATTCTCTTTCGGAATTTTTCTAATTAAAAGATAAAAGACAATTTTTTCTCATTTTCATTAGGGTCTTAGCCCCGGATGCCCATAATGACCCGACTCTACTGACTGCTCCACAGTTTCTAGACATTTATCTTTCCAAGGTTTAAATCTTTTAAAATCAGGAGGATTCCTGCAGAGAAGTGCTCGAAAATTTCTTTGCATTTGAATTACTAATTTTGTTTCAAAAAGCCGCGCCACCCGAATCACTTTTTTTTTTATTGGGGTTTAACAACCACCGTGAGCTACTCTGTGGGCTATTAGCAGTCTCCCGTCCCTAATTTAGGGCCACTAGTGAAAGGAGAGAGCAAGCGCCGTAAGGCAAACATAACATCCATGTCTCACTGGGATTCGAAACCGGACCCATCTCCGACGAATAACCAGAAGCCATCATCGGGGCGGCGAATCATTCTTTTCTGTGCATTCACTATTGTAGCTATGAAGAAGAAAAAACAAGCAGCGCCATCTATACGCAATGATAGACAAAAAGCTTTCTATATTTTCCTTCCAAACGCTGTAAATCTTATTTCTGTAAGTGGTGTAGTTTTTTTTTTTTTTTTTTTTTCTAAAACTAGGGCAAGCGTTTTGGCCACCCTGTATACTAATCCAATTTAAGAGCATTCACAAACCTCATGCAATTATTTTTATATGGTTAAATTCTATTTATATCTAATAATTTAAAAGACATACTTGGGCTTTCATTCAAAACAGAATAGGCACTTTTTACTTTAATCTCGTTGTGGAATAAAAGTTAAATACCATCGGACTCAGATCCTAATAAGCCAAAATCGTCGGCGGAATAGATAAAATGTTGGCACTAAGTTTTAACTTTAAACTGTGGTGGAAAAATGGACGTGCTTAGGAAGCATAAGCTTATACTAATTATGTACACTGATTACTGCATATCAGGTAGCAATTTTATTACTGGCGAAATTAAAACTCCGAAGCTATCATTTTTGACTATCGAAGTTTCACATTTGTGAGGCTGTGGTAGTTCAAAGTAATCACTTTATACTTTGCTTTGAATTATCATTATTTTTAGGGAATTTTCATGTGCGTAATTGTCTTTATTCACAATCAGTTCATAGGCCCCGATTATATGGGCGGACAAGGTGAATCTTGCCCTTCCAATAATTTTTTCTGAAGAGGGGGAGGCAGTGTCCACCCAATCATTTTCTTTCTGTTTAATTAAATAATCTCTTTAGCCTCATAAGATGGACCAAGCTCCATCTTATGAGCGATTTATTTCCCAAAATTTAATAAATAACAAAATAACTAAACTTTTTTTTCCATATTCAGCATTGCTCATTTGATAAGAAACTTAATTGCCAGGCCCCTATTGTGTTTGGCATGTGTTTGTGATATTTTTTAAAATGTTTAAAACAGTTACCAAAAATAAAATAAATAAAAGCAGAGAACGCCTTTATTTATCAACGTGTATTTATTTTTTACGCTCCTTGTTCTTTGTTTGTGTAACATAGTTAATTTCTCATTTACGTTTGGAAATAATATTTGTGTGGATATTTTTGTAAAATCACAGGCTAAATTTTATTAAATATATCAATTTTTTGAAAATATTAATATTTAGCAAAAGAATACTTGTTTTCTTGTTCATTTGCCGATGAGCAGTTACAGTGGTTTTAAAATTTACGTTGAATTTCATAGTTTATCTTTTTGCCCTTTGTTTTTATTTTTCCTCTCACAGTGGAAGAGGCGAAAATAAAAACAACCTCCCACGATCTCTTCACTTCTCACCCATCCCCAATAAATTGGCAAAGTCGGAGCCCATGAATCAGTTGCTTTTTTTTTAACTCACGCTTTAGTGTAACAGTAATCACAAAATTATGCCAGTAAGCTATAATTAAATCTGACTCAGTATAAAATTTTCCCTCATCCATCACTGTAGGATATCGTCAATGACTGACGGATCATTTCTTGACATGACGCCCTAAATCCACGTGATCTTTAAATTTCTGTTAATGCCTGTCGTCAGACTCATCCATGTAGTCAGCGTCGTGAGTTTACCGTAACAGAATAATCATGATTTACTCTAAAAGGAATTGTATTTTAACACTGGTCTTCCTTTGCCTGTGATTCGGCTAACGCCACGAAAAAGGAAAATGGCGGGAGTCAAACCGAGCGTCAAAATTGTCTTGCAGCCCACCGGACACTGTCTCTTCCTTAAACTTGAACTACATATCCCTAAAAAAGTATTTTTCTAATGCTAATCCAGTTTAATATTGCAACCGATAATGTGATATGAACTACCTGGAGATGGAGTGCCTGTAGAAGGCATGTAAACCCGTGAATTTTCGTAAAGGTGATTCTTACAACGGCTTATGTATTAAACGAACCAGTGGACGACGAAATTATTGACTGCATTTGGGTCCCTTTTAAACTGAGAATTGTTTCAAAATTTATCTTTAAAAACTTACAATATGATCCTAGCAGAGGCTCAGCTCCTCCCCTGCAAAGCAAGCAAGCATCCCCCCCCTCCTCGAGCAAATGGACTTTGTAAACTCTCTGAATTCGGTGGTTTATGAAAGTTACTTTTGAATTTCATTATAAGCAAAAATGCTTTACCTTATTCATTCGTGTTTTGTCATTTTCTGAAGTAAAGTAAAATTTAAATGATGAACGAAAGCACGAACGATGAATAACTGAAAAGAAATTACTTCTCGGGGTGAATCAGAGGAACAGATGCGCCAATGATTCGCTCCATATGACTGTTGAAGGGACGTTTTAGCTAAGCGTATCCTCTAGGTGTTGAAAAATAGTGCTGAAGGGAACTCCTTTTCTGCGAGACAGAGAGAGAGAGCTTTCAAATTTTTCCTGCTCAGTGATTTGTGGTCAGTTCGAGTGGTTTTACGATGCTTGTACAGAAGAAAAGGGGAGTTTGTCAATGAATTTAAATGGTTCTAGGTTTTTCTGTGGGAAAGGGACATCATTTAGTTGTTGACCTCGGTAAGAATAGGCTACCTTCGAGCAGCAGCTAAAGCGAGATTGAATATGAAGAAAAAGTGGAACTGAAGAAGAGGAATACAAAGGGTCTAAACACGACATCAAAGCTCTTCGGTGCCATTGCGTGAATGAACGGAAAGTGACTAGAATAATGAACTGGAAAATAAATAGTTTTTCATCCTAGTTGGGACTTATTTTGCCTCAGCGGTAACGAATTTGCAACTCAATGGTCATCAAACAAAGGAATAGGATTTTGTTCATATTTCAAGAGAGTTCAGTTTTCTTTATGCCCCCTCTTTTTCATATTTTGTATTTTATTTTATTACTTTTACTTTCTGGCAGGAAGAAATTATTCACTAGTGAAGCTAATTAATAAAGGGAGCGAAAAAACAAAGCCAAACTTGCATCTGTTTTCGTGAAAAAAAGTTAGTTTTCAGTTGAACACGGCTCCAATGACTCCCCCTCCCACACACACACACACTCCCCACTCCTCGGTTCTTGGACCTATCTACGACGAGGACATGGACGCATATTTCATCCTCTTCAAAACTGAAAAGTTCTACACAATTGATTTCTGGAACCGATAATGTGATCCCAAAGACACGGAGTGTACTGCAATTATCTAAATAATTTCTCTGAAATTTGAATCTATAAGCCTGATTATTCTGATAACCATCTTTCACAATAACTGACACCTACTGCCCTTTTCAGAGTGTCTTTAAGGGCACTTTTATTCCTAATGCAGCCAGAACTTCCGGCAGTTATGAAATTAGATTGTAGCAGGGTAAAATGATTTTGTGTCGTTCTGCTGCTAGCGGGAAATCAATCAGAACCTATGTTAAATGGAATCGTTTCAATTCAAAGTGATTCTGCGTAATCCAACCGCAACAAGTTGCCCTTCAGTAATTATGTTTAAGTTGAATGGAACTGCATTATCAAATGTACACTGAAGAGCAATTAAATTAGAAACAGCTGGCGTTATGCAAATGTGGCCCTGTAAACGGAAACGACATGACGTATGCAGCGATCCGATAATATAAGGAGTGATGCGACGGGAATCAGTAAGAGTCGGATGCAGTATGAGTAAGACGAAGGATCTAAGCGCATTTGATCGTGAGCAAATTGTCGGGCTCGATGAATGGGTCACTCCATCTCGGAAGTCGTGCAGGCAATGTGATTTTCACGAGCCACTGTGTCACGGGTGCACCGTGAGTACATCGAATCCGGTAAAACAATCCCTACAAGGGCCAACTGCCGTGGACAACAGCGTGTGGATGAAGGGGGTCATCGTCGGCTAGCTCGCATTATAACAGCGGATAAACGGGCCACAGTGCAAGAAATCACTCGGCAATTTAACGCTGGTGCACAAAACCGTGTAAGCAGCCACACCATCCAGAACCATCTCCTCGCTATGGGGTACAGAAGCCATCGTCCTACGAGGGTACCGCTGCTAACCGCACGTCACAGGGTGCAAAGATTAGCATGGGCGCGGGAACATCGCCACTGGACCCTAGACATGTGGGAAAATGTTGCCTGGACTGATCAGTCGAGACTCACGTTGGTACATGCGGATGGCAGGATACGAGTAAGGCGCAAACCACATGAAGCGATGGATCCTTCTTGCCAGCAGGGTAGTCTTCAAGCTGGTGGGAGTAGCATTCTCGTCTGGGGACTGTTTATGTGGACTGAAATGGGACCCCTGGTACGTGTGGCATCGTCCCTCACAGGTCAATGTTACCGGGATATCCTGGACGACCATTTGCTCCCGTTTGTGCGTCTTCAACATGCCACTGAAGACCTCATCCTGCAACAGACAATGCACCGTGCCATCGCTCCCGAATGGTTGGATGAACACTTCACCGACGTGACCTCGCTTCCTTGGCCAGCTAGGTCACCTGACCTCAATCCCATCGAGCACTTCTGGGATGCCATCGGGAGAGATGTTCGAGGCTCTGACCCCCTCCATCAAATCTTCATTAACTGTGGGAGCTTCTTCAGGGGTCGTGGATCCGTATGGCTTCCCAACGCTTCCGGTATCTTGTCGAGTCCATGCCGAGACGAATCGCCGCCGTCATCAGGGTGAAAGGTGGTGCTACACGTTACTAGATAGGTATCTGTAATTCAATTGCTCTTCAGTGTATATTAGCATAGTTCTAACGTTACAAGGGAATCCACTATATTTCTCTTAAATGGAGTTATTGTAATGTGCAGTGATTTTGCTCACTACCATTACTAGTACGAGTAAATCCACTAGCATCAATGTCCATGAGGAACAGAAAAATTGAAATTTTTAATTTTTACAAATTTTGAAGATGACAATCCGATTTTTGGTGTAAATGTGACAAGGATGGTAAGTCAGATAATAACCGAAAACTTGAAAATTTCATCGTCCTGGAGCAGGACTTGAACCCGCGTCTCCCAGAAAGCTCCCTGGTAATCACGGGATATGATTCTTAACCTCCAAATTCGCTAAACATGAATGCCAGTTTCTTCGACTAGCGAATCCTGTGATGGTTATATTTAAATTAATCGGAAACTTGAGACTTGATCGTTTTGGGTGGTGTAGTGGTTAGCATACTCGGGCGCTATCTGGGAGACGCGAGTTCGAGTCCTGTTCCAGGACGATGAAATTTTCAAGTTTTCGGGCACCAAAAATCGGATTGTCATCTTCAAAATTTGTATTATACGGTGTAATCCCATATTTATTTCATTATTCAAATTTTTAGTTTCCCTACTAAACATATATACAAACACTGTACGCCAAATTTTTAGTTTCCCTACTTACATATATATACAAACACTGTACGCCTACTGCGAGAAGGCGTACAGTGTTTGTATATATGTAAAACATAACTCTTTCGGTACAGATTTATCTTGCTCAATCCTATATCTTTCAGTCTGTTAAATGGAATAATCGCCAAGTGAATCTATTACGGATCAACCTGCTAGTACTTTACACCCAACTGAAATATTCTGGGTGAATGAATTCGTCGTAATCCCGCCACTTTAAAATGAATCTACCATTATTCCTAGGGCCGGCCTCGTGGCCGAGTGGGGCTGGTTTCTAACCACTCGTCCTGGCTGGGTCGGGGTTCGAGTCTCGGATGAGATATGATTAAGGCAGGCGCGGACTGGGCCGCTGTTTTCTGGGCCGGTAGGCCTAATATAAACTCAAGAAAAAAATAAGCATACTCGTATGTATACTTGTTCTTCAGTACTCTTGCTTGTAGAAGAATACCAAGCTATACAAAAATGGGAAAGTTTGTTTACTACTTTGGGCTTCAGAAAAAGGAAAAAAAAAAAAAAAACTAGTAACAAATGTTCTGTTGAGCCAAATACTGTTTTTGATGTACCCGTCTCCCTTTATAGACTTTCAAATTTAATTCCCGTCCCTTTGGGCTGATGTCCTCTACGGCTCTACCTCGGTCCGCCTTTGCCAATTGCATTTGTAGTGAAATCATCAATACATTCTAATCAAAACTGTTATCAATAGCCTGGGATGCAAACTCCAGATTCATTTCGTACGTTAATGTATTGAGGTTAACCCCTACGATAAAATTTTTGGTTGCTGTTTTTTTACGCTCTCCAACCGTAGGTTGAAGAAGCGTATATGCTCCAGCTTTGTCCGTCTGTCTGCCTGTCCACACCATAACTCACGCAAAAATGATTCGATCTCGATGAAATTTTAGTATGTAGTAGGAGACGACATGGGGACGAACCCTATTGAAAATGGACGAAATTGTGTCAAAAGTCAGGTCATAGGAGTGGGATCCATTCCATTGCCCTTATGCGTCATAACTTACGTAAAAATGCATCGATTGCGACAAAACTTTGTCATGTTGTTCCGGCGATATACTGAACCGGTTCTGTCGAATATCATCAAAAATGGGGTTAAAGGTCAGGGCACAGGAGCGAGATTTATTCCACAGCCATTATCCTCATAACTTGACTAAAAATACTTCTATTGCGACAAAACTTCAGTATTTTGCTCCGGAGGTATACTGAACGAATCAATAGTCAAGGTAGGGAGGAGGGTTTGTCTGCGCGCGATGATTGGTATGTTGGAAAGCGTATCATAATCAATGCATTGCATGATTTTACTAACTTGCTTATATATATATATATATATGTATATATACGGTATATTTTTCTTGAACAAGATCTGCATCTGATTTACTGCATTTTAAGCATTGCAGCTATACACGAATTCTTGAAATGTAATTCTGTAAAGTGTTTCAGATACAGCAAGAGTTTCTTTTCCCGTCTGAAAGTAATTTTAAAAAAGTGATTTTCGCATTCCTTAATTTCTCTTACTTTACAAATTTGCAGTGGAAGTCTTGCAATTCAGGGCATCTCACTTTTTTTAAGAAGGTTTTTTTTTCTAGTTATTTTATTAATGATGGGTAAGTCTTAAAAACAAAATCAATTTTAAAAACATTTTGGTTTTCGCTCTCACTAAAAGCAAAGAAACTATTACAAATCCTGAATTCAGTTGTCGCAGAAAAGTTCATAAGAATGAAATAAAGTCTTGGACAGTCTCTCTCAGAGAGCATGCCTTGTCTGTTGCTTCTCAGCAACGGAAGTAATTTTTTTCGTACGGTAAATTTTACAAGGGATTTGCCGCCAAGGAAAATGGGTGATAGTTGTTAATTATTGCTTCAACACACACACACACAAAAAAAAAAAGAACTACAATGTTGGATAGACTTGCGTTGAAAAGTCCTTTACACAGCAAAGAGTAATGCTGGTATGCTGTATTCTTAGGGATGGATATATCTTATATATCCCATCCTTGATCAGATATATTGATATATCTTATCAAGGATGGGATACCTTGATAACAATGTTCCCTGTAAACTGCGCACGCACGCGGCCGCGCAGCTGAAATATCTTCAGCGTAGTAAGGATTTTAGATTAAAATTCCCAAATCCCTAATGAATTTTCATAAATCAAAAATCAATTACCTGCAAAAATAATAATAAATAAATAAAATTCGGGCTCTCAAAAGTCAAAACAACACTTTTCTTAAATGCCGTTCGCCTCCTTCTAAGTTCGTCTCATTGTCCTCTTCATTCTCTAAGGCTTCTTACAAAGTAGCCTCCTGCAAGCACATAGTGAACGCGAGAATGCGGATTAGGGATTTTCCCACACCGAGAAAGAGGCAGATGTTGATTACTTTCTCAAACAACAGGTTTTCCTTATTTCTAGTGTTTTTATTCCAGAAGTAAGTTTGAGCTTCTCACTTTTTATAAAATAAAAATTTTAATTAATGAAATGTTTTTGATGGATTTTTTTATTTAAAATCAAATGCGGAAAGAACAGTGACAAAAATGGGGAGATTAGAAAAAATAAGTTATAACCCAAGTTCCAATTTCTTCTGCATTAATATAAGAGAAGCTGAGAAAATAAAAAAATTTGCCCAAGTGGTTTTGATGCCTGTCCAGCTAATTGGGTTAGGCGCGCATTGTCCATGGCCGCTTAGAAGGAATATTGCTTGATCTTGTATCCCAAGTGGGCAGAATTTTTTTTTTTTTTTTTTTTAGATAGCAATTTTGTCTGATAAATTGTTGAGCAAACAAAAATAGATTCTAAGCAATAATTCTACTGCTTTTCGTTCTAAACGCAAGGGACTATTTTTCATAGCGGAGGTAACTGTTTCGTACCTTTCATAGTGTTACACTCTTAGGTTGACTCGGAGTATGGATGTAGGTAAAAATACCCCCGGAGAAAATACCCCTGAAAATTGAAAAGCGGAAAAAATGCCCCCGGAAGAAATACCTCCAGAACAAACGGTTCACTGTAAACTGCCACACAGGAACACTGATGTGTGGCAGTGCTTGGTGTGGCAATTTACCGGCAACCCTGCCACACATCTTCAGCAACTGGGCTACAAAAGTTCAAGGGGGGGGGAGGTCTATAAAGATTGCCGTTTCTGGGGCTATGTTGAAAACTGAATTGGGAACTCCAAACGAATTACGCGAAAACGTTCCATGTAAGCCAAGCGAGAATTGTACTTTAATTAGAAGAAATAAATTGCCGAGGATCCGAGGTACACTTGGTGAAGGGGGGGGGGTGCTCTACCCTGAACTTCCGTAATATTATATTCTGGGCCGCTGGAGTCTGCCAGTGTATCCAGAAAGTTCCCCTTGAAGTGTTCGCGAGGTCCATGAGCGGGGGGGGGGGGGCTTTCCCCCAAAATGTTAAAATGGACGTAGAGCTGTAAACATTGGTACCATGCTTTATGTAATGATTCTGTACACGACCACGAATTTTCAGGAAGGTGGGTTACCCCCCCCCGCTAGTTTCTAAGAGCTACTCAGGGGTAATATCGAGGATATACTGACAGACTCTACAGGTCCAGAAGTTGGGGGTAGAGCCCTCCAAACCAAGCACCTCGTATCCCTTTCACAGGCTTCACCAAATTTCTGGGGGAGGGAAGAAGGGCATACATAGTTTCCCATTAAACACAACGTGAAGCATAGAAATTGCGAGCAAATCTCTTACATTGAACACTTGTCTGCGCTCTTAGAAACTTGGGGGAGGGTGAATTCACCCCACCCTCCTGAAAATTCGTGGTCGTGTACAGAATCATTATGTAAAGCACGGTTCTAATGTTTACAGCTCTACGTCCATTTTAACATTTTGGGGGAAACCCCCTCAAAGCTCACGGACCTCGCGGGCGCTTCAAGGGGAACAGCCTGGATACACTGACAGACTCCAGCGGCCCAGAATCTAATATTACGAAAGCTGGGGGTTGATCCCCCCCCCCACCACCACCACCAAGTGTACCTCGGGTCCTCGGCAATCTATTTCTTCAAATTAAAGTACAATTCTCGCTTGGCTTACATGGAACGTTTTCGCGGAATTTGTTTGGAGTTCCCAATTCATTTCTCAATATAGGCCCGGAAACGGCAATATTTATAGCTCTCCCCCCCCCCTCTTTGAACTTTTGTGGCCAAGTTGCTGAAAGATGTGTGGCAGGCCTGCTGGTAAATTGCCACACCGGAACACTGCCACACATCAGTGTTCCTATGTGGCAGTTTACAGTGAACCGTTTGTTCTGGGGGTATTTCTTCTGCGGGTATTTTTTCCGGGGGCATTGTTTCCGCTTTTCAGTTTTCAGGCGTATTTTCTCCGGGGGTATTTTTACCGTTTACCTCGGAGTATAGGTAGGGAAGACTGCGCATTGCCCTAAAAGTTGCTCATGATGTTCTTTAAATGCCCTTCCAATGAAAATGTTCGCAGGTTTCTTTCTAACATTAAATGGACATTTTTCAAAACGCGAAATTCGTCCAAACAGCCAAAAAGCAAACATTCAAAATACTTGCGGTTTTCCGCAAAAGTTTCTACCTCGCTCTTCGTTTTCTAGTATAGAAAAATTTTACACGTACAGTTATCTCCCGTGGAAAAATGAAATCATGCGTTTAAGGAATGAGAGAGGAGGGGGGGGGCCCTTCTTGAAGCAATAGATCCCCTGGCTTTAGAGGAAGTCTGCGCTAAGGCACGCGCTACAACGCTGCCTGAAAAAACCTGGGATGTTCTGGGTCTCTAAGAAGACGGAAATAAAGTTTCAAGTGGGGAGAAAGAAAAAAAAGAGAGTGAAAAATTCTCGGAAACGCCGACCATAACCTGGCTGTTATGAGCTTATTGAGAATGGCAAGCAGCCAAAGCAGGGCATAGCGCGGAACAGGATTTCAGGCCAAGAGGCGTTCTTCGGGCATGATGCACCGGCTCTCGTGAACAGATTTAGAAAACGCACAGAAACACACCTCACACTAGGTTTTTGGCAACGCATACTTTCTCTTTTTTCGATAACTTCCTGGATGCTGTGAAAAAAAAACAGCTATAGAAGTTAAAGAAAGATCCCTAGCAGACAACAAGACGGCGATCGTTAAGAACTTCAATGTCTAGTAGCCTTCATGCTTAATGATCGTAATATTTTAAACGTGAAGCATGAATCTCTTAGCCCTAAATTACTTAGAATTAACCAGCAGTTTATTTAAACAGTAATGGAGCTATTTAGACGTCTAGTCTTCGCAGAATGGTCCTGTTCACGTGCGCCATTCAATGTCCGCTGTTTCTCCCGATTGTCATAAAACCAACTTACCCATTTCCGAAACCATTAATCTATGAAACGTTATTGTTTCACACGTCAATTTCTTTGATCAAAAAATTCTTCTGACAGCGCAATAGAAACCGTACTTTTAATTTTCCTCGCAATTACTTCATGCACATTCTGTTTTGCATCTTAATCGAAACGCTGAAGGGCAAACATTATGAAAGCCAGACGGTTATCTTCATCGAAGCAACTCTATTATTGAGAATTGCTTTCCGAAAAACATGGCAGCATGTGTTAGTACTACCGCCAACTAAAACAGTTGATGGTACTTATTTATTACGACGCAAGAGCATGAGATCACAAAGACGCATTGCTTGCTTTTCTTTCAGAATAATTTATTTTAGTTTGTCTTAAATATAAGAAATTGGGGTTTAAGATAGGATTACAACCACACATGCTTGGTGTAACCAGGAAAGATAACAAGTTAGTAAAATCATGCAATGCATTGATTATGATATGCTTTCCAACATACCAGAAATCATTACTCAAGTTATTACTCAGGTTATGCGGACAATAGCTGTGGAATAAATCTCGCTTCTGTGCCCTGACCTTTGACCTCGTTTCTATTATATTAAACAGAATTGATTCAGTATACCTTCGAAACAACATACTAAAGCTTTGTCGCAATGGAGGCATTTTCAGTCGAGTTATGAGACTAATGGCTGTGGAATAAATCTCGCTCCTGTGCCCTGACCTTTGACCCCATTTCGATGATATTAGACAGAATTAGTTCGGCATACCTCCGAAACAACATGATAAAGTTTTGCTGCAATCGAAGCATTTTTACGTAAGTTATGACGCATAAGAGCGATAGCATAGATCCCGTTCCCATGTCCTGACCTTTGACTCCATTTCGTCCATTTTCAATAGGGTTCGTCCCCAGGTTGTTCCCTACCAAATACTAAAATTTCATCGAAATCGAACCATTTTTATGCGAGTTATTGTGCTAACAGACAAACGGACAATGGAGCATATACGGTTCTTCAACCTAGGATTTGAAAGCGTAACAAAAGAGGAACTCATAGATAAGGAAAATGACAAAAGTAGAAGACATCATGATCAGAGTAAAATCCCTGAATAAAATTTATTTATTTAATCGTCGCCCATCGAAATGACATTTTTTTATAAACCAAATAATCTTAACCTAGTTTTATTCTCTTTCTTCTTCTTTTTTCTCTCTCTTTATTATTTTTTTTTCATGGTAGCTATGCACATAACCGTTGGCCTTTTGAGTGAAGTGGATACCAACAGAGTTGGAAACAGGTCAAAAATTTTGGACCCGAACCCAGCCGTCACATAATTGACCCGACCCGGACCTGACCCGGACAAATCTGCTTTGAACTATGAATTCAAATATATATTATCATCATTATCAATCAGTATCAATCCACTGCTGGATGAAGGTCTCTTCAAGTTTCCTTCCACAACAGACTGTCTTGGGCTAGTCTCCTCCATCTACCTATCTCCCACGTGATCTTCTCCTGGGTCTTTTCCTGTCCCTTGGAATCAAATCTAAAATTTCGGTTGTTCAACAGCTGTTCGTCCTTCTGGCAATATGTCCAGCTCCTTGCTATTTCAGGGATTTTACTGTGATCATGATGTCTTCCACTCTTGTCATTTTCCTTATCCACGAGTTCCTCTTTTTATCTTTCGTACTTACACCAAGCATGCATCTCTCCGTGCTTCTTTCAATTGTATGCAGTCTTAGTATGTCTTTTTTTTGTTGTTTTGGTTAGGGTTCATGTGTCTGTTGCATACGTGATCACTGGAAGGATGCGTCGATTAAACACTTTTCTTTGAAGACATAATGGCATATTGCTCTAAAAAATTGTACTGTTTCTTCCAAAAGCTCTCAACCAAGTTTTGTAGGGCAATTAATTTCTTCATCAATGTGATCCTCGACTGATATCTCCTGCCCAAGGTAAATGTAGGAATTGGTTATCTCCAACTTTTCCCCATCAATTGATAAATCTTCGTTCCTTGAAAAAGCATTGGACTTCAGTTTTGTCTTCTGGGAGTTCATTTTTAATCCCATTTCTTTACGCTTCTCAGTAAGTTCCTGGATCACACTCTGCAGCTCTGAAGTATTATTTCAACGACCTCGGAAGGGTTCTTTGAAATATTTTTTTTTCCTTTTCAAAAATAAAACGGAAATGAAACTGGGTCGAAATCGGGTCGAGAACACCTTGACCCAACCGGTTTGACCCGCAAATACCCGTTGACCAGTGACCCGTTTCCATCTCTCGATACGAGACAGTCTGCACAATGAAAGTAATCAATCACAAAGACAAGGGGTTACTATTGGTCAAAATCGCTTCTTGTTTTTATGACAACAGAGAATATTGCCAAGGTTTTCAAATTTGAAATTGCGGTTGACCCACTGCTCCAACTAATTCACTCTCCCCCATAATCTGCCAGTGGTTGACAGTGCCAGACCGGATGTAGGGGACTGCCAAGATACTTTTTTTAGGACTGCACTAACGTATTCAAAGGTTTGTTGTACCCCCCCCCCTCCCCGCATAACTTCGACAATAGATAACACCTGTGACGGTTCCCTTTCGGAGTGCCCAGCTATTTTCTTTTTTCAGGACTGCACCACTGCAAGCAACTTATGTACTCTTCCGTATAAATACATATTAAAATTTTACAGTTATTCATAAGTATAATATGTGAAGCAAGAAATAAATTTTGAATTAATTGCTGTAAAAACAGCGATGTAAAAATTAGCAACAAAAAATACTGGCGGAAAGAAGAGGAATACAACTTTTATACTAATTCAACCCCTGCATCAATTTTGGGTACAAAACTCAAGATATAAAAGTAGAAAGTGTGTGGTAAAAATATCAAAAAGGACATTAAGTGCTCAAAAAAATTCAGTTCTGAAACTATGAGTTACAAAAGAGTTGCGTGTGTAACAGGAATCATTTATTCCATCATTTTTCTTAACATATCAGTAAAAAATATTACATTTCGTGAATGTTGATGATGGTAGCACTTGAAATACTTCGACACGATCCTGAACCTTTCCTGTAAAATGCAGGTCTTGTGACACATAGTGTTATCCTTCTAGAAGAGTCCGATGCCATCTAAATATGCGAGCATCATGTAATCATCGTATTCCGGAACTGGTAAGATCTGGCGGGGTTAAGAGTGAGTTCAACAGAATTAGAGAACTCTATGAAAACAATACCAGCACTACGGTGTTGCAGTTATTTGCGTGTTTCCGTCAAAATGAAAAGTCCGGATACAGACTCATCCATACGCATGTTGGAGCTGGAAACTTGACTCGTCGGACCATGCAACGCTTTCCCAGTCGTCCAATGCCTAGTTGTGGTTCTCCCATGCCCACTGCATATGGAGTTGCCGATGAGGGTCCGTCACCATGATCATATGAAATGGTCCCTGTCCAAACGCAAGTGTCCGCCCTGACTGGATTGAGTGCTCAAAAACGTTTCTTTATATATACTCCTCGGTTAGGTGAAGGATCGTGAGCCGTCTGTTTTTCGTGGCAGCGAGTGCCAATTGGCATTCGCTTCCGCTATCAACCAGTAATTTGCTCTCCTTTCTGACCCTTTAGATGGAGGTGCGACCCTCTTTGAACCATTCCTGTCTCACGTTCAGTAAGTACGGCGGTCCTCGGAAAAACAACTATTCCCTCGATTGTGGAGATGCAAGTACTCGCCTTCCTTGCATCGGCAATCACTTTTCGTTCAAACTCCGACAAGTCTTTCCGGTGCTCCACTGTAAGGACTCGTACTGGCGAGCTGTCACGCCCTGCCCATTCCATCTGTTTATACTCCGCGTCGGGGAAGAACGTCACGAAAACATGGTGTGTGGAACGCGTGGAGACAGAGATGAAAATAATAACCAGGTTTATTAGTGTAACTTGCAGCTGTATGGATGAGAAGCTGTTTATGTGCAATGTTTTTGATAGATCTTCTGAATGAACTTGGAAGTGCATGTAATTATTAAAAGAGATCAATACTTTCTTTAGGTTCTCCGTTGCTCTCCAGAGGGGTGCTGACGAGGACATCGCCGACATACACCTACACATCAGTGCCCGCTTTGGGGAGGTACCCATGGTGGTACGGAATTCACGATCCGGAGGATCCTGGGGACTGGAGGAACATCAGGGACCGGTACCTTTCGCCCCTCTCCAAACCTTCCTACTTGTCATCATCTCCTACTTGGACACCTACGAGGTATGTCTACACTCATCACCTTTTCCTTGACTTCATGTGCTTACTTTCGAATGCAAACATGTTTTCAGAACCAGAGATTCGACTTCACGTAGATGAAAATGTCTGCAGTATCAACGAGTACATGTCAAAAACTCTATTAGCATTTTTTTTTATTTGGCGTACTCCGTTGTTGTCAACATTTTAGTGTGAACAAATGAAATCGGAATTTTCAGGAGATATTGATTAAGAACACGGAATTAATTTTCTTCGTATCTTCCCAACCACTTTAGAATTTCCAGCCTCTTACTGCTTCCTTCATGCCTGATGGCTGATTTCAGCCCACTTTATTACAGATACGCTTCCCGGTAAAAAATAATTTAACACCTGTTTGGATAATCATCTACCATTTGACACACATGTTCGTTTCACATCAATATATGATGATTACAGTTTATTAGGCAATTTGTCCTAATAATATTCTATTAGGACAACTTACCTAATAATCTGTGTAGAACGACATTTGACCTTCAGAACAGCAGCAGTTCGCCTCGGTATTGATTCCACTGAGTTTTGCTAAAGTTCCGGTGAAAATTGCCCCCTCCCTTTCCCTACGCCCGGTAGCCCATTCAAAAAATGATTTTAAAGATTATAAAATCATTTTTTAACATAAAATTAAAGAAAAGGAAAATTAAGGGTAAGAAAAGTACTTTAAGATCCGTAACTGTTTTACGATTTAGAACCGGGTCGTGATGTCAATGCATGCGGTTTGACGAAAAAACCGTAGCAGGCCTCGCGCGTCTTAATTTTAAACCCAAATTTCACGGAATTTTTACAGCATTTCAATGTTTCTGGAATAATTACCTTTAAACCTATCAGTGTTTCGAACAGTAAAGCTAAGTCAGCTTTTGAATTTTTTGGTTTTCGGTCTTTTCTAGGTATACGGGCCTTAAGGTGTATCAGCATGCCCCCCTTGCTAATAGACCTCAAAAAAATTCAAGCAGACAATGTTCCAAAGTCACCATTTTGATTTTTTGGGGTTTTCTGACTTTTCTAGGTATCGGGTTCTTAAGACCTATCAGCATACCAATTTTCAGATTTCTAGGTCATTTAGAAGTGATCGAATCATTTGCGGACGGAAACACTCGCATTTTTCCATTTTCCCACTTTGCTTTATATATGTATACCTGGTAAGGTATACGTATATATAGCATCTTCCAATTCACATAGATTGGGTGGCAGTGAATACAAACGTCTGATATCTCATTTAACTTCATTCCAGAAATGCTCCATGGGATTGAAGTCTAGGAAATTAAGTTGCCAGTGAAGCAAAGTATGGTCTTCGTCATGTTCCTGAAACTCTGCTGTCACTTTTGTGGCATGGTACATCATCCTTCCGAAAGTTGTGAAAACACAAATTTGTTGGTTACGTAATCGAACCTCCTCGCTCCGGAGCCAGTTGTTCTAATCAACTTAACCACACCGATGAAATATATCTCTGTGGATTTGTCGTCTTGACATGTGCTTCACTTCTGTAGACGTCGTAAAGTATCCATCACCAAGGGAGCTGGGGGTGGCGGATATAAAGTGATGATGGAGTTCGATGAAGGTGCTGAGCAAAACGTTTTAAACACGCTTCGATATGCGAAAGGTGGTGTGTACTCAAATCAAAGGTGGGGTCCTAAAACTTTCCATAAAAAGACAGCCCTAACCATTACACTGCCAATCGTGGAGAGTCATGACCATGCTAGATCAATCCATGCTGTTTCGCTCCTTCTGGGATTCAGGAGTGATCATGGTTTACTTCGGGGTACGAAGTGCTACTATCGAAGCAGAGAATTATTCTAACATACTGAGACGTTTCACCGAGAAATTAAGGTTGAAGATGCGGAGAGAATTGCCGAAGGAGACATTTTTTAATCAAGATAAATGTATCATCGCACACAACTTTTATGACTCACGCAGCATTGCGTGAATGTGGGTTCAAGTTATTATGTCATCCTCCCTACCAGGGACGGCGCCACTGAGATGGCTGGGGTGGGAATTTTGGTGAGCCCCCCCCCGAATTTTTTGGAAAAATGAAGAAAATGTAGTACACCTTACTATCGAAGCTGCATGTTTTTCCGTGGTAATGGGAGAAGGGTAGCATTATGCAATTATGTTCCTCCGACCACGGTCCATGACTCAGACGGAAAACTTACTTGCATGTTGGGCTTCCGCTATGGTGCACAGATGTCGAAGACCGGTCGGAGGTTCAAAGAACATCGTCAATCCGATGCCGCGGCTCATGCCAGTGGGTTGAAAAGTTGAATAAGCATCACTCTGCCAATCCCATCACTGCCCAGGCGCCCTCGCAGTTTATGACAAGTAATGGGCGTTATCACGATCGTCGAAAACAGCAGACGGTGATCGGGGTCAGTCACCACCAGACAGTGAGCGAAATTTATCTTGGCTAGTTAGTAGTTACACTCGTTTTCTTTCTCGTTCTGGAGGAAAATCTAATTTTTCCTGCTTGATTTTTTTTTTTTTGCACGTATTGTGCGTGGTACATAATAGTGAGGTATTTCTTCCTAAACCAAAGTTTGGAATAACATGTCCGCAAAACGATCAATCCATGATTTTTTCGAACAAGTGTTAATCAGAAGAAGAAAAGTAAATTATGCGATAGTGCCTACAAAGCGGATAATGATTATAATCATTATCCGCTTTGTGATAATGATTATAATCATTACCACTGGTCAACACATTTTTTCTGGCATAAGGTATTCCAACGGTTTTAAGGTAATTTTGGGGTGCTGATTCCAAATCTGGCATCAGTTTTTGTCTATCACATGAGGTTTTTGAGATATCAAATTTTGCATTTTCAATAAAAACAGCAAATTTATGCCCATATACGAATAGCTGAACAGACATACATACGAGAATAATATAAGATACAATATGCAATAATAATGAAACAAACATTTAATGAGCCATAGCACAAAGTTGTGAGAGTGACTGCATATCAATGTGAGTGAATGCATATTATCATGTAAGAATTGAATTGTGAAGATAAGAAAAATATGTACAAAAAGGTTATTAACAATAGTGATGTTACATCTGCATAAACGACCTCTTCTTTGACGAGATCCGATGTACAGCTTGTGGAATGTCTCTCATCAAGGACCAGCAGTAATCTGCCATCATGTTTGAGTCCCATCGGCCTTGGTAACGTTCTTCTATAACTTTAATGTCTTGATGAAAGCGTTCACCTTGCTCTTCGCTCACGTGACCCATGTTCTCTGGAAACTGGGCCAAGTGACTATGTAAGTAGTGAGCCTTGATGTTCATTCTACATCCAAGTGCTTGGAAACTCAAGGGCAGCTCCTCCACAATCTCTCGATAGTTGTCCGCTTTCCTGTTCTCAAGGAAATTCCGCACAACATCAGAGAATGCATTCCAAGCTCTAGCCTCTGCCGAAGTCATTGTTGTAACAAAGTGTATATCCCTGATGAGTGTTCTTATTTGAGGGCCATCAAGTATTCCTGCCTTTTTCTTCTCGGCACTGAGACTTGAAAAGGTAGAACATATATAGCTGAAACAGTCTCCATTGTGATCAAGAGCTTTGACGAATTGCTTCATTAACCGAAGTTTTATGTGCAGTGGGGGAAATACAATTTTATTCCTATCAACCAGAGGCTCATTCTTGATGTTCTTGTCACCAGGCGTCAAACTGATTTTTGGTGGCCATTTCTTTTTAACCCAGTGTTCTAATGTAGCCCTACTGTCCCAGTAGCACAGGAAACAAGGGTATTTGGTGTGACCTCCTTGCTGACCCAGCAGAAAATTAACCATTTTCAAATCAACACAAGTTACCCATCCATGAACATGATATTCCAATCTATCCAGAACAATCTTTATGTTGGTATACTCTTCTTTCATTATTACAGAGTGTCTTATTGGGATTGAATCATATATATTTCTGTTGTGAAGTAACACACATTTCAAACTCCTTTTACTACTGCCAAGTCTCCATTCACTTGAATCATATGCGGGCAGTCCCATATTGAGAAGAAGCCCTTCAACATCATTACAATAAACAAGTTGACCATCTGAATGGAAGTACTTTCGCAGTGCTGCTTCTCTGTTACGATAAAAGGAGACACTAGTGCCAGGTCTGAGTAGTCCTTTCTCTTGCAGCCTGGAAGTCAACAATTCAGCAGACTGCTTCGGCAAATACAAATCTCTTACAAGATCATTCAATTCAGGCTGACTAAACAGAGAAATTTCATCACAATCTGCATCAGATGGCGTATATTCGGTCTGAGCATCATCATCTGTAGAAGCAGATAAACTGAGGGATTCAACATCAATCTCTGGTAGCTCAGTAAATACAGGCCCAGGTATTTTCTCACAGTGCTCAACTGGTCGTCTGGCAGATGGGATATCTGGGTATTGTAAGTATTGTTTGATTTTCTTATTGAAACCTTTTACATTGACAAGGCAGAAGTACCAGTTATCCGAATGGTTTGTAGCTTCTCTCCAAACCATTGGCACACCAAACTTTAGCTTAGCATTCTTTCCTTTAGACCATGATCGCAAAGTTTCAACACAGGTTTTACACACTTTGTGAGGAGCCCAATTTTTGTCTTGGTCTCCAAGTGATACTTTAAAGTAGGCAAGATAAACCTTCTTGACAAAAGTATTGATGTTGCGCCTTTGATCCTGCAAAGTGAAGCTGCCACAGATGTAGCAGAAGATATCTGGGTCATTACTGCATTTCCTTCTTTCGTATGTTGTAGCCATTTTTAGATCACAACCTGCAGAAGCAAAATATTAAATAAATGTGGATATCTACATAAAATGAAATTATAAACACACTATCCTAAAAATACAACACCATATTTTAACACTAAAGCAGTCACTGACACGCAACAACTTGCAATCATAAGTGACAAAGAGTTAATTTAGGGTAAAATCAATGAAAATGGTATATGCCGATAGCATAAAAATGAGATGTGATAGAGCAAATCTGAGATCAGATTTGGAATCAGCACACTCAAATTAGTCTAAAACAGCTGCAAAAGTCCAGGCCAGAAAAATATATATATATATATTTTTTTTTGTTGACCAGTTTATCAGACGGCTTCAACTTCATCAACAGCGTGTGGTGAATCATTAGGAATCAACTAGGATTCTTTAACTGTTTGTAATGATTCAATGGAAAATTTTTATGAACGCAGTACTTGTGAAAATAAAACACTGGAAGGACCACATAGTCGCAAGACAAAAAATGTTGAACTCGGAGAGCTTGAGTTGATCCAACTTCACTTTTGGATCAATCCAAACAGCCTATATTAAAAAAGTTCCCACAAAAAAATACGGTAAAGAACAAAGAAGCTGCCAGAAAAATTAGTATAACATGTTTCCATGGCTTGCATATAGTATAAAGAGAGATTTCGCCTTTTGTTTTCCGTGTAGAATGTTTTCATCGGACGACGGAAAACATGAGGTCACCTTCACTCAGCAAGGTTACAACAATTGGAAAAAAACACTTGAAAAGGATTCGGGTTTTAAAAAACCCCAAAACAGCTTTCTTGACCCACAAACCACAAAGCTTACTTGGTGACGGTACCTCTTATAAGAAAATGAAATCAAGAAGGGCAGATTCATCAGTAGCCCCACTTCAAAGTGCTGCATGTGCAGCGGAAGTCAAGGAAAAGCTTTGTTTAGGGCAAGCGAAGGCGGTTTTTTTAATTCTTGACTTTAATATTATATATGAAGCATAATTGCCCCCCTCCAGATTTTGGAGCGCCCCCCCCCCTCCCCCGTTGAGAATTTTCTGGCGCCGTCCCTGTTCCCTACTCACCGTATTTGGCTCCATCGGACGGTTTCCCATTTCCAAATCTTAAAAAAGGATTTGGAAGGTCAAGAAGTTGATAGTGACAGTGCTGAAACGAATGCAGTGAGCAAATGAAAATGATTTGAATTATTTTATTTTATTTTATTTTTTGAGAGGGTTATGCAAGCTGGTGGATCGCGGTAGAAAGTGTGTTGAGCGGGTTTCGACAACATCCCAGAATTCCTTCTGTGAGTGGCTAGAAACTTCTTCCCCCTTCCCCGTCCCCCCACTTCATCCTTTGTATATTGTAATATTTATCTATGACGCTATTTTTTATCTGCTCGCTAACTTGAACAAGTTGGCTCCGACCGAAAGAATATTTGTTTTCTTTAATATTCTAATATCATATGTGATGGTGTTTGTGATATGACTTTGATACTTTCTGTTTTCATTCTGTATCTAGATCGAGGTTAATGGATCTACCCAGTCTACGTTCAAAATACGACACGGACTGCCGTTATCTAACGTCACCCACTTGGCGATCCAGGGTAGCGTCACCATTTGGTCGATACATGTACCAGTGGAGAGTCTGGTAAGAAACAATCTTTCCTCTCTCTCTCTCTCTCTACATTTTTATACAAAAAGTACTGCCAACTCTGATAAAAAGCTCACCCTCAATATGGTACTGGATAGCGGAAAATACGATCGAACTTTCTGCTGCCTTCGATCTTTACTGGGTTAGTGCGAATGAAATGTCCGAAGCGAACGAGCAGTGGAGACAGACCCCCCCCCCCCCCACAGCGGAATGGAACCACCCACAGGTGTTGCGGGTATTACGTCACATAGTTACTATAAATAGCTAGCAAGTGTGTGAAGAACAAGGTTCTACCGTCTCCTTAAATAATAAATATAAACCTTCATTGTGGCCTTTTTTATTTTTTGGTTTTCTGTTGTTTACTCAAATTGAGTAACTTAAACCTCAATCGGTGGAAACTAGTGTTAACACCACCTCAGCATGGTTACTATCACCATGGCAGGCAAGAATCAGCAAAAGTAAACCTGAGAAAAATTTTTCAAACCAATGGAAAAAAAAACTTTTCTGTGATTGGCTGCTGAGAAACGAAGCAAATAGCCGACTCCAAGAGGAAAACTGAGCAAACGGCCAGTTTTGTTTTATCTGGTGTTGAACGTTGATATCCCTGTGGGGAACTTATTCTGTGTGTGATGTCTTTTTTATTTCAGGTTCCCCCTTTCCTATGCCCCCCTCCCCCATCTCTTCCCCTGTACTCATCTGTGGCAGCGGTGCTTACCGGGCATTTTTCTGCGGGGAGAGATGTTGCTCGGAATAGCTTGTTGTTGCAGGTAAGTATGTAGGGCAGCTTTCAACTTCACTACTTAACGGGAAACCGTATACTCCTTCTGCTCTAATTTTTCTATACTGTTCTTGCGTGCTATACTATCAGGGCAATCTGTTTCCAACTCTCATATTTTCACTTTCACCTGCCAAAAGGCGCATAGCGCTGTGGGTTCGGGTCTCTTAACCTAAGCTAGGAACTCCTCTTCTTCTTCTGAAGAAGAAGAAGGTTCAGGCGTGGTTTGTTTGGACGTAATGTGGCTTGCAAAGGAAACATGCAGACGCCAGATTTGAGAGTCATCTTCCTGTATGAATTTAAACTGGGCCATTTGCCGCTCGAAATGTTAACAAAGCCTTTAGGGAGAATACAGCCAGCGAACGAACTATCTGTCGATAGTTTGTGAAGTATCGAAGCGGAGATACGGACCTGCAAAGCGAAGCACGTGGTCACCAACCTGTTGCTGTTTCTGACGATGTTCTGTTACGAGTGGTTGAAGCGGAGATACGGACCTGCAAAACGAAGCACGTGGTCACCAACCTGTTGCTGTTTCTGACGATGTTCTGTTACGTGTGGTTGAAGCGGAGATACGGACCTGCAAAACGAAGCACGTGGTCACCAACCTGTTGCTGTTTCTGACGATGTTCTGTTACGTGTGGTTGAAGCGGAGATACGGACCTGCAAAACGAAGCACGTGGTCACCAACCTGTTGCTGTTTCTGACGATGTTCTGTTACGTGTGGTTGAAGCGGAGATACGGACCTGCAAAACGAAGCACGTGGTCACCAACCTGTTGCTGTTTCTGACGATGTTCTGTTACGTGTGGTTGAAGCGGAGATACGGACATGCAAAACGAAGCACGTGGTCACCGACCTGTTGCTGTTTCTGACGATGTTCTGTTACGTGTGGTTGAAGCGGAGATACGGACCTGCAAAACGAAGCACGTGGTCACCAACCTGTTGCTGTTTCTGACGATGTTCTGTTACGTGTGGTTGAAGCGGAGATACGGACCTGCAAAACGAAGCACGTGGTCACCAACCTGTTGCTGTTTCTGACGATGTTCTGTTACGTGTGGTTGAAGCGGAGATACGGACCTGCAAAACGAAGCACGTGGTCACCAACCTGTTGCTGTTTCTGACGATGTTCTGTTACGTGTGGTTGAAGCGGAGATACGGACCTGCAAAACGAAGCACGTGGTCACCAACCTGTTGCTGTTTCTGACGATGTTCTGTTACGTGTGGTTGAAGCGGAGACACGGACCTGCAAAACGAAGCACGTGGTCACCAACCTGTTGCTGTTTCTGACGATGTTCTGTTACGTGTGGTTGAAGCGGAGATACGGACCTGCAAAACGAAGCACGTGGTCACCAACCTGTTGCTGTTTCTGACGATGTTCTGTTACGTGTGGTTGAAGCGGAGATACGGACCTGCAAAACGAAGCACGTGGTCACCAACCTGTTGCTGTTTCTGACGATGTTCTGTTACGTGTGGTTGAAGCGGAGATACGGACCTGCAAAACGAAGCACGTGGTCACCAACCTGTTGCTGTTTCTGACGATGTTCTGTTACGTGTGGTTGAAGCGGAGATACGGACCTGCAAAACGAAGCACGTGGTCACCGACCTGTTGCTGTTTCTGAAGATGTTCTGTTACGTGTGGTTGAAGCGGAGACACGGACCTGCAAAACGAAGCACGTGGTCACCAACCTGTTGCTGTTTCTGACGATGTTCTGTTACGTGTGGTTGAAGCGGAGATACGGACCTGCAAAACGAAGCACGTGGTCACCGACCTGTTGCTGTTTCTGACGATGTTCTGTTACGTGTGGTTGAAGCGGAGATACGGACCTGCAAAACGAAGCACGTGGTCACCAACCTGTTGCTGTTTCTGACGATGTTCTGTTACGTGTGGTTGAAGCGGAGACACGGACCTGCAAAACGAAGCACGTGGTCACCAACCTGTTGCTGATTCTGACGATGTTCTGTTACGTGTGGTTGAAGCGGAGATACGGACCTGCAAAACGAAGCACGTGGTCACCAACCTGTTGCTGTTTCTGTCGATGTTCTGTTACGTGTGGTTGAAGCGGAGATACGGACCTGCAAAACGAAGCACGTGGTCACCAACCTGTTGCTGTTTCTGACGATGTTCTGTTACGTGTGGTTGAAGCGGAGATACGGACCTGCAAAACGAAGCACGTGGTCACCGACCTGTTGCTGTTTCTGAAGATGTTCTGTTACGTGTGGTTGAAGCGGACACACCGACCTGCAAAACGAAGCACGTGGTCACCGACCTGTTGCTGTTTCTGACGATGTTCTGTTACGTGTGGTTGAAGCGGAGATACGGACCTGCAAAACGAAGCACGTGGTCACCGACCTGTTGCTGTTTCTGACGATGTTCTGTTACGTGTGGTTGAAGCGGATATACGGACCTGCAAAACGAAGCACGTGGTCACCGACCTGTTGCTGTTTCTGACGATGTTCTGTTACGTGTGGTTGAAGCGGAGATACGGACCTGCAAAACGAAGCACGTGGTCACCGACCTGTTGCTGTTTCTGACGATGTTCTGTTACGTGTGGTTGAAGCGGAGATACGGACCTGCAAAACGAAGCACGTGGTCACCGACCTGTTGCTGTTTCTGACGATGTTCTGTTACGTGTGGTTGAAGCGGAGATACGGACCTGCAAAACGAAGCACGTGGTCACCGACCTGTTGCTGTTTCTGACGATGTTCTGTTACGTGTGGTTGAAGCGGATATACGGACCTGCAAAACGAAGCACGTGGTCACCGACCTGTTGATGTTTCTGACGATGTTCTGTTACGTGTGGTTGAAGCGGAGATACGGACCTGCAAAACGAAGCACGTGGTCACCGACCTGTTGCTGTTTCTGACGATGTTCTGTTACGTGTGGTTGAAGCGGAGATACGGACCTGCAAAACGAAGCACGTGGTCACCGACCTGTTGCTGTTTCTGACGATGTTCTGTTACGTGTGGTTGAAGCGGAGATACGGACCTGCAAAACGAAGCACGTGGTCACCGACCTGTTGCTGTTTCTGACGATGTTCTGTTACGTGTGGTTGAAGCGGACCCCGAAAAACGTGTCGTGAGATAGCTGCAGAGGTAGGAGTTATTTCCGATTATCATAAATTGTCGTTTCTGATCATCATATATTGTCGTGAGATAGCGGCAGAGTTCTGAGTCGTTTCCGATTATCATAAAGGACCCAGTTCTCGTCGCAGGTGACGATTCTATGCAGTAGACGACGTGCAGACTTCCAAACGCCTAGTCCTGTAAACAGTTGTCAACTCATGCGGTAGCCACATGTCCACCACACAACAGTTGTATGGCGTCTGGCTGCGTTGGGTAAGGTCAAAAAGCTGGACATGTAGCTGCCGCATGAGTAGACAACTGCCAAAAAGACTAGGCGTTTGGAAGTTTGCACGTCGCTGCTTGCCAGGAATAAACAGGAACCTCTACTGCATCGAATCGTCACCTGCGACGAGAAGTGGGTCCTTTATGATAATCGGAAATGGTTAAGCAAGGCACAGCCTGCTGGACGGTATCCTAAGCCATCCCTACACACCATGAAGATGATGCTCCTTGTCTGGTGGTCCGCAGTCGGGATAATTCATCGGAGTTTCTTGCCAAGAGGCCAAACCATCACTACAGAACATTATTATTCTGAATTACACCAGAAGCACCGGAAATTTCTGCAGAAACACCCGGCTTTGGACAACAGACATGGTGTTCTTCTGCTCCAGGACAATGTCTGCCCTCATGTCGCACAACGAATCGTCGTCTGGATCACTTCCTGTCCGGGAAACAGTTCACGACAGACAACGAGGTTCAACGTGTGGTTGATGACTTCTTCGGGTCCCAGCCACAAGACTTTTTTCGTTCCGGGATCATGGCCTTGCTGGACAGATGGCAACTTGCGAGAACTTTCGGTTCTCGCCGTCCACGTTTGCTGGTCCTTTGCCGGACATTTCATTCGCACCAACCCAATAATAAGCGTATACTTTCAATAAATATAATAATTTATCGAAAAAGATGCTTTATGTAAGTACGTATACAATAAGAAAATTGGCCTTGCATTGAATTTCGCCGTCATTCGTAATTATTAATACATATAATGCACTGAAGGGGGCAAAGAGAAAAACAAAAAGCAGATCGAATACAGGTTAAGCATAATCTATCTGGAAATCCCAAAATCGTTGAGAACCTCCAAAATCCGAAACATTTTTCGAGCACCGTCATGACATCACAAATGGAAAATTCCAGAAGCCTCCCAGGCGTTGCACAGGTCTTCGTGCACTCCGACGGTTACGACACGAGACCTCAAATACCCTGGGTGGGGCCCTGAATCTCTGTTCTGTTGTAGAGAGAAGCGAACCGATTTTTTTAAAAGACTCCATTCTTCCGATTCGACTCACTAAAACAATTCAGTCGTACTGATTCGTTCGTTGACTGTTCCTATGAACGATTTCTGCAGGGAATCACTCTCGTGAATCACTTCTGAGTCGGATCCGTTTGTATCTCGTTCGCTGACTCTTTCGGTGAACGATTTCCGTAGGGAATTTCTCTCGCGATCTATTCCGAAAATCGCAATATTTAAAATTAAAACTTGCTCTGGTAAACAGTTTACAGGATCTCACTACGAACGTTTGATCAGTCAAAAACAATTTATGATATAATTTCCTGTTGAATAGTCGAAGTGAATAACGGGAGGCTTTCAGAGATTATTTGTCACCCATAGCTACGATACTCCCAACAAATCGTTCATTGATGTTCCCTTTTCTTCGGGGGAGGGGTGACCGAACACCTTTTCGCGCCAAACCGTGTCAAGCGTCTAAATACAGAAAAACTATGTGTTTTAAAATGATTACGCTCTCTACCATTATCCAGGGTGCAGTGTATATCCCGCCATCAGCGGTGTTTATCTCGCGTCTTCACATCAGTGGGCCAAGGTACTGTTCACAAATGAAAGCTACTTTAGTCTTCCGTCGGATTCCAAGCCGTAATTAATCCGGGGGAACATGGGATTGCGTATTATTCCAGGAACATCTTTGAAAGAAAAAGTTGTGGAGGTCGCGGCATCATGGTGTGAGTCACCATTGACATGGTCAATGGACGTTCTGAACTGCAGGTGATAGATCAAAAGGCAATCAACGGTCAGCGGTTTTGCAATTATGTGAATCTTTGCCACTTCATATGTGCTATTGCGCTGTGGGCGCAAGATCTCATTTTTACGGACGACAACGCCCGTCTTCACCGCACAGCAGCTGTGGATTAAGTATCGACTAGTGAGAATATCCGCTGGATGGAGCATCCTGCGTGCTCATCTGATCTCAATCCAATCGAATATGCATGGAAAGCTCTGGGGAGACGTATTGCGCCAAAGAATCACCCACCATAAACCATTTCAGCACTTATCAGGGCTCCCCGGCAGGAATAGGGCAAATTGCCCCAAGATCTCCTAAACCATTTAATTCTATGCATGACGCACCAGCAGTTTTTAATACTATCTCTTTGAGCTTATAGTTTCGAGATACGGCGGAAATAACGAAAAACTTGCACAGAGGGTCACACTTTATCATTTTCAGGTCGGTTGAATGATCCCATACACCCAAGGCGTAATTCCGGGAGTCGTGTCACTTTAGACCCCTGAGGGAACCGCAGGATATTAAACCACGTAATCAAGTTTTTTATACGTTATAAATAGAGCCTAAAACAACATTTTTCCACTAGACAGACATAACTTTCGAAAAAAATGCATTTTTAGATCATCCCTAGTGCTCACCTTTGTCGGCAAGATGGCGAGTTCTGTACCGTAAATCAACCTCATATTAACTCGCCCGGGTGGTAGCGTAGTTTCAGACGGTGTCTTGTGATCACTGTCCGGAGATGAACTTGGATTCGAGTTCCCGGATGAGGTAGGGATGGTGTGTTTGTTGTGTGACACTGTGCCTTTCCCGTCGCTGGTAATTTGGGCAAATAACCCTACGAGTTGCTCCGGGTGGTCGGTAAACCTCAAAACGAATAATAGAACCCGAACGCGGCGCGAACTTTCTGATGAGCCTTAGAAGCCCTCAGAGTGCAATTCACTGTTGATTACAATACTCACGAATCTGAAGCATTATATGTGTTATGATCCAGCATTGGTGGCTCGAAATGTTAAAATTATCGGTTGCGCTGTAGTGTTGTTGTATCAGTTTGGCGGGTACCTTTTACCTCCAAACTTCTATCTTTAGGAGAGAGGTAAACGACCACCATAGACAGACAGACAGACAGACAGACAGACAGACAAACACCTTCCAAACGGATATGGGCAGTCAGATGGCGTGGTATTGACTCTACTAGATCACAAAAGCGTTTCACAGTTATCTCCACCCATGTTTTCAGCACCGCTGTCCATAAATCCGCCGCATTTCGGAGTGGAGGATCCAAAGCTCGAATGGATCTTTCCATAGCATCCCAAAGATTTTCCACGGGGGTCATGTCCTAGAAACAGGGATACTATTCCAGGGTGGGAACTTCTGCGGAATGCTTATCTAACCATGTTCTTGTCTCCATGGCTATGTGGAAAGCTGCATTGTTCTTCTCGAGGCATAGGCGTAACCACTGGGGGTCTTGGAGGGGTCAGTACTCCCCCCCCCCCTCAGATTTTCAGAGTCGGTGATCATCGAATATATATGTGTATATCGTGTGTATGTGTGATCGGACCCTCGGATTTTGAAACATGGTTACACCACTGTCTCGAGGCCATTGTTCCGTGGATTTATGATGACCATGAACGGATGCAGGTGGTCTTCAAGAATGTACACGTATCATGGACGGTTCAAAGATGCATCTAGAAAGGGGCGTCGGGTCTTTGTGGGCATTTGGGGCTAAGCCACGCATGAAAATGAGAAAAAAAAAGTTATTTTTTTCTTTTAATTGGAAAAATTCCGAAAGAAACCCCATATTAGTAACCAGTTCTCATATTTTCTTAATGCAAATGTTAGTTACTACGCTAGTTGAGTAACTGCGCAACACATTACCGCCTTCCATATCCGTTCACTAGAGCGCAATGAATACCGTCGTGGTGGTAGAGGCGACACCCGTCAACTCGTAGCCTTGTCTGGCTTGACGAAGCTTCAGATAACAGTAATGAATGAGCATATGCGCGCCGAACTGCGCATGCGTAAAACTGTCTTTTGTGGCTGGTCGCCTTTCTGTTTAACAGTAGCAATTTTGCTTCCGCGTCGTCGGAGTGTGAGCGGCTGATTTTCTTTTGTGGAGTTGAGCAAACTGTGAGGTTTGCTGGTGTAAGAAAAATGATCAAAGGGACTTTTTATTGGAACACCCTTTTAATTTATTAAGGGATGAAGAAAAATAACCGTTAAGGACTTGGGCCCACATCGAAGAAATATTTGTTCGGTCAAAAAACATAAGTATCAGTCTAGAACTTTTAATGTAGAGTTGTAGCAAAATATCCTGGTTAACTGGAAGCGAAAGCAAACATACTTTGTTTTGTTTCTACTGTTTACTACTGTTTTATTTCTACTGGTCTTTTTTTTATTTTGTTATACAGCACTGCATATATATATAATTGGAATTTCTTCATCATTCTATGTGGTTAAATATAACATCAGCATGTTATTCTATGTGGTTAAGTGTAATATAAGCAGCACTTCACAATCCACTGACATTATATTTCACAGCACAGAAGAAGGTTGAGAGCAATTTAACCTATATAATGTGCTGCGTTTGTCCCTAAGGCTCTGACGTCATCAGTACTTGCAGTGCCATCTGCTTTTTTCCGGTGGCCGAAATCGGAACTAAGCTCACCGCTATCGCACGATACGTTAAATCAAGGAGATATACAGGAAAGTAAAATAAAGTTAGTAAGACAAACGACTTCACCTATGGCAACATGCACGTGTCTGAACTACTATCTGCGTAGGTGTTATGTCGTGTTTTGTTTCATTTTTTTTGCATCGCATTGCAGAGTAATTTCATAAAAAGGAATAAAATTGCTCAGTAACTTCCTAAAAAGGAATCAGCGTCATTCTATTTCATAAAAAGGAACAAGTAAAATTGTAAGAAAGTTTTGATTCACTGTGATGGAAATTTTCAAAAATCTTGTTTCTGCGAATTTTTTTTTTTTTTTTTTTTTTGTAGTACGAAATGGAAGAAGATAAAGCTGTTTACCACAGTATTTGTCATTTTCTTGTAGGACTTCCGTCCGCAGTTTAGGTCCCGGCCACCTACAGCGAGATCGCCTTTTTGGGCAGGACACAGAAACGGAAGGAATGAGAGCAAGTCTAGCGACTTTGACAGAACAGTTTGTAGTGAGATTAGAGTTCAGTAGATGGCGCCACCGTACAAGTACGATATTGCACATAGAGGGGTGAGAGAATTTCAGGGGGGGCATAGGAAAGGATACCCATTTAACCAGTGGGCCCAGCCTGGGGTCCGTCACTTTACGTGCTCGTCCAATGCACGGCGGATATTCAGCGATTGTTAGTAAATCACACCATCTCTGAAAGATCAGCCCAGGTTCGAACCTGAGGACCTTGCATTGATAGTCTGACTCGCTAATCACTAAGCCATCCGCGGCTCGAAGATAAAGCTGAAAGAAAACGTCGCTTAAATAGAAAACGACAACGGCGCGGCGATGGCGTGCAATCCAATTTTCATAAAACCTATGAAACTTTTGAAGAAATACAAGTCAGACATATTACAGACGTAGCCTATTATATAAGTTTTATGTATTTATGTATATGTATGTTATATGTATTTTATGATTGGTGTCATAAAAATTTCAGTCACAGCTTTTTCACCCATGCTTGGCGCGGGGAATGAACTAGTTTTAAAAATATTTAGCCCCAGATAAATTTTTAATCACCCTACGCCACTGCATCTGGACGTACCAGAAGTCCCAACGTGTGCCAGTTGAACTCGCCCCAGAGCCTAACTGAGCCTCCACCAGCCTGAACAGTTCCTCGTTGACTTGCCAGGTCCATCGCTTCGTTCAGTTTCCGCCAGATCTGCACCCTCCTGTCTGCGCGAAATAAACTGAAACGGGACTCGTCGGACCAGGAGACCCGTTTCCAATTATCCGAGGTTAACTGTCAGTGTTCTTCCGCCCAGCTGAGACGTACAATCTGGTGATATGGCGTAAGCAAAGGGACTCTGGTAGATCGGTGGCTCCCATAACCTATTGTGGCCACTGATTGCCTGATGATCTTGGTGGAGACGTTTCTGCAACCTGCTTTGTTGAAGTCGCCTGCCGTATGTATCAAAGTTAATATACAGTAAGGTTTGCTCATTACGCCTTCCTCGCAAGCGAATAATCGTGACGTCACCGAGTGATATCACCGTCCTAACATGCGAATCGTAGATCCAAACTGTAGCTACAGAGGAAGATGTCTTGTCAACAATTTTTATAACTAAAACACAGAACAAAAGCACATTTACATTAAATACAGAAGAAATTCCCAGTCATGTGAATATTTTAGTAACGGAGATTTCAAAAATACCTCCCGCACATTTTTGTTACGTAAAAAGCGAGAAAATGGTTATAAATTTAAATGTTAATTTAGTTACAAAAGGAATTTCTGCTGTTTTATATAAATTTAGAAGGGAAAACACACAGCAGGATATATTATTGTCATATAATAAAGACTCCTTTATGAGGAGCAGGAAAAGCATCTCGGTAACATTCCCCAATTATTTTAAATTAAAAATTGGAAACATTATGCATTAAAAAATCTAGTATAATTTATGAAGATTATTCTGGCTGTTTTACGAATAATATATCCGACACGCTGCTATGTTGCAGTTAAAAAGAAACGTGGAAATTAGGTAGTCTTACGATGGCCTTACGATGGCGATTTACACAGTGACGTCACAAAGCAATCACCGGAAGTGCAGGATGAGCATAACATTGTCATCTACTAATCTTGATCTGTACCACTGTCACCCTCCGGTTGGTTGCAACTATTTAAGACAGACAGACATTGACGGCTACGTTAATCCACCAACTTTCTCAGTCCACAACGCTGTTATTCCGTATAAGTATTCTGAATTTGTCATTTTCTTGAAGGACTTCCGTCCACAGTAAGTAGAGTTCAGGGGTCAGCCACCTGCAGCGTGTTCGCCTTTTGGGCAGGACACAGAAATGGAAGGAATGAGAGAAAGTCTAGCGACTTTGACAGAACAGTTTGTAGTGAGATTAGAGTACAGTAGATGGCGCCACCATACAAGTACGATGTTGCACATGGAGGAGTGAGAGAATTTCAGGGGGCATAGGAAAATACACCCATTTAACCAGTGGTTCCAGCCTGGGGGCCTTCACTTAACCTGCTCGTCCGATGCACGGCGGATATTCCGCGATTGTTAGTAAATCCCACCATCTCTGAAAGATCAGCCCAGGATCGAACCTGAGGACCTTGCATTGATAGTCTGACTCGCTAACCACTAAGCCATCCACGGCTGCTGTTATTCCGGAAATGATGCATTCCTTATATACTCTAGACACCGTCGAACAAGGACACTGCTATTCCTGTGCGCGATAGAGTGACCCACGCGTCGTGCCACTATTATCATCTCTCTTTCAAACTCTGTTCACTCACGACGTTTATCCATACTCACATCAAATTACCGTCTACGCAAATGTAGTGATGTTCTCATACCTCCTATATACCTGCCTAGTGGTGGGTTCGTCCACTAGCGAGAGGAGTGACAGCGTTGCGTTGCCCAGCAACCAGGTATCCCATGATTCTTGTCCTCTCAGTGTATATAATGCGCCAGAATTTCATTTGCTTATTTCCCGCATACTTCCTTCGGGGCAACAATGATGTTTTTTCTTTGTTTTCTTTTAAGTAATGCGATAGTGTTGCGCTATCCTTGAACAATTTTCTTAATTCTATATTGTTCTGCACATCAATCATTTTGCTAATAAATTTGTGTTTTAATGTGTATTTATTCTTATTTATTTGAATAGCCGAGGAACTTACGTTTAAGTATCCCGGGACATATGAAGGTGGGGGATATGGCATTCCTCCGAGGCACACCACCCAAGGGAGCAGAAAAGTGAGTATGTTTTCTAAACTAAACATTTATACTACAGACGTACTAAGATTTACGAGCTATTTCATCTGTTTATGTAAAAACTCTTGAATCAAATAAAAGCTGCTGAACTTGAAAAAAAAATCTATCAAGAACCGCTAAATTTAGAAAATTAAAAGCGTGATAAAACCTGAATACTTTTAACTGACTCATCAGAAAAAAGGGCTTTTTATTATTATTATTATTATTATTATTATTATTATTATTATTATTATTATTAAGTTATTAAAACCTTCATGATTGACCCTTTAACCGAATGGAACGAGTTAACTCCGTTTTAGCAAAATGTATAGGAGCCACCTCAAAAGAATATACACGCTGTCCAAGGAGCGATCCGCACGCCGCTGGGACGAGTGAACCTGCGCTTCAGAAAGCGTTGATACTAATCCTTTTTGACTGATTACCTGCTGAAATTGGATATCGCAATGTCGATGAATCTAAGAATAGAGAGAGAAGATACGCGGATCATTCAAAAAGTAAGGAGACCGATTTTGCGTGGGGAAGAAGTGTAATGCAGTAAACATAGATGCACACTTTCGAAGTATTCTCCTTCTACCTGAATGCATCGGTCCCACCTTTCTGTCCACTGCCGGAAGGTGTATTTAAAGTCATGTGGTTCAGGATACCCATCACAGCATTGTTCAGTTCAGTATTTGATGCAAACTGACGCCCACGAAGTTGCTTTTTTTTTTTCACTTCAGGGAATAGGCAGAAGTCACACAGTGCCAGGTCCGGTGAATACGGAGAGTGAGCCATCGTTTCGATATCTAGATCTTGGATAATCTGCCGAGTAAGCAAAGCACGATGTACAGGGGCATTATTATGATGCAAAATCCAGCCAGTTTGTGCATATTCTAGGCGTTTTGGGGAAAAACTTTTCTTTAGAGGACCTTTGAGAACATCAGAATAATAGGCACCGGCAACAGTTCTTGAACAACATGGTCGTACATAATTCCCTTTTTATCAAAGAAAACCAAGTGCATGACCTTCCCTGCACTTGCTTGAACGTTTGCTTTCTTGGATCGCGGTCTCTGTGGGTGTTTCCATTTGGGTGCTCTGTTGCTTTGTTTCTGGATCTAAATGGTGAAAAAATGCTTCATCACATGTGACGACTCGATCCAAAAAGTGTGGCTCACTTTGTAAGCGGCACTTCCATTGGCGCCAAGTGATAACACGATTTGCCTTGTGTTCGTATAAGTCGCTTAAGTGGGGAATCCACTTTTTAGCGACTTTTCGTTACTCGATTTCTCACAATGCCATCAACGGAACCAACGGACATCTGCATTACATTAGCAACGTCCACAATGGTCATTCGGCTGTCTTCGCGCAGGAGTGCTTCGATGGTATTGACATTAACCTCCGTAGTCCATGTCGAAGGTCCACCGGAGCGTATCGCATCTTCCAGACACACTTCACCATTCACAAATTTCTTGTGCCACTCAAACACTTTTGCACGGAACAAAGTCTCTTCCTTATAGGGTGTTTTAATCGTTTCGTATGTTTCTGTGGCGGTTTTATTCAAACGCACGCAAAATTTTATAACTGCTCTTTGCTCCAGTTTTTTATTAAATCATACTGGGTTACAGAAACACGTCTGAACTCTACGCCGCCTGCTACTTAATGATGAACTATCGGAGCGCTGTAACGACGGGTCGTCACGTGACTGACTTTGTAGGTGTTCCAACACAGACAGCTGCATTTTTGTGCGTGGGTTTGTTTCGAAGCTGTGACGTCAGTCTCATTACTTTTTGAATGACGTACGTATTTGAGCCACTTCTTACTGCTCAGTCATATGATGTCCGTGTCAGGGGAGCTAGTGCTTCCTCATCATGCCTTTGGTCATGCAGCAGAGAATAAAGGACTAGAAACGAGCTGTTATCATCCCCAACAGGCTTATGATCAAAACTGCTGAAATGAGAGGAAGAAGGTATTGTCTTGCATTCGAAAAACTCCGCCATTGTGTGTGAACACTTCTGCTTCGGGAACCCAAAAACAAAAAATGTGGGCACCATATAGTTCAAGTAGATTGGGAGCTTAAAGGGTTAGTTCACTTAATATGCGCACTGTATTAGTTTTAGCGTCGTTCTCTAAGGCGGGGTACAGTGAAGCATAAATTTTGTTCTGTAATTAACTAAACAATGTGTTGCAAATATTACAGAACAATTGTTGGCATATTTTCACTATATTCCATGTAACCACTTCCTTCAGAAAACTTGAAAATTTTCATCGTCCTGGAGAAGGAATCGAACCCGCACCTCTCGATATCCTGTCGAGCATGTTGGTCATTACACTACCCAAGACAAGGAAGTTCCAGGCAACTTAACGTAGACATCTGAGAACCTTCAGATTTGTGCTAGTCGAAGCTATTGCAGCCCCATCGTAGCGTCTCACGACCTTTTCTCACATCCAGGGTCGTATGTAGCGCAAATCTGAAGGTTCTCAGATATCTACGTTCAGTTGGTCGGAATTTCCTTGTCCTGGGTAGTGTAATGACTAGCATGCTCGACCCGAAATCGGAAGGTGCGAATTCGATTCCCGCTCCAGGACGATGAAAATTTTCAAGTTTTCAGAAGGAAGTGTTTACATGGAATACAGTGAAAATATGCCACTAATAGCGTTACAATGCCTACCATGTATTTATGAAGAATTATGTCTTCGGGGAAATTCCTTTCCCAATTGTATATTACAGAACGATTTTACACTGCTTACAAATTACTTGTTAACTAACGAGCATGTAAGTTACATTTAAATTTAGTTAATATTTTGACGGTGTATGGTTCAGTAACATTTTTTTTTTCTTTTTTATGCCATTCCGCCTGATTGGATCCATAGTGTAACTGCCGGAAATCGATCCAATTGTGCAATATTTGGGGTCTCTAATAAAACTGAATCTGTTTCAGTGTTCAGTTTCTTTCGCCATTCGTTTTGGTTTTCCACATTTTTCTGAAACCCAATTCACTCTCGGTTGATGTGCAGCGAAAACGTCAATCACAGCAAAAATATTTCTATTCCCAAAACTGTGATTTCATCTCCTCTCGTGATGTTTTACTGGGATCTACATTTCAAGAATGCAGTTGCTTTCCTTTTTAAAAGAAATCCACACAACTTCTGTACTTGCTGTTTGAATTTCTAAAATGTATCTTTATATCCATCAATCAGTGCCTTGGTTTCTTCTTTCTCGAAGTTTTCTGGACTTGCTTGCACCGAAATGAGAGTTCTTGTACTCTCCTTGCAATAATTCGTGATGTGCAGCGGAGATTTTTTTATCAGTAACGTGTTTAGCTGGCTACCAAGTCGGTAGCTTTTTGTGCTTGCCTGAGGCTTCTTGCTTTTAACATACTTACTCAGGTATTTTCCCTCACCAGTGCGTAGAATTGGCAATTTTAGTCTACTGGACTGTAGAGAGGAAAGTAATAAATATTAAACTACCCGCAATCTACCACGAACAAAAATAATTTGCAACTTCCATTTATGGGGGCAAAATAGCTATATACTGTGTATATACACTATCTACCAACAAGTAATTGGACAACCCTGCAATCGACGATATCTGCGGTCCTGATACACGTCACGGCCGCCGCCGTTAAATATCGTGTGGGAAACAACAACGCAACCAGTCGCATGCAAAATGCCACGCAGTTCGGAGCTCTCTAATTTCGAGAAAGGTGTAATCGTCGGGTATCACAGAAATGGCCGATCCATGCGTGACATATCCAGCTAGTTGAAGTACCCAAAATCGACAGTGGCCTACGTGATTGGCAAGTGGAAGATGAGAGGTGACTGTCGGAATGTGCCCCGACCCGGCAGACCCACAAAACTGGGAGTTAGAGACCGACGGGTGCTGGCCAGAGAAATTCGGAAGAACCGCACCAAATCGATGGGCCACATCCGCGAGGAGTTTCAACATGCATCCGGGAGTGTTCTTTCTATGAATACCATCCGTAAGGAAGCCCACCTGCTTGGTTATCATGGACGCACTGCCGCCCACAAGCCTTTGATCCCCAAGTCCAATACCGCTGCTTGGCTAACGTGGTGCAAAGAACGTCGACAGTGAACCGTTGAACAGTGGAAACAGGTTATCTGGAGCGACGAATCAAGGTTCACCCTCTACCGTTCGGATGGCAGGGTCTGGGTTTGGCGTCTGCCTGGAGAACGCCTCCTGTCGGAATGTATTGTGCCAACTGTGAAGTTCGGCGGCGGTGGAATTATGCTATGGGGGTATTTCTGCTGGTATGGCACGGGACCCTTGGTCGCAATTCCTCGCAGAGTCAACGCCGAGACCTACTGCACCATTTTGGATGACCATGCGCTTCCTACGTTGTGGCAGTTTTACGGGGTGGACCCATGTTACTTTCAGGACGACAATGCCACCTGCCATGTTGGGAGGTCCACTATGGCTTGGTATGGTGACAATGGGGTTAATCGAATGGACTGGCCTGCGCAGAGTCCGAACCTTAACCCTATCGAGCACCTCTGGGACGAGTTGGAGTGTCAACTTAAGGGGTACCCCCACCGTCCGAAATCGGGGAAGGAACTGACCTGTCTTCTCCAAGCCGAGTGGAAGAAAATACCGCTAGCCGTCGTACAACGCCTGGTTGAGAATATGCCCCGGAGGGTAGCAGCTGTAATCTCCGCTCGTGGAGGCTCCACCAACTATTGAAGGTGAATAAACTTCGTTTTCCTTTGCTATCACAGGTGTCCAATTACTTGTTGGTAGATAGTGTATATATATTTATTAGAAGCAGGTTAGGGTAAAAATCTTGTCCAGCTTGACGTTTAGAAAAGGAGATCTCGTGTCTATAGAAAGAAACGATAAAATGAGTATGTCATTATTTGATCAAAAATGTTCTACCCTAACCTGCTTCTAATAAATATATATATAACGATATGTCGAGAGAATATTCATGTTCATCCCTCCATATTCTATAGTTACATGTAGAAAATGATCCTTAAAATGTAGGACTCCATGACACGAATATGAAAGGTGAGTGGCCTACAGTAATTATATTGGAATATGCAGTAGTTTTTCCACAGGCAGGACGCATTCTTGTATGTCATCGTACCAATTTTCAATGTTGCAGATCCATTCATCCCCCCCTCTCCTCCTCGGTTATTTTGTGAACTTAACTTAGAGACTTTGCGAAATGGAGAAAAAAAGAACTTCGGGCAGTGATAAGATATCTTTGAAAGGCATATCCCAACAGGATGTACATGATGGTAAGGCGCAGATATTGGAGCTAAATAAGGCCGTCTAGGAAACACAAGGCCATAGCATTAGAGAGATGAGTTCTCTCCGTTTATGACGTCACTCTCATGTTACACGAACTGATACATCGGTGTCTTGTGTGACGTCACACGCGAGAGCCTTGCAAACCAATCGTCGGAAGCTTTGGTTTCTACGTGACGTCACTGAAGAGGGAACTAATCTCTGTAATGTAATGTTTTTTTTTTTTTGTTTTTTTTTCTAGATAGCCTTGGGCTAAGGGTCCTGCATATTCCACAGTGGTAGAGAGACTTTCGGTGTGGCAGGGAATCCTGTGATAGGGCGAAATTACGATGAAAGACACAACCACGACCAGGATCATTCCTACTGATCTCAAGCAATGAATCGGAAGAAGTCGAAAGTTCTTTCTCTCTCTCTCTCTCTCTCTTTCTCTCGCACAAGGAACTCCCTTTAGCGCTATTGTCCAATGCCTACGGGGGAATACACATTTAACTACTCCCACATCCTCTTCCCTCTACAATACTTCTTCACAGGCGATTAACTGTTATACATGGAACTTTCATAACGGCACTTAGCATCTCATAGTCATTTAGCAAGTAATGACCAGAGTTTTAGTTTTCTGCGCAACTACGCATCAAAACCGGCCTCTGTTTTTTCTCATTTTCTTTTTTAATATCCTTACATATTTTACGTTTCTCCGAGAGAAAAAAAGGAGCCTTCCTCTCTTCTCTGGCCCTTAACTACAACAAGCCTTGTGGCTGTGTGGTTGAGAACATTTGGCGCAGCTGTTCCTACTAAATCGTCCCGAGAAGTAATTTTCTTTGAGTTATCCATCGTATAACGTAACCCTTTTTCGTGTGTGCGATTGGTGTTACGCTATGTCTAAAACTATGACTAAGGAAATGTTGAACTAAATGAGAATACGATGTAATAGTTGCACGGGATAGCTCAAATTACGGCCAGTCGAAACATATACAGAAGCCAAACTTACGATAACCTTTTATTTGTCCAGCAACGATTGATGAAATCCACCATATAGCACTGCTAGGTTTATACTTCACCTACAATACATTATCTATCGCATAATCTAGCTTAGCGACTGTCGAACATCTCCACAAACACATATACACTAAACAACTGCTGTATCGTCCTTTTTATCTAACGTTCTTATCACATTCATACGTCACACTTTCTGACCTCAAAGGTGTTGCCAACCTTATGCATGTGAGATAGAAGATATCACGTTAAGTTTGGAAAGTGCAAAAGAGAACAAACTCAAATTTACACAGCAAAAGGAACTAAAAATGAAAGTTAAATTAGAATATACGTCACAATCGTTCGAGCTGTATCATTTAAAATTTGTTTTTTAAAAGAACTTCAATACACGAATAAATAAGGTATTTATGCTTATACTGAAACACAAGAGTAATTTTCATAAATCACAGACGAGTTCAGAAAATGTAAATAACAATCCCAACCCCGCCAGCCCTCTGCTAGCTACGGCACTGATCTATATGCATTTCAATCGGCAGTATAGATTAAATGCTGAGTTCTTTGAAAATGAAAAAAAAATCAGTGCGTGATGGTTCCCACGAATTTTGACTGATAAGCAAAAGGTATGCCGCAGAGAAATGTGCCTCCCTAACCTGAACGTGCTTCCTGTTGATCCAATGAATTTCTGATCCCGGATTATTACAATGAATGAAATATGGGTTCATCACTTATAACGTAACACTTTTTACGTTATGTAAGATCTGTTGTTATGTTAAAGTTCCAAATGTCCGGCTGAATAAATGTTAAACTAAGGGTAAATGCGATGCACTAATTGTACAGGATAGCTCAGTTTAAATTAAGGCTTTTAGGCCAGACGAAACATATACAGAAATCCAAATCACTTACGTCAACTTTTTATTGGTCCAACAACTTTAGACGAAATCACATAACGTTGTCTACGAAATCCAAAACATATCACAGTGAGTCATACCACACACACATCTACTGCTTAGTCATTTTATCTCTCGTACCATCAATAATCTCAGTAAAGGTTGAACATCTGCACACTCAAACAACTGCGTCGCCAAATATATATCTTTTCTGGTTCTTATCAACATGCATCCGTCACTTACATACTGACCTCAGAGGTGTTGCCAAACCTTATTCGTGTGAGAGAGAAGATATCACGTTAAGTATTTCCTTTTTTTTTTTTTTTTTTTTTTGTTGAGGGTTTAATGACCACCGTGAGCAACTCAATGGGCTATAAGCAGTCGCCCGTCCCTAATTTAGGGCCACTGGTTTCAGGGAAGGGAGATAACCAGTGACGTAACACAAACACAACATCCATGTCTCATCGGGATTCGAACCCGGACCCCTTTCGGACGAATGATCAGAACCAGAAGCCATCGCTTAGGCCACTGAGGCCGCCGTTAAGTTTGGAAAGTGCAAAGAGAACAAACTCAAATGTACATAGGAAAAGGAACTATAAATGAAAGTTAAAATAGAATATACGTCATACACTTTAACCAAGAAACTGAAAAATAATGTCTAATGTGTAAGTGTGTGTCATCTCCGCCTCGGAACGACCTTTGCAAGTACACACGTCAAAAAGCTAGTTGAAAACTGCTCATGAAATTATAACGAAGTACATTTCTCCGTCATTTCTGGTCTACACCGGGATTCGAACCCGGATCCCCTCATTCCGGAATAAGTCACTCTACCAATTGAGCTACGCGGACGTTTTATTCTGATTCCTATCTGCCTCTATGTCGTGTGCGTCCTGCTGGCAGGTACGTCACATCTCCTGGTACGTTACAAAATGTCTTACTAAATTCAGAGTGTAAATTGTGATATTTTTGTGACGAACATACTAAAGCATATATATATTTTTTTTTTGTTCTTTTGTAGATTTGTGGTCAACGTTCAATGTGGTCCTGGTAAAATGGATGACATAACGTTCCACTTGAATCCTCAGTTCCCTCAGGGGGTGGTGGTACGCAATTCCCGGCTTGACGAGCAGTGGGGTGAGGAAGAAACCAAAGGATCAATGCCCTTCGCTGAAGATCGACCTTTTGACCTTATCATCGCAGCTTCTAGTCTCGGTTATCACACTTGGGTGGACGGCAAAGAGTTTGCTGATTTCTCTCACAGGCAAGACATCGACACTGCTACAACCCTCTTCATAGAGGGTGACCTCAACTGTGAGAAGGTCGTCATCGACTCAGCTCAGGTAAGCACCCTCTATCTCACTGTTTAATACTGAAGTTTTTCAATCTAAAAGTGGTTGAGACTTTACAGATGACCCACAGAAATAGAATTTCGTATTTTGATCGATGACATCGTGGAATGACGCAAAGCTTTCGCTCATTTGCCCTGACCACACTTTGCCAGCAGCGTATGTGCATGTTCTTGGTCATAAAAACGATCAACAACTCACCAGTTTTTGAGACTGTTTTTTCAGAATTTTTATGCAGCACATAATTTTCCGCAGCATCCCAGAAAACCCTAAATTTAGGGATTTTGTCATCCTTCATTCGCTATTTTTTTCACAGCCCTTAACTCTCATTGGAAGTGTTACTCCTACAACTTTGCTCTTCTTTTGCCTTAGAAGTCCATTCCAAAATCATTTTAGGCAATTATCTTCCGTTCGTACACATAACATAACCATCTCAGTTGTTTTCGCTGGACAATTTTAATTAAATTTTTATCGAGTTCCACTAAAGCTGTGAAACAGAAGTGTAATTAGGCATTTTTGTGCTTAGAACAAACCACAAAACATTCTAACCTCCATATTTATCTCTCTATATTATATATAGATTAAAAATTTGATAGTGTATATATTAGTATCATCATCATCATTGTCAACCATTATCAATCCACTGCTGGATGGTCTCTCCAAATTTCTCCCACAATGATCTCTCTTGAGCCAGTTTCCTTCAAATGGCGTTCACTTCGACCAGTGGCAATTTATGTGAGGGAAATTCCACTGGTCGAAGTGAATGCCATTTGGCACTTGCTGTACGGAACAACGAACAGCTCTCGATCCCTCAATTAACAGTAGACTACAGCCAGGAGGCACAGAGAAACGTTTTCGAGCGCACAATCCAGCGGAGCCTCTTGCTGTTGTACCCCAGGAGTCGACAACCCATTCCAGTGGTGTCGCGTGCCCATTTAGATTGGGTGTGAGCTGTTATGAGAAAAACCACGCAAAAGTTTTATTATATATCCCGAACTGTAAAATTCGCACATTGATTTTGAACATACGGAAGCATTTCTTTTATTTACCTGTCTTCTAATAACTTACAGTAAATATCATTACATACACTCCATTGTACGAAAAATCTGAATTTCCTGTGCAAATACTAGAGTGATGAACGAATTTTCGGTATCTTTTTTTTTTTTTTTTTTTTTTTTTTTTTTGTATATATAAGTTTTAAATACAGCACGAGGCTTACTTTTTTAAACCCGCTTTACACAATCTGCTTCTAGTAGAAAATGGGGCATTTAGTACATCGTCAACCGAAATGGATGCCAAAATTCAAATTGTATGTATACTTAAATATGTGCTCATAAACACACCGATTCACACGAAAGGAGCAGAACGTTGAAGTGTGTTTATGACTCCACGCTATTCAAAATGCAAACAAGTATGTCCAGTGGTGCTCTTTTAAGCGCGCGCACCCTGGGAATTTAAACCTCTGCATTGGATCCACGAGGAAATAAAAACATGACCTGTAGCGCCATCTGGAGAGCTTTGAATTACAGTTACTTTAACGACTTATGGTGTCCGCTGGTAAAATCCAGCAGTTGCAAATATTATTTACTACGTTTTGTTTACAGTACGGAGCAACTAACTTTCTCCTCTTCACGAAAATATTGCACCAGGGAATAACGTTTAGCGGACAATTAAGTTTTTTATGAGATAAGTGATTGGGCAACTTGCTTCTTTTTTTATTGGAGGTTTAACGACCACCGTGAGCAACTCAGTGGGCTATAAGCAGTCGCCCGTACCTAATTTAGGGCCACTGGTTCCAGGGAAGGGAGAGTGCCGGTGCCGTAAGACAAACACAACATCCATGCCTCACCGGGATTCGAACCCGGATACCTTTCGGACGAATGATCAGAAGCCATCGCTTAGACCACTGCGCCACTGGGGCGACCAAGTGACTTCAGTGAGTCTTATTGGAAATACATAAAAAGAAAATAAACAATATAACAGCAACTGGTTGCACTGCTCCATGGGACTCAAGACGCCCTCATTTTGGCTAGCACACCTTGAGAGTTCAGCTGTTACGTTTGAAACCACAGGGAAATGAGATCGTGACCTGCAGCGCCGTCTGGGGAGCACTTGTACCACAGCTGCTTTAAGGTCGTCGGATGTGCGCACACGAAACAGCACACCCTAGCGCGAATGCGATATACTTACTGAACGAACTGTGAAGAGTTTTATTAGAAACAAATCCGAAAAAATAGTATCGGTAATATAGTTTAAATTGAGACTCTGTGTGGATGTGCGACGCACACCTAGCACACCCAGAATATTCGCCGCGACCCATTCATGTACCCAGGTTGACCGGCTGCCAAATTCCTTCGATTTGAATCTCATCGAACATTTGTGAGATGCAGTGGAACGCAGCACTCGCCGGTCCATGCCAGCGTATCGTTTTGTCTCACGAACTTCTCTACGTCGTTCCATCCAGTTGGTATGGAATACCTCAGGACATCCTTCGCAGCCTAGTGGAGCTCGTGCCATGTCGGTACAAACCATTTTTCCTACGGAAGGTGGCCCAGCGCGCTATTAGGCAGTTTGTCATAATGTTACGGCTCGTGAATTTATACAGATTAAAAAGATTGCCTATTATTGCTTATTCTAAAGTGTTCATAACAGTGCAGTGCTTCGCATGAAACAATGCTGGCAAAGATATTTCATGATTTACCACATTTTCTCCTGGTGTTTGAAACAAAGTTCTGCTACTATTTACAGTGCATCTTGCTTTTAAATGTTTGGAATGATATAGTTGCTTCTTAAAAAACAATATCTTTTTAATTTTGAAGTTTGGTTTTGTTGAGATTGAACACATTTCGCATCGATTTCTCTGCATGAACCCTGACCAAGGGATATTTGATCTCAAAGACGTTGTTGTGAAACTATGTCAAGTTATTCAGTCTTTTATGGTCTCAATGTTTTGTTTTGTTTTCTTTTGAATGTCAGAGCTGTTGAAACTTAAAAAAATTTGTGCCTTTTTCAGTGTCATTTGCCACCACCGTGTGATAATAACGTGAATCGGAAAACCGGTAACGCCCGACTCCAGGTATTTTGTCCGGTAAGTAATCAAGTTCGTTTAAGCTTAACTTCAAGTAAACCTGAATTTGTGTAATGTAGTAATCCCGCTTCTGTAACATCCAAGAATTCTTAAAGCTCCTACAGTAGGAGCTTATAAAATCTCCACACACGCACGCTCACACGCACAGACATCCTTTTGCATTCGTATTTCGGCTGTTCCAGGAATCACAAGGTGTTTCGCAATTCATTTCAAAACCTTGGATCAAAAGAGCTGAAAGGCCTGCTAATTTGGTAAACTGTGTTATCAATAATAAGGCCGTTGATACTGGGCTATCCCCCCCGACTTTCTGACATACAAACATATTTTTGTGTGTCGCTCCTTTCGTCTACGACGGCAAAATACATTCCCTCTCTGAATGCGAGTGTGCACCAGGGGTGTAGTGGAGCAGGAATTATCTCTCTGAATGCGAGTGTGCACCAGGGGTGTAGTGGAGCAGGAATTATCTCTCTGAATGCGAGTGTGCACCAGGGGTGTAGTGGAGCCAGAATTATTACTCTGAATGCGAGTGTGCACCAGGGGTGTAGTGGAGCCAGAATTATCTGTCTGAATGCAAGTGTGCACCAGGGGTGTAGTGGAGCCAGAATTATCTGTCTGAATGCAAGTGTGCACCAGGGGTGTAGTGGAGCCGGAATTATCTCTCTGAATGCGAGTGTGCCCCCAGGGGTGCAGTGGAGCCAGAATTATCTCTCTGAATGCGAGTGTGCACCAGGGGTGTAGTGGAGCCAGAATTATTACTCTGAATGCGAGTGTGCACCAGGGGTGTAGTGGAGCCAGAATTATCTGTCTGAATGCAAGTGTGCACCAGGGGTGTAGTGGAGCCAGAATTATCTGTCTGAATGCAAGTGTGCACCAGGGGTGTAGTGGAGCCGGAATTATCTCTCTGAATGCGAGCGTGCCCCAGGGGTGCAGTGGAGCCAGAATTATCTCTCTGAATGCGAGTGTGCACCAGGGGTGTAGTGGAACCGGAACTCGTCGAAACGCCGTTCCGGCACTGCTTTTTTTAAGAAAAAAAAATAAAAAAATTGTAAAATACTTCCTTAAAACAGCGCGATCTTATGCTTAACCTCGAAAATATTATTGGTATTTCAAATTAATAATTTGAAATACCAATCATATTTTTTATAATCTTATTACTTTTATTTAATTTGAAAGTTTGGCACGGATACCACTCGTTGTTTAACCATTTTACCTCATCTGCAGATGATAAAAGTAGAAATACAACTGATCAGGCTACATATAGTAGATTAATTATGCGGTTGTGATCCCCTCAATTTTTAAAGGACTTGGCCATTATGTACGAATCGCTCATATGCTTTAGCAGAGCTTTCAAAGCTCTCAGAAAACTTGCAGAGCAGAAACATGACAGATTTTTATGCAGACAAATTAATCCGAAGAAGTATCAGATTCATAGAATACTTTAAGAAAAACCCGGAACTAAGTGTCTTGAAGCTGAAATTGCTATTAAAGAGGGTAATTTTTGCAGAGTTGTGCTAAGTGAAAACAGTAAGACCTCAATAATCAATCAGCAACAACTGTAGACAAGTGTAATTAACAATTTGAAAAGGAGGCTGTAACGTACCAGGAGATGTGACGTACCTGCCAGAAGGACGCACACGACATAAAGGTAGATAGGAATCAGAATAAAACGTCCGCGTAGCTCAAGAGAGTGACTTATTCCGGAATGTGGGGATCCGGGTTCGAATCCTGGCGTATATAAAAATGACGGAGAAATTTACTTCGTTATAATGGCGCCCGAACTATCCGGATGACCCGACCGTTCAAAATCTCGCATTGGTGTGATGTTATTTCCACACCGCGAGATAGGAAAAATAAGATAATCCCTTCTCCAGCACTTCGACAAAACAAAAAAAAAAAAAATAAGGGGGAGATGATGTAACGTACCAGGAGATGTGACGTACCTGCCAGAAGGACGCACACGACATAAAGGCAGATAGGAATCAGAATAAAACGTCCGCGTAGCTCAAGAGAGTGACTTATTCCGGAATGAGGGGATCCGGGTTCGAATCCTGGCTTGGACAGAAATGACAGAGAAATTTACTTCGTTATAAGGCTGCTAACCACAATTTCAAGCAACGGAAGGAAATATATGGCAGTGCCCGCAGTGGAGACCAACGGAAAACAGGAGGAGTATAACTCACTGATGAATGAACTAAAAGTACTTGAAAGTGATCAGCGCCCTTCGGGAAAGCCCCTGGTTTTGGAGAGTGTGTAATTGAAAGTCTTTGCCGGAAATTCGAACTAAACGTCTCCAAAACAAACAAAAAATGCATATCACGATTACTTGGAGGACAGCTCACGTGTTCCTAAAGACTCAAAAAATTTGCTCAATTGCACAAAACTTATTCCTTGTAGTTCATCTGAGTGTGAGAGGGGATTCAGCCAGATGAACCTCATAATATCTCCGACGAGAACAAGATTAACAACGGCACACGTTTCATCACTTATGTTTGTAAAACTCCACGGACCCGACCTGAGAGATTGAAATACAGAACCATACGTCAAAACCTGGTTAAGAAAACATCGTTCTGCTCACGACACAAGAATACGTGAAGCACAACTAAAAGAAAGTGATGAGGACAATATTTTTGCAAAGTTTTTTTAAGTAATATTTCAATTTATAAACATTTAAATGTATTTTATGTTTTGATTCTGAAAATCCATGATATTTTCTATCTGTGAAGTGATCTCCTGCTCCCCCTCCCTATCTCCCGCTCAATTCTGTCCCTCAGCCCGCCTCCCAACAATACCACCAAGATCAGAGCGTTCCGGCACTGCTTAATTTACGACTACACCCCTGGTGTGCACTGTAAAAAAATTTGCTTAAATTCACGAGCCACTTTCCGTGATTCCTTTCGTATGTTAACGGTAAATTCTGAATTTTCAGAAACCTTTCTCCAACTCCTTTATATTAACGGAAAAATTTTGTTCTCACTTTTTCCGTGTCAATATGACGGAATTTTTTAGGTAATAAGAGCCATTCGCGGGAATACTTGGGGTTTGATTAACTATTAAATTTCAGCTGTCTGTCGGAAGACCTGATTTTGAAGTTCTGTGGCGAATTCGGATATTGTGGATCAGTGGCGTTGGGTGTCCATGAAAAATTCACGCATTGATTATACGAAAACATTTTTTTTAATTTAGCGGTCGTTGAATGTAAGAAAATGAATGAATTTTTGTTATCCCATCCTATGTGGATAACAAAACTTCAAATTCTGTTTTTAAATCTCTGCTCATAAACGCGCTGATTGGCACTGCGACGGAGAGACAGAAAAACTGCAACTCGTGGTAGAACGTTCAATTGTATTTATGACTCCACGCGATTCCGAACGCAAGCGTATGACCAGTAGAACTTTTTTAGGCGCGCACACCCTGGGAAATTTAGATTCTGCATTGAAATTGCCAGGAAATAAAAACATGACCTGCAGCGCCGTTTGGAGAGTTTTGTATCATAGTCGCTTCACGCACTTGGGGTGTGCGTTGGCTAAACAGCACATCTGCGGATGCGAATATTACTTACTATGTTGTTTTTGTTTACTCGACGAAGCAACGAACGTTCTCCACTTTACGAAAACATTGTGTAAGGGAATTAATTTTAGCCACCACGCGAAGCCTTAAGACAAATTTTGGCTAGTTTTGTTATCCAAAAACATAATATAACATCAACTCGCATCACCACGTGTATTTGCGTTGCTCCATGGGATTGCAAGCGGTGCTCTATTTGGCTAGCACACCCTAACCCAGCAAAAACACAAGTGCTGGGAAACTGCTGGCCAGCAGCTGGCAGTGTCACTAGTGGCCCGTTGCTGGCAACCAATGCAACCCCAACAGCAGGTGGAAGCAACGGGACTGCGCATGCGCAGAAGCAACACTTGCTGTAGCTCTCATGGTACCAGTTAGTTGAAGACGACGCTATCGCCATCGTGTTATTTTAGAGGATGTTAAGAAAAAAATCCGTATGTAGAGAGGCGAATTAATTTCCTAATGAAATTCCACGTAGATGAAGATATCAGATTAAGCCACGAAATATTAGATTACAGCCATGAAATACACCCACTCCATTCCCATGAATAACAAGCCCATGAGTGCTCCAAACAAGAAAAAATTTGAAACCGCCTAAAACGAATTTCCTGGAAAAACATTAAAAAAAACGTTTGTTGGAAAAAAAAAAAAAAGAAAAAAAAGAATTATACGTGTACAAAATTTATTAATTATTTGAAAGGAAAAAAACCGCTGTGTGGATATAATGTACTCATCCATGGGTTGAATACACAAGACTGGGAGGAATTCGCTTCTAAAAATAACGAGAAATAAAATAAAATATCTTTCCTCTTTAAAACAAATGTAGCTTCGGACAACGGAAAGGAAAGATACAACGTTAAAAATGCAACAGAATGTGACATGAACCCGGGTAAATATATATTAATTCAACAATCTTCTTTCAAGACGACAAGGACAGCACAAAACTTTGGAAAGCGACTCTAAGTATGTACACTCTTTGAAAATGAGTGAAGTTCTCTTAAGGTAAAAAAAAAACTATCGTTACGTTGAAAAAAAAAATTATGAATTATATGAAACTGACTTTTATGAAAAATACCTTGCAATATTGTAAAATGAAAGAGGGAACCATTCGATTACACATTCCGTACGAAACAGACAGCTTCAAGCACACGCTCGTGCGTGGCAAATTAGTGCGTTCGGTAGAGAGCTCTGCTCCCACGCCGACGGCCCTGGTTCGTGTCCACACGGGCGTTTTCCCGGTCTGTTGAGAAAATTACCCCAGCGCCGTGCTGTAATTCACAAGGTTCGTACAGGTAGAAAAAAAAATTTGTAGCTTTGGGAAACTGCGGTTATCCTTGATTTTTTTCCATGGCTACTACTGAGAAATTGGCGGACAAGATTCGGCAAGCCACAAGTTACGTCACGTGGTTGCCGGCTGCCACTACCGGCAAACTAGGGGACCACATTAGGATAGCCATCATTTCTGGCAAGAGCTTGCAGGGCGGGTCGCTGAAGGGCCACTTGTGTCAGCTACTGCCTGCGATGGACAACTGATGGCTCTGTTGTGGCATATGACAACTGATAGGGTGCAAACTGTTGGCCTGAACTGCTGGCCCTTCTGTTGGCCGCCTGGACATTTTATTGACAGTTCGGCAGCGGCAACATAGTGCTGGGCCAGCAAGACTGTTTTTGCTGGGAAGAGATCAGCTGTAATGTTTAAAACCACCGGGAAAGAAAAACGTGGCCTGCAGCACCATCTGTACCACAGTTGCTTGAACACTGTCGGATGTTCTTTCGGGAAACCGCAAACCCGAGGATTTTAGCGGAAATTTGATATTATGCTTACTGAATAAACCTTCTCCTTTTGATGAAAACATTGTGTGGGGGGAATTAATTTTAGACACTACTCGAATCCTTAGGACAAACTCTGGTGAGTTTTATTAGAAATAAATCCGAAAATGTAATGTCGATTGTATAGGTTAAATAAATTGCGACAACTCTGTGTGGGTGTGCGGCGCACCCCTAACACACCCCGAATATTCGCCCTTGGTGGATAGCATATCGCATGAAATTTTGTTTATTGTGGCAGCACATGTTCCTTCTCCTCTCTCCCCATTTGATGTACCAGCTATTGTATGTTATGTTACCGTAAGAAATCGGGAGCTTAAATTATTGTACAGGTGATTGTATCATGCCTGTTAACGCAAAAGCTATTATAGCTATCTTCAGTAAATTTTATATTTACATGCTCTGTGAAATAACACTGTGGCAAAGTACATTGCAGCTTTTCTTAAAAACTAGAAGCCACTGGCAGTTTAAAAAGATCTTAAGTTCCAAAGCACTCTGTTGCTTCGAAAACTCACGATGAAGGAAATATGCAATTTGTAATAAACCCTCCTACAGAAAAAATACAATTATCATAAACCTATACAGAAAAATAATAAGCTCCAACATAAAATAAAATTACTAATTCACCCGCATTAATAGCGAAAAACATTTCGTCATCGCGAGATTCGAGTCCCTCTTTAATTTTACTGTGCGCTTCGTGTCTTTCTGGCTCAATCGGTAGCACGTGTGGCTGTCACTGAACACGTACCCGATTCGAACCTCACTTGGGGGCAAAGGAAAAGTATTCTTTAACTTCTTACGCCAGGAAAGAATAATATCTGGTAAGATGGTTGAGAAAGATAAAGTCAAAATCAAAGTTTTTGCGAAATTTCTGTATTAAACACAGAATAACCCGAAACTGGCTTTTGTGAAATAAACGGCATTGGTGACAATGGAAAATCTGTCGAAATACTAAAGTTTGAAGAAACGGAAACTTTTCAAAACGGAAATTTCGTTCAATCTACCGGAAACTTTGTTGCACGTTATTTTCAGAAATGTTCCGTGAATTCATACCACTTTTTTTTTAGTGTGATATCAAAGAAGAAATTTATTGCCCCATAAAACTTGGTTGTAGTGCTCTTGAAAGAAACAGTACAATTTCCAAGAAGAATTGTAGATACTATGGTTAGAGTTTAGAGAGGTATTGTAGTTATGGGCTATGAGATATACTGTCTCTAAAGTATATTTAGATACTGTGATTTGAGGCTATAGAGGTACTGTGGATGTTCAGTGACTGTGAGATATTGTGTTAAGAGTCTATAGAGATGTTGCAGTTAGTGGCTACGGAGGCTGTAGTCCGAATCTGTGAAGATTCTGCACAGTCCTATGCTATCTTCTTGCTCGTCATCATCTCTGAAAACATTTCAATGAACATGAAGAGCTTGAGAATGCACCAGAGGCATCGTTCTTGGGGTCTTACAAAGGGTTTTCCAACCAAGCAAATGAAAAGTACATCTTCTAAATGCTTGGAATTGCGACACAAAGTAATTGTACCAAACAGACAAAATGCCTACGCTGCATAGATATACACCGATCAGCCAAAACATTAAAACTACCTCTACGTTATGCAAATAAGCTCGCGTGCAGCCAAACAGTGTCACGTGCGAATGATATATATATTACCTCAGTCGGATCTCTCTCAGTCAGTATTTCGTTTCGTCTCAACATGGGGAAACGCAAAGGATTTATCTGATTTTGACAAAGGCCAGATCGTTATGGCAAGACGCCTAGGTAAGAGCATCTCCGAAACAGCGACGCTGGTAGGCTGCTCGCGCTATGCAGTAGTTAGTACGTAGTACCTATCAAAGATGGTCCGAAACAGGTGACTCATCAAGCCGTCGACAAGGCGTGGACAGGCCACTCCCCATTGATGCCAGAGGTGAGCGAAGGCTACCTCGTCTTTTCTGCAGCAACAGAAGGGCTACTGTGGCTCACTTTATCTATAATTTCAATTGTGGTGAAGGACCCAATGTGTCCGAACACACAGTTCATCGTACACTCTTGGATATGGGTCTGCGCAGCCGCAGACCCATTCGTGTGCCTACGCTCTCAGCCCTTCACCGTCGTCAACGCTTGCAGTGGGCGCGTGATCATCGACTTCGGACCATAGAAGACTGGAAGAGAGTCTCATGGGCATCGACTTTGGAAGAGAAAGGAAGAGAGTCACATAATCATCGACTGGAAGAGAGTCACATAAATAATCAAGAGACTGGAAGAGAGTCACATAATCATAGAGACTGGAAGAGAGTCACATAATCATAGAGACTGGAAGAGACTCACATAATGGAACTGGAACAGAGTCCATAGAGTCACATAATCAAGAGACTGGAAGAGAGTCACATAATCATAGAGACTGGAAGCGAGTCACATAATGGACTGGAAGAGAGTCCATAGTCACATTATCAAGAGACTGGAAGAGAGTCACATAATCATCGACTGGAAGAGAGTCACATAATCTTCGACTTTGTCACATAATCAAGAGACTGGAAGAGAGTCACATAATCATAGAGACTGGAAGAGAGTCACATAATGGAACTGGAACAGAGTCCATAGAGTCACATAATCAAGGGACTGGAAGAGAGTCACATAATCATAGAGACTGGAAGCGAGTCACATAATGGACTGGAAGAGAGTCCATAGTCACATTATCAAGAGACTGGAAGAGAGTCACATAATCTTCGACTTTGTCACATAATCAAGAGACTGGAAGAGAGTCACATAATCATAGAGACTGGAAGAGAGTCACATAATGGAACTGGAACAGAGTCCATAGAGTCACATAATCAAGGGACTGGAAGAGAGTCACATAATAATAGAGACTGGAAGAGAGTCCATAGAGTCACATAATCAAGAGACTGGAAGAGAGTCACATAATCATAGAGACTGGAAGAGAGTCACATAATGGAACTGGAACAGAGTCCATAGAGTCACATAATCAAGGGACTGGAAGAGAGTCACATAATAATAGAGACTGGAAGAGAGTCCATAGAGTCACATAATCAAGAGACTGGAAGAGAGTCACATAATCATCGACTTTGGACGATAGAAGACTGGAAGAGAGTCTCATGGTCAGACGAATCCCGTTTGTTGTGACACAATGTCGACAGACGAGCTCGTGTGTGACGTTTACCCAAGATAGCCTTCTTATCTGGATGCACTGTGGGGCGGATCCAGGCGGCTGGAGGTAGTGTGATGGTCTGAGGAACACTTGGACCCATTATCCATTTTCTTGGGGAACACTTGGACCCATTATCCGTTTTCTTGGGGAACACTTGGACCCATTAAACATGTGGAGTGAACTCTGACAGCTGTCACGAACCTGAAAAATCGTGGCCAACCAAGTACACCCCTTTATAACGAGTGTATTCCCTGGTGGAGATGGCGTCTTTCAATAAGACAATGCTCGATTCCAGACTGCGAAGAAGGTTCAGGAATACTTCCAATAACATGAAGAGGAATTACATTCATTCCCATGGCCCCCAAATTCGCCGGACATAAATCCTATCGAGCATTTGTAGTTCGAGTTGGAGAAACGGGTTACGAGCAGAATCACAGCAGCCATGAAATTTACGGGAACTGTCGAATCTTCTGTTGCAATCATGGTACCAAATATCGAGAGACACCTACCAATATCTTGTTGAATCTATATTTCATCGGGTGAGAGCTCTTTTGGCGGCGAGAGGAAGATCTACGTAATATTAAAAGGTAGTTTTAATGTTTTGGCTGATAGGTAGAAATGTCAGGCTCAGAATTTAGTGAACATTATTGGTACATCAAATTCTATTTATCATGAACATTCTAAGAAAATTTGAAAAAGTTTTACTTGTTTTTGTTTTTCATGAAGTTCCTGTCTTAGAAATTCTCCTGTAAGGGAATAATACTCATAACTGGCATCAGCAAGAAATAAATGTCTCCTGTTTAAAATGAAGATGTGTTTCCCTGTCATGTGATTTTATTAACTTTACCACATTTTTATTTTTCGGTATACAATTTAGTATCTTCCACCTGAATTATTATTATTATCTTCTTTATTCGAAATATACGAAGCACAGCCTATGACAATCAAGCAAAAACAACAAAATTATAATTGACTGGTGTTGTTGAACAGATAGGAGTTTCCACCGGAAACCTAGGTATCAGTCAAGAATCGGCATACAATATATGTTGTCCCAAGTAAAGTTGTCTTCTGCAGTTCTCTAGGTGGTATATCAGAAAGCTGCAATTTTTCGAAATGATTCATAATATTTTTTTGACATTTTCCAAGTGCCCTGATGAAAATGAGGACTACCGTTGTTTGTTTAGTCCATAATTTAGTAACTTCTATGACCAGGTTTCTATATTTAGTAATTTTTCCAGTTCTTTTTTATCGACTCTGGCATCTCCAGGAATCGCTATATCAATTATCCAGACTTTTCAATTTTCTGTGACTGTTATGCCTGGTGTATTATGTCCTAAATGCCGATCGGTTTGAATTCGAAAAGCCCACAAAATCTTGACTTGATCATTTTCTCATTTTCTACGACTTTCTCAGCCTGATGTTCCCTTATTATTATTATTATTATTATTATTATTATTATTATTATTATTTTGAAGTCGTTCCTGACAGCGCTTGGAATCACACGATTGATTTTCCTGTAATTCTAAAAGTGACAGATACGGGACTTCTGGTGAGACCTTAGATCCTTCTATGATAATGCAGTCCCCTAGGTAAAAAACAGCAAAACGTGGGCCCAAGCATTAGTACAATTGCAATTACAACAACCACGGGTTCAAAGCAATTCATGGTGTTCAGTAAGTTTTGCGTTGACGAAATATGTGAAGTCCCTCTGTCTTCCTTTTCTCTTTCTTAAAATTATTCTTGTTCAACAGGCCCAAATGTTTTTCGTCTTTTGTTACAGGAGTTACCATTGGTGTCCCGAATCACAGGAGGAATGGATAAAGGCTGCGTTTTCGTCCTCACGGGTGAAGTACCGAAAACAGCAACAAGGTATGTATATAAATTATTCCCACTCAAGTAATGCTAACTTACTTCAGAATAATTACTTACTATGACAAGAAGTGCTTAAGAATAAAGCACTTCTTTATCCATAGCTACGACCTGTCTGCCCCGGAGGTGCAGTGGTCTAAGCGCTGGCTTATGGCCATTCGTTTGGGTTCGATGTTGTGTTGGTCTTACGTCACTGGCTTTCTCTCTTCGGTGGAACCAGTGGCTCTAAATTAGGGACGGGCGACTGCTTATAGCCCATTGAGTTGCTCAAGGTGGTCGTTAAACCTTCAACCAAAAAAAAAAAAAAAAAATGTGGTATAGTCTTCAGCGCGAAGTCCCTACCACAATTATAATTGTCACTTTAAAATAACATGTGAGTACGTACTTATAGATTTGATTGATCTCATTCATACACTGTTGGACAACTGCTAAGGACGGATCATAAACGGCTATATAGCGCATAAAAAAGTAAGTGTGGTTGGATGCCAAGTGAAATAAAAAATTGTCAGAATGCCAGGACATTACAAGAAAGACAATTTATTCTGCTCTGAAATCCAGAAGGCTTTGGAACGTGTTCAAGGGACAAACAGGTCATTTTGTGCAGAATACGTAAACGTGAAAAAAATGCAATTACCGTCCGCAGGCGTTCCGGCGTAAGATGTCAATACGGGATATGGCCACCATGGAGGGCGATGCAAGATTCCACACATCGTGTCATGCTTTGCACAACATTATCAAGCAGCTGTTGGGGTAATTTATCCCATTCCTCTGTCAGTGCACGGATGAGGGTGTCCTTGTTTATTAGAGGGCATTGGCGACCAGCAAGACTTCTCCCCAATGCATCGCACACATTTTCAATGGGATTCAGATCTGGAGAACGTGCTGGCCATACGAGGCGTTGAATATCCTCGCTCTCAAGACACTCCTGGACAGTGACTGTTCGATAACATGTTGCGTTGTCGTCCATGAAAATGAATCTATCACCGACAGCAACACGGAACATGCGAACATGAGGTAGCAGAACATCATTAATGTATCGTTGGCCAGTCATAGTCCCAGTTGGAAGCACATAGAGGGACGTACGGCCATTGATCATGATGACAGCCCATACCATGACACTACATGTCGGATATCGGTCCCTTTCCTGTATGTTTGCTGGAAAATATGCAGTACCACTATCACGCCAGATCAGTTGTCGTCGACAATCAGACGATAGGCTGTATCTACTTTGCGATGTTGATGGCACCATTGCAAACGGGCGGTACGGTGACGTCTGGACAATGGGATGCACACAACAGGACGGCGGGCGTATAGTCCTCCTTCATGCAAACGTCTGGCGACAGTTTTTCGGGAGATCCGCTTGCCAGTAGCAGCCATAAACTGATTTGCTACCTCACTAGCTGTGCTGCGCCGGTGTCTTTTTGTTGATAGCACTATGTACCGATCTTCTGCAGGTGTTGTACTGAGAACACGACCTCCCCCGTGACGTTTGCTACACTCTCCATTTGTTTGAAATGATTTCCAAAGCCTTGAAACAACACTGTGGCTGACGTCGAACTTCCTGGCAACATCTGTTATTTTTCGCCCTTCTTCAATCTTGCCAATAATACGGCCACGCGTAAAATCATCTAGGGGATGTCGGGAAGACATACTGAAAATTGCAAGTTTGTCAATTGATTCTTTCCCTTTCAACTTTGCGTTTGAACAACAACGGTCAATACGCATCAAATCCTTTATATCTCTTATCAGCTCTATGACGTCACGAACAAGTTCGGCAATCCAAAATTTGCATACGCACAACACGTCTTACTGTATCCCGCACTTATGCTAATTTCCACATTTTCCTGCCTTCCATTTTATGGTTGCTATCGTTGCTATTTTCATCCGTCCTTAGCAATTGTCCGGCAGTGTAATATCCATACGGTTTAATCTTCTTTTTCGGGGTTTATCGACCACCATGTGCAATTCTAAGGGCAATAAGTAATCGCCCATCTCAAACTTGAGACCACTGGCTCCAGGAAAGGTAGAGAGCCAGAGCGTAACACAAAACATACCACCCATGTTTGATCAGGGACTCGAACCCAGAGTCCAACTCTGGCAACTCGGCCGCCTGGGAGATGTATAATCGAGTGTGATCAAAGAGCGTCAAACACAAGATGACTTCGAAATAAGAGGGGAGGTAAGAGATATAATCAAATATCTAGCTCCGTCGTCAAATCTACCTGATTTCAAAGAACTATCTGTATCCTTGTTAAAGTATCAATCTGTTTCACTTACCAGTCTCAGGTATGGGAATGATGGTCCCGCACGGTACCATATTCCCAGGTTGTATATCTGTGTTCCAACGGTTGAGTCCGGCATAAGGTCAGCTAAAGGCTTTACTTCTCTGTTATCATAATATGGTCTACCAATCCTAACGAGTAAGCCGGTCAGAGTGCGCGCGTTTATTTGTATACCAACTGTCTAGTTTATTAAGGTCAGTAGGTCATCACTTTGTGCAAATGGGCTGACACGTCATCCTTTTCGTCATTTCATAACATTTTTTTTTTGGGGGGGGGGGGGGTTGACAACCACAGTGAACAACTAAGTGGACTATAGACAGTCACCCGCCAATATTTTGAGGCCACTGGTTACAGGGAAAGGAGCGAGTCAGTGCAATAACACAAACACAACATCCATGCCTTATCGGGATTCGAACCTAGACCCATCTGGGACGAATGGTCAGAAGCCAGCGCTTAGACACCTGCGCCAACGGGGCGGCGTCATTACGGCAGCACAACAAGCAAACGGAAACACTCTGTATTGTTTTAGTAATTACTGTTCTTTGCTAACTTGTTGAACACAGAGCACTCCAGGTAACTAATTAAAACACAACGCCAGGATAAAAAGAATTAGCATTTGCATAACTGGAAACGGGTCTGCCGGACCGGTGGCGCAGTGGTCTGAGCAATGGCTTATGATCATTCGTCCTAGTTGGGTCCGGGTTCGAATCCCAGTGAGGCATGGATATTTGTGTTTGTCTTTCGGCACTGGCTCTCAATATGTTACTTGTCCAACACTGGTTATCTGTGTACATTGGTCATTTAGCATACGGTCAAATCCATGTTTGATGTATACTTGTTCACAATGTGTTATATGATCAACACTGTCTATATCTGTGTAAATTGATCATTCGGCATGCTGTCAACCATATGTATGATTTGTACTTGTTGCTGCGTAATTTCTGTCTCCTGTTTATGTCTGCCTTATGTCTTTGTACCACCAGGTCCAATAGATTATTTTTTAAACCTTAAAAAAAACTGCTCTTCATTTACCACGGAGCGGTAAAGAACTGGAAGTTTCAGTCACCAGTACACTTTAATTTAATAATCAAATCGTAATTTATCAGTTGACGCTCGACACAAATCTTAACCATATAGTTACAACTCGTTACTCGTCTATCCACATAAATCTGCAACAAACTTCAGCCTGTTTTGTTATTCCACCCACACCATTATACTTTTTCATTGGATGTAGGCTATTTAATGCTGACTCCCTTTCAGCGTTGCCAAATCTTACAGTCTGTTCCGGGAAGTAATGTGCCGTTCAGTGAGTAAATTTTAAACCGACAAATAACGGAACTTACATAAGAAAACAGAAACCCAAAAGGAAGATTAAGTTAGAATGCATGTCACAATTCCCAATAGTAGTTCGAAATTCTATTGAGAGTTGGTATGAAGGTCTAACTATAAACCGAAGCAATCAAATGAAATTTTCTTCGCGAGATAATAGTATGTAGAAGCAGTGGTGTGAGCATCAACAAAACTGATGAAATTGTGAAATTTGGAACAGCAAGCAAAGAGTCGAAAGAAACGCCTGACCTTGGTCGAAAATGGATAATCAAAGCCTAAAAATAGCCAAAATGTACGAGCGAATAGACGTTGACTCAAAAAGAGGAGATCTGTATTAGGGGCATTGCCAAATGTCATCCAATAGCACGGTATGCATTACAATAGCAGAAGAGTAGTTCTTATAACTTTTCTGTCTGCAGCGAACCAGACTGAATGGCTCCATTGGCCTCTGGAATATAACACATCTACTTTGAATCATTGGAAAATGGTCATTCCGTCTAATGAATCACGATTTGAACTGTACAATGCAAATGGTAGTGTAAAAATTAGGAGACAATAGCATATCCAATCGTGCATAGACGCGACTCAGCAGGATATCGGTGTTTTGGTACTGGTGATATTTCCACAGGATACTTTAGGCTCCTTGATTCCAATGAACCCACTCCTGAATGTTCAAGACTGCTGCGGATCACATTAATCCAACTGCAGGCACTCTCTACATCCCCATAGTGATGATGGATACTTCCAGTAATAAGATGCATTATACCACAATTCCCATGTTGTCTCGGGGGAGGGGTTCAAGAATATGATGGAGTTTCCAGACCGCCTCAATCTCATGAAGCATTTGTGGGGTGAAGCCAAACGGGTCATCAGACACACTGCCATTCAGTTTGAGTGAATTGGAACATGCTATTGAATAGTCATGTATCAGTATTTTCTATGAACTTTGTCAAAAAATTGTCGAATTAATGCCGAAGAAAACGGCTTATGTTCTGAAAGGTTGCCCAGCTCATGCTTAGACAGGTAGTCTCAATAAATTGCCACTTAGTGTGTATAAAAAGTGCCTAAGTTCATTCCTTGGTGGTGAGTAAAGATGGAAGACGTACAGGTGCTCCTCACGATGCATCTAATGAATCACTGCCAGAAAAGGTGCGTACCAAAGTACCATAGCAAAAAAGTACCGCTTTTGCGCATTTTTTATTAAATAAAAAGATTCATAAAAAGTTTTTAGAGCAGCACTGTTAGTAAAGTCAGCATTGCTGCATAAGATAAAGAAATTATATAAAGGAAAGGAATATGATGCCACAGTCAAAGTAACTCAGGTCACTCGTTTTGCCCATTCCTACCCTCACCCAAACGCTAACTGAAGCTAGACTACATGGTTTATATCGCACGCCGTCGTCACATGCAGTCTTACGTGTTGGAATGAGTCATTTACGATGACTCACTCCAATACGTAAGACTCCATGTGATGTAACTACAGAGGGTGAGTAGAAAGTTTTGCAATTTTTGCATAAACGCATGTGCTGTAGTGGATATGTCACGTGTTTAAGCTAGTTCAAGTTGCACACTGCAGTCAGTCGAAAGGGATATAAAGTGATAGTCATTGCTGTGAACAGCATTGCATGTCGTCGTTCTGTCTGTGCTTGGGACGCCTAAAAGATGAACAGCCACAACCGGCTAATTAGGGAATTTCTGCTTTACGAGTTTGAACTCGGTCATAACGCTGCTCAAGCAACACGAAACATTTGTCATGCGAAAGGGGAAGGTTCCGTGGACCACAGCACCGCAACCAGATGGTTCAAGAAATTTCGCTCAGGTGACAGAAACCTCGACGATCACCCAAGGTCAGGTAGGCATCGCAAACCGTGGATTCGGAGGCCATGAGCCAGGCCGTAGAGGCAAATCCGACAACCAGAACTCGGAGATTATTAGTCGAGCTGGGCATGTTACAGACCACCGTGGTTCGTCACCTTCAGGACCTCGGCAATGTCTGCAGGAACAGCTGCATTGTCCCGCATTGACTGACGCCAGATGAAGCAAACCGCCGAGTGGAAGTGTGCACAAAACTCCTAGAAAACCCGGGCGATGTACGTTTCATCAAGATAATTTTTACGTGCAATGAAAAGTGGTTCTACTTCCGTAATCCTAACACACAACGGCAGTGGTTGAGCCCGGTCCAATTTCCTGAACGTGTTGCCAAACTTGGGAGCTTCGAGCACGAGCTGATGCTCTGCGTCTGGTGGAATTTCGAGGGGATAATCCATTACGAATTTGTTCCAGACGGTCGGACCATCAACGCCAACCTCTCCTCTGAACAGCTAGAGCGGATGTATGCTGTTTTGGAGGAGAAGTACCCGGAACTCGTGAAAAGAAAACGCGCTCTCCTACAGCAGGACAGCGTTTGGCCTCATACCGAGTGAACGACCCGGGCAAAACCCCAGGAACTGGAGGGAATAGAACTGATGCCACACCTACCATATAGTCCAGTCCTTGCTCAGGTCCATGGCCCGCTTCCTTCGCGGGCGGCACTTCATCAACCAAAAGGAGGTGGTAGCTGGGGTGAAGAAGTTCTTCGCCTCAAACGACAAGAACTGGTACCGCCGCGGAATCGAAAAACTGGCCGACAGATCACAGATGGCTAAAGACGTTACAACTCGATGGCTTATACTTTGAATGCTATTCAGCTTTCGTCGTAAAGGTACGTATGAAGACATAAAGTGATCCAAATACTGCAAAACTGTCGACTCACCCTCTGTAATAAACTGGCATCTTAACGTACAATATATACGCCTAAGAGCCAAAGCATTATCACCAACGCGTATTCATGCAAATCGAAGCAACTACAGGTAAACGACGGCGCTTATGAAGGTCGGAAACGGTGTAAATAACACATGATACTCTGTTAACCAATGTTATCTTTGTTCTTCAGATGGGAAAAGCAGCGGATTAAGTGAGTTTGACAAAGGTCCAACTGTAATGGCTAGACGACAGGGTCAGTGCATTTCCGAGACGACAAGTCTTGTGGGGTGCTCATTGTTAGCCATGGTCAGTAAGTACCTTCGGAAAGATGCCCGAGGATGGTAAAACCAAGCACGAACGGCCAGCAAGGTGTGGACCGACCACGGCTCATCGATGCTAGAGGTGACCAAAGGCCATTGGTACCAGCTAACAGAAGGGATACTGTGGCGAAACTTGCTGGTAATTTGAATGATGGTGACGGGAGTAATGTGTTACAACACACAGTACATCGAACCCTCCTGAAAATCGGACCGTAGAAGCAGCGGCTCCGAATGACCTTGGTAACTTCAGTTTACCGTCGAAGGCGCCTACAATGGGCATGCGAGCGTCAAAACTGGACCTTGAATGATTGGAAGAAGGCAGTCTGGGCCAATGAATCTCATTTCCTGTTGCATCATGTGGATGGGTAGGTATGTGTGCGTCGTTTACCTGGGGATGCATCGTGGAAGTGTAATGCTTTTGACAATATTCTGCTAGGAAACCAAAGTGTAATGCTTTGGACAATGTTCTGCTAGGAAACCTTGGCTCTTGTGATTCATATGCAGGAAACTATGACGTCTACCAAAACTATGACATCCTAAACATCATTGCAGACCAATTACATCCTTTCACGGTAACGGCATCCTCCTCTACAGTAGTAGTTCCTTCTTTCAGCAGAATAGTGCGCCATGCCACACTGCCTGGATTGTTCTAGAATGGTCCGCAGAGCACGTGGAAGACTTTCAGGTATTGCCCAGGCCTCCAGATTTCCCAGACACCAATCCAATCGGGCATCTGTGGGGGTGTTGGAACTTCAAATCCGATCTGCGGCGGCTCAGTCACGTGACTTACGAGACAAAGGATTTGCTGGTAACTTGTTGTTCGTGTATAGGACAACATATTATATTTTTCTTACATATTGTATTATGTTGTTCTTACATAGTCCATACCTCGACGGATGAGAGATGTTTTGGTGGTACTTAGAGGACTAACCTCATATTAGGCAGGTGGTCATAATGTTTTAGCTCTTTTGTGTATATATACAATAATTATTAATATGAAAATCATAAGGTGCTTTAAACTATGCGTCAGTAGATTACAAGATTTCAAGAAAAATTCAGAATAAAGTCACGAGTTTTATCTTGCTATCTTAACACTACTTTTATAACCTCGAAGCTTTGCAAGTGTGCAGTGTATCCTCTTCATGTTTAAAAAAAACAACACTTAGCACATTTCTAATTATTCTGAAATTTTATTTTAAAATCTATGTCACAGTGATAAAAATTATTTTACTTTATCACCCCCGCAGGTTCGAGGTCAATCTCCAGTGTGACAGCGCAGACGATTCAGACATAGCCCTTCACTACAGTCCTCGGTGGAACGAAACTGACCCTGTCCTTGTCCTCAACTCCAGAGAGGATGAAAAATGGGGTTCAGAGGTCAGAGTAAAGGAAGACCTCTTGGCACTTCATCCAGGCTCGTACTTCGATCTCCTCATTCTTTTCCAAGACGATGTGTTCAGAGTGTTCACCAACTCCACGCATCAAGCTGACTTCCCGCTAAGGTTAGAAAACGCCCGGCCTGATCACGTGACCATTAGTGGTGATGTCACAGTGCATCGTTTGTTAGTAGTATAGAGGACACCACACACGAACACTTTCAAGAAACTAAAAGAAGTGGCAAAGTTTGCATATTTGGAAACATACTACGTTCCAGCACAGGGCGATAATCCTGTCAAACGTCATACCCTAAATCGACATGAAATTCGTTTTCAATGTCATTAAAATAATTCTTGTTTTATCTAGAATTTTCATCTAAGTCTAGAGTTTTCAGCCTAGAGTGATCTATCCCACTCTACACTTTTGTGACAGTCGCGAAGTCACTAAAGTGGCCAGTGAAGATTCTTCATAATAGACAGAGAACTTGGAAGATCACCTACTCTGTTTAACAGAAGATTTCAATAGTTTATAAAGCAACAAGGTTTTAAATAACATGTTGTAGACCTCCATATGTGAGCAACTACTCATTACATAGCAAAAAAAAGACATGTCAAAGTTATAATTTTTAAAACAAAACAGATTCCTAAAAATGGATGCCAAACATGCAGACTTGCCACTTCTTCTAACAGCAAATTCTCTTTCATATATTTTCTTTTTAAGTTTTTTGTGTACGGTGCCATCTTTCTATGCATGTAAATAAGCTTATGTTTAACGACAGCCTTTGATTTGTGATAGCTTTATTCGATTTTTTAACAGAATTTTCTAGTCATGTATATGATTTCAGTGTTCTTGTGTACTTGTTAACAAAAAGCAGGAAATTTTGCAATCACAAAATACGTATAACATGAAGGTGTTTTTCTCAATCTTTTTCTTTCTTTCTTTCTTCTTTTTTTATTGACTTCATTTATAAATCACTTGATAACCATGTCAGAAACACGTTTGGCAGAAATGCTAAAATGCATGAAATGCACTGTGTCTTTAATGTACATACGGTGTCATCAACAAATAATGATAGCGATGCACTGAGAGCTCATGATATTTTGTACATAGAACTTACAAAATGTATGATCATACAACTGTAAAGCATTTCTTACATGTAACGTGTGTGTCAAAGTAAAGTTACATCATATATGCAATTTATATTATTATGCACATTTGTTTCACAATTTTGACCGTTATTTGTTGAATTAAAAATTAAACGAATACTTTGTTCCATCAATTCAATGTATCGGAGGCCCTATCAAAATATCTGGACAATAAAGAAACAGATAATATTCTTCCATAAAAAAATGTGTTCATATGTGTGCATATTTTCTTTTGAAAAGGAATATTAACCACAAACTGTTCAATATTTTTTTTAATATTGAACATGCGGCAGTCTTCAAAGGATGCAATGACAAAATTTACTTCTTTCTCCATTCAAGTAAGAAAATGGTATGTTTTGAAAAAAACAAAAAATTAACGATGACTCAGCAGCATGTCCTACAATGTAATTCTTTTCTTTTGAATGTTTCTTTTGCTCTAAAAAAAAACACACCTTATCATTCAGTTGCTTTTTTTGCTCTCAAATAGATCAAATTCTATATGAATTCGTGGTCGAAAATAGGTATATATTATAAGAACCTGTTCAACTTAAAATAAAGTTTTAGAAAATTCTTGTTGCTTACCCAAAATTACATAGGTTTAGAAACCAGAGTGAGACAACCCAGGCTGCCAAGTCTTCTGAGAAGTTGGATTTTGAACCATTCGTCCAAGACTGGTCAGGGGCTTGTGTCTCGATGAGGATTGGGTGTTATGTTTGAGAAATGGCTCTAGCTTTGTCCCTTACCTGGAACCAGTAACTCTAAATTAGGGATGGACGACTGCTTGTAGCTACATGCTTTGCCCATGGTGGTCGTTAAACCCCAAGAAAACAAATCCACAATGACTATTCTGCAATTTCTTGGTAAAACATTCGTAACTGAACATCCCAGAACATTTGCATCATAGAGACGTTATTTAATGATTTACAGACAACTACCAAAGAGAATTTTCATGCCATGTTGTATAACACTGTCCGTTGGGTGCTTCCTCTGTTCTACATAAAACTGAAGCCACTTTCAAAAGCATCTTTTATTTTAAATATCTGATCTAAGCTTGTCTCGCCGCCTTTATTAGTGACGTATGATACCCTTTTTAGTTTATTTTTGTCCTGTCGTACATCCTAACAATTTTTCCACAACAGAACAGGAACAAAATGTACATAACGTTTTGATTATCACCAATGTTTGATTCATAGAGCTAACTTGACTGTGAGAAACTACTAACAAAGTAGATGGCTTCTTTCTGGTGTACTAGTAAATAGCAAGTAGTGTTGACTAACAGGTTTTCTTTTGACTGGGAGAATTGGTTGCATCTTTGAGAACGTAGACACAAATTTCTAACATTTAGCTTATACATATTCCATTGCCTTATAAGAGTGACCTCCCCGCTCGTCTGCGTGAATTTTGCGTTATGTTGCTGCAGCACAGGCTTGTCAGCTGGCATATCGTATTGATTTCGCATAGGTAATCGATGCATAGTCACAAACGGCTCCAGGCGCAAACAAGGAGCTGTTGTTCTGATTGTTAAATGCCAGAGTGTGGCTTAAAATCCGTCATTGCTCTGCCAATATATTTAAATTAAAGACTAGAATCTGATCACGCTATAAACAAAAAAAAAACAATGCTAGTGATAATTAGGTTTAAGAGATGCTTTTATGTAATTTATCACGCTCTAGAAATGTGTACTTATCGATAGCCTTATTTGCAGTTTCTTTACTCCTGTGTAAAATGCATCAAATTCTGTAAAGCAATCAGGAGGAGCAATGTATGTATATAGTAGATTCATGCTGCTTTTGAGCCTGTGTTGCTTTCTTTAAGTGTTCAATAAAATCTTTTTATCACAAGTTACTTTATCTTTGTCTTTCCTTTTTAGTTTCAATTACTTTTTCATGTCATCGCTGTGTAATGTCCAAGACTGAGTAGATCATGCCATCAAAAATTGAGGAAAACGTATATACACAGTCGAGTCACATTACTGTGACCACCTCCTACTTTTGACGTCAAGAGGGCGTAGCCAATGAAAGAAGGCACGTGTCGTGAGCTGGCTTGGAGGGCATATAAGGTGTGCTGTAGGCATTCTGAAAACATATCACTCGTTGCTGTCATGGATAAAAGAAGTAATTTATCAGATTTGCCAACAGGCATGTTTATCGGCTTTCGGGCCAAGGGTGGCAGTATTTCTGAAACAGCGCAGTTTGTGAACTGTTCGCGTGCTGCTGTGGTCAAAGTGTATCGTGATTGGAGAAATGGCTCCATTGCGAATAAGCGACGTGCAAACTGCGGAGCACCACGTGCCATTGATGTGAGAGGTGAACGCCGGCTTCGAAGGTGCGTGAGGGTCGATCGATACGCTACAGTAGAGCAACTCACTGGCCGAATGAACCAGGGGGCTACCGGAAGTGTATCGGAAACGACAGTTCAGCGAATCCTGCTGCGTATGGAGCTCCGATGCAGACGGATGGTCACTCCACCTATGCTAACGAAGGTGCATCGGCAGAAAAGGCTTACATTTGCACGGCAGTATCGGAATTGGACCTTTGCTGATTGGCAAAGGATTACCTTCTCCGAGGAGTCACGTTTTCTGCTTCATCGAACGGATGGACGTTGGCGAATAAGGCGAGAAACAACAAACACTCTTCAACCATTGCTGGAAGACCACAAGCTGGTGGCGGCAGCGTTATGGTCTGGGGAATGTTTTCGTGGCATATTCAGGGTACACTGATTCCTTTAAAAGGCACGATGGACTGAACTCCTTATGAATCCATCCTTGCAGACAACACGTGCACCCATACATGCTGATTGTCTTCCCTGTGGCGGATGGGATTTTCTAGAATGACAATGCGACGTGTCACACAGCTAGAAATGTCCGAGAGTGGTTAGAAAAACACGATGAAGACCTCAAAGTACTTCGCTGGGCACTAATTCCTTAGACTTAAATCCAATTAGGCATCTGTGGGACCACCTAGATCGTGTTGTTCACTCCATGGATCCTCCAGCACGCAACCAACCTCCAGCAGCTGTCAGATGTACTGCAGTCAGCATGGCTGTAACATACCTGTGAACACCTTCCAGCACCTTATTGGAGTCAGTCCCGGCCTGTCTAGCTGCTTTCCGCGGAGCACATGACGGTTACTCTGGATATTAGCTGATCGTCACAATAATGTAGCTCGACCGTGTATATACTCAGCAGTATCTACACATTTAAATTTCTATGCTTCGGCTCGTATCGTAGGATCAACCGACATGGCAGGGCGCATTTTCCTGTTGGTAGACACCATCACCACAAGTTTAAACGTCCAACATGAAGGGATGCATAGGGTCAGCAAGGAAGGATAGATAGCCATTGGCGTTCAGGGACCCATCCAGTGGTCCGAGGTCATACCAGGGAAACATCCCCCAGACATGCACACTGCTACCGCCGGCCTGTACTTGATTGACAAGCGTGTCCGGGTGTTGGTTCTCGTGTGTCTGGCGCCGTATCCGACACCGCCTGTCACTTCTGTGGAGTAGAAGCCTCGATTCGACGGAGAAGGCAACCTTTTCCCACTCTTCCAATGACGGTAGTCCCGTGCGAACTGCAGGCGTCGTTGCCAATGGACCTGGGTTAACATGGGTGCCTTGACGTAGCGTCGACTCGGGAGACCCATGCGGAACAGGGTTCGCTCTACTGTTATCGGGGGACACGTACCTGGGTGCCCCAGCGTTCATTTGCGTCGATTCCCTATTCCCAGTCGACGTTCTCGTCTGGGGTCGATGGCCTTTGGGGATCCACAGTTATGACGTCAGGAGGTACTCGCTGTGCCAGCAGTCCATTCTTGGTAACCCCTTACTACAGCACCTCACGAATTACTCGCGAAGTCTGCTGTTCCTCAGATGCCTCCACCCTTGTTGCGGTAGCCGATGAGCATTCCTTTTTGAACGTCCTTCAAATCACTACCTCTGCCCATTGTGCTCCTGTTACGCCCTATGGCTCATCTGTCCTGGCCGGCAGCTTATATTTCCGAGTGTTCGACCTTGTCACGTGCACCCTTTAACGCGCCTGGGCGGGTACATTGTTTTCCAATTATTTGCGACTACATTTATGACTCCATGTTATGATGCGCGACATAAAAAATACCATTCCAGAACAGTGAATTCATTTTTGGATAAAAATGGGATTTTATGTCCTCAATTCAACATAGGATTGAATTCATTCTTGGATAAAAATGAGATTTTATGTCCCAACCAGCCTGGTTTATTACGTAAAGGTTTTTCGACGGAGACTGCTGTTTTGGACGTTTTGAATTACTTACATGCCAGTTGGAATTCTTGAGACTCTGTTGTCGGACTTTTCTTTGATCTTTCAAGAGCATTTGATACAGCCAGCCATGATGTTTTATTGATGAAGTTAGAGAGGATTGGGATAAGGGGTGCTGCATTGAAGGTGTTTCGAAGTTATTTGATGGACAGGAGACAGTACGTTCAGATCAATGGATACTGCTCTGAAGTAAGACCCGTTTCTTATGGAGTCCCTCAGGGCTGGGTATCGGGTCCCATTTTGTTCCTTACCTATATAAACGATATTGTTCAGGTCCCTACTAAAGCTCGTTTGGTACTATTCGCTGATGATGTCAGTCTTTTTTTAGGGAGACTCCTTTGGTGAACAGATTCCTCGAGTAAATCTTGAAATTGTGAAGTTTATTCGTTGGTTTGCATGTAATTTTCTTACATTAAATGTCGCTAAGACGGGTTGTGTGCTGGTTTCCTGTACTAAGCATGATCATAGTGAATTGAGTCCGGTATATTTGTACGACACGGCATTGGAATATCGAGCCTCAATAAGGTTCTTGGGAGTTGTTTTGCATAAATCTTTGAAATGGGATGACCAGTTGGATCAGTTGGCGTCTTGTCTTAGATCTAGGGTTGGTATGGTTATGAGAATCTCGGGTTTCCTGTCGGTTAGAGTTCTGTTGATCTTGTACTATTCATTTGTTTATCCTGTGCTGTCGTACATCTTGATTTGGGTGTAACTACAAAACGAAATCTCACTCATCTGTCTGTTTTGCAGAGGTGGTATGTCCGATTGTTGAACTCTTCGGCTCATTCAGAATTTTTATTTCGTTATTATTGTATATTGACTGTAGAGCAGTTGCACAGATATAGACTAATGTTAATGATTCACGAACGTATTAATACAGGAAGATGTTTAAATCTGATAGTGTTGGCGAGAGCCACTCATTCATATGATACTCGCAGGAGGTCAGAGTTCGCTATCCCTTGGGACGTACGGGCATGATGTTTAACAGCATTGGTGCATTGGTTCTGCGAGAATGGAATAGACTTCCATTGACCATTAGATCTGAGATCGGATACCCTATTTTCAGGCGACTGTTGAGGAGTAATTGTATATAAAAAGAGGAGGGTAGGGGTGGGGGAAAGAGATTTTTATTGTCTTGGGCTTTCTGGATGTTATTTAGTGCATACTTTAATATCATATTCATTGTCTCGATTGGATTTTTTTTTTAATTCAGAGGTGATCAGGGGCTTGTCAGGCTAAAAATTTAGCTTTTCCCCCTGGCTCCTTGCTGTACATTTTAAATTGATATTGAATGTGTTTTAGTCATATTGACAACATTTGAGTGTGAATTTGTTCCTGTATTTTGTATTGTAAGGTATTTATCTTCGTAACATGGGAATTGTATTGTTAAAAACTGGAAAATAGTTTTACTTATATTGGTTTCATTGGCGTATTATACACTGAGTGGTCACTTTATTATGACCACCCCCTAAGTACTTCGTTGGGCCACCTTTTGCCTTTAATACTGCGTCGATTCTTCGTGGCATGGACTCCACGAGATGTTGATAGGTGGTTTGTAGAATCTGAGACCATGCTTGATGAATAGCACTTTCCAGGAGTGTGACATTTCAGGGGTTGTGGATCCAGCTGTCTGATGGCTCGTTCAACTTCATCCCACAAATTCTCAATGGGGTTGAGATCTGGAGAATATGGGGGCCACCTAAGTAAAGTTAACTCACCGGCATATTCCTGAAACCAATCCTGTACAGTACGAGCACTGACAGGACGGATTATCTTGTTGAAAGTAGCCATCGCCATTGGGATAAACCAACCACATGACAGGATGCACTTGGTCCGCAACGATGCTTAGATATGATGTGCCAGTCAGACGTTGATCAACAAGAATTAAAGGGCCCAAAGCATGCCAGAACAGCATTCCCCAAACCATAACGTTGCCTCTACCAGCTTGAAGAGTTGTAGCAATGCATTTGGGGCCAATGCTTTCGTGCTGTTTCATCCAAATTCTCACTCGGTCATCGGCATGGTCCAACTGAAAACGTGAGTCATAGGACCACATAATTTGTTTCCAATTATCGACTGTCCAATCCTTGTGCTCCTGTGCGAACTGGGGATGTTTTCTCTTGTTAACTGCAGACAGCAAAGGTGTTCGAACAGGCCTTCAGCTGCCATATCCCATCCGATGCAGTGTACGGCAAAAAGTGCGTGCAGAGATCATTTGAGGGGATCTTTGATTAAGATGGTCTATAATTTGCTGCACTGTTGCCCTTCTGTTGCCTGTTACCAGTCTGGACACTCTCCGTTCTGCCCAAGCAGTCACTAGTCGATGACGACCACACGTTGCACGTAGAGATCCAGTTTTTTGGCTGACAGTCCTGTCTGTAAACACTTTAACAACAGCTACTCTGGAACATTTCACGAATGCGGTGGTTTCGGTGATACTCGCACCATGACTTCGAGCTCCTACAATCATCCCACGTTGAAAGTCCGTCAAATCGCATTTTTTACCCATCTCGTAACCAAAAAATCCCTTCTACTATTGTCGCAAGTACTAAGCTTTCCCTTTTTATACTAGCCTCGCCCTTTGGCGGCAACAGCGTGCAGCCATAGCTCATTTGCTTAAAACTGTCCGGTGGTCATAATAAAGTGGCCGCTCAGTGTATATTCTTGTTATTATTAACCTTAGATTATGTGACATATTTTTCGTTCTTTTGGGTGTTGTATTGTGTGACCTTCTACAGCAAAAGAGTTCTAATAAATAAATAAATAAATGAGCATTTGTCGGAGGACCATGAAAATTGGTGAATATGCGTCGACAGTTGGGTTATGCCAATTTGTGCAGCAGCGAATCATGTGATATGGATGAGGTAGATAAAAGGGCAAAACGGTTCTGCATAGCTAAGTTTGGTTGTCCTCGTCTGGTCGTGAGAACGACTGCATCGGAGTGATCTCGGCGGAGAAAGCACGTATAAGGAGTGGGAATACCATGGCGATATCATCGGGAATCATCATCTCACAGACTCTTTTATCAAAGGCATTACCCCAGGACGGCGTACGGTTGATTGACCCTGCGTTGCATCGCAGGGGAAACGCATCGGAATGCAATAATCGTCGGCCGAATGTAGCGACAGTGATTTGAGGAAGGTAATGTTCGTGGCTGCAGTGAGAATGTTTCACACAGGCGGATGTCCGAACGCCTCGATCGCCACATTCGACGACAAACCGTTGCAATCCCGCAATCTACAGCATTCGATGAGGTATTCTGGCAGCTATGGACATCCTCGTTTTGAAACAGACTGTGAATTGTAGATTGGATTAGGCAGCTTCGCGCTTAGCCAAAAGTTGCGGCGACAGCCACTCAGCACATCGTCGCGTAAGGGTGAAATGGTAACGTACCGGACGTGCGTAGTGGGACAAATTCAACTTTGTAATTAAGCGACGAGTCTTGCATCTGTCTTGGGGCCGATGATCCCGGAGTGGGAGTCCAGAGATCACGTGGTCACAGGACTGATCTTGCTGTCATCCTTGAGCGTCACACGGTTCCTCAACCTGGTTGTCATGGTTTGGGGTGTCGAGTTTCAACAGCCATTCGCTACTTGTACGCATATTGGGTACAATGACAGCACATACGTCGATGACGTGCTGCAGCTCATTTTGTTGCCCTATTTCGCGAAGTGGGAGTCTAGAGATCACGTGGTCACAGGGATGGTCTTGCTGTAATCCTTGAGCGTCACAGGGTTCCTCAACCTAGTTGTCATGGTTTGCGGCGTTGAGTTTCAACAGCCATTCACTACTTGTGCGCATAGTGCGTACAATGACAGCACATACGCCTATGACGTTCTGCAGCCCATTTTGTTGCCCTATTTCGCGGAGTGGGAGTCTAGAGATCACGTGGTCACAGGGTTAATCTTGTTGTCATCCTTGAGCGTCACACGGTTCCTCAAACTGGCTGTCATGGTTTGGGGCGTTGAATTTTAACAGCCATTCACTACTTGTACGCATAGTGGGTACAATGACAGCACATACGTCGATGACGTGCTGCAGCCCATTTTGTTGCCCTATTTCGCGGAGTGGGAGTCTAGATATCACGTAGTCACAGGGATGATCTTACTGTAATCCTTGAGCATCACACGGTTCCTCAACCTGGTTGTCATGGTTTGGGGTGTCGAGTTTCAACAGCCATTCACTACTTGTACGCATAGTGGGTACAATGACAGCACATACGCCGATGACGTGCTGCAGCCCATTTTGTTGCCCTATTTCGCGGAGTGGGAGTCCAGAGATCACGTGGTCACAGGGCTGATCTTGCTGTCATCCTTGAGCGTCACACGGTTCCTCAAACTGGCTGTCATGGTTTGGGGCGTTGAATTTTAACAGCCATTCACTACTTGTACGCATAGTGGGTACAATGACAGCACATACGTCGATGACGTTCTGCAGCCCATTTTGTTGCCCTATTTCGCGGAGTGGGAGTCTAGAGATCACGTGGTCACAGGGTTAATCTTGTTGTCATCCTTGAGCGTCACACGGTTCCTCAACCTGGTTGTCATGGTTTGGGGTGTAGAGTTTCAACAGCCATTCACTACTTGTACGCATAGTGGGTACAATGACAGCACATACGCCGATGACGTGCTGCAGCCCATTTTGTTGCCCTATTTCGCGGAGTGGGAGTCCAGAGATCACGTGGTCACAGGGCTGATCTTGCTGTCATCCTTGAGCGTCACACGGTTCCTCAACCTGGTTGTCATGGTTTGGGGCGTTGAGTTTCAGCAGCCATTCACTACTTGTACGCATAGTGGGTACAGTGACAGCACATACGTCGATGACGTGCTGCAGCCCGTTTTGTTGCCCTATTCCAGTGATATCCCTCACACCCAGGTTCCACGACAAGGTGTCCACGTGGTGTCAGAACACGCCACCTAAGACACACAAGGTCACCTAAGGACACCTTGCGTACAAGTTGTCCAGGTGCTGCCCTGGCTTGCACGATCCCCAGATTTCTCCCCAATAGAGAACGTATGGAACGTCATTGGCACGATTACTTGCTGTGTCAATGAACTGTGGACACAGGTTAGAACTCATGGTCAGCGATACCATTCTGGGATTTTTCCACGTCATACGACCTACTAACTCAGGTCACATTATAGTCACCTCTCCCACCGCATTCATGCAGTCCCTCAGAAAATAAATATAACTTCTTTCCCATCTTCTTGTCTACACGTGTGGCAGGTTTCGTTTCATTTCATGCATTCTTTCATGGTGTGGCATTTTCTATGTCCAGCATTGTATGGGCAGATGACCGCCACTGAAAATCCCTACAAGAAATTATTAGATACGAGTTTGAGGCATAGAAATACGAACTGCTAAGATTTATACTGCTGTGTATTCCATAACACTGCTCTTGACCATGATTTACTGGAAGTTTTGGGCAATTGGTCAAAAGGATGATGCAAATGAATTGTAAAGAATCAGAATTGAGCTACAGGGGCTTATTTTTCCTGTACCATTATCAATGACTTCGATGTTTCAATGTAAGCACTAGAAAAACATAAGCCAGCTTTTCAGCTTTCTAAGGTTAACTTAATTCTGTTGTAGTTTTAAGGAAGGCATAAATTGTGTAATTGCGCTCACAAGGAGTTCATTCTCTTTACCATTTTATGAATGAAGTACAAGCAAAAGCCAGTGGTAAATTTTCCTGAGGTTTGAGAATGCTGGTTAAGTTATGCCCATGAAATAAATACGTATGTATTCTTCCAACGAATTCTTAAAAGTCGTGTTATCTACTGAAGAATTTATGGAAAAGGATAAAACTAACCATCAGTAACAATGACGTTTTTAGAAGCTACCATGTTTTATTTAGTTTTTCTTATTTGTACTGATAACAGGGTCTTGTAACAACTTACTTGAGAACATATTAAATATTTTTTTTTCGATTGATTGGAGGTTTGACGACCAAAGTGAGCAACTCAATGGGCTATGAGCACTTGCCCGTCCCTAATTTAGGGCCACTGGTTCCGGGAAAGGGAGAGAGCCAGTGCTGTAAGACAAACACAACATACAGAACATCCATGCCTCACCGGGATTCGAAGCCGGACCCATCACGGACGAAAGGGGCGGCGTATTAAGTATTGAACACTCCTCTTAGGATAAAATAAAGACAATTCATGATCCAAAAATTATTTACAGTTCATATTATTTACAGTTTATACCACCTACAGATGAAAGCTACATTTCGGGCTTACCAGTCACAACATGGACCACTGATAACAGGAAGCTCAGCTCTTCCCCCTACAAGGTAAGCAAGTCAGCACCCCTCCCCCAATGAAAAACGCACGTTGTTTAAATTCTTTGAACTTTTATTTTGTCGCCCCGGTGGCGCAGTGGTTTAAGCGATAGCTTCTGAACATTCGTCCGAGATGGGTCTGGGTTCGAGTCCCGGTGAGTCATGGATGTTGTGTTTGTTTGTTTGTTTGTCTTACGGCGCTGGCTCCCTCCCCCTAAATTAGGGACGGGTGACTGCTTATAGCCCACTGAGTTGCTCACAGTGGTCGTTAAGTTAACCTCCAATAAAAAAAAAAAACTTTTATTTTCGGTGCTTTACAAAAATTATTTTTGTATTTCATTATAAGCATAAATACTTTACCTCATTTTGTTGTGCATTACACTTAAAATAACTACAAAGACATGACTTTTCGAGATGAATCTGTAGTAACAGCTGCGCTATTGATTCTCTGCCATATAGTGACAGGACTAGTTGGTGTTATGGGCCAGGAAACAGAGAAATCCCTTTTTTTTTTTTTTTTTTTTTTTTGGAGAAACGTAAAATTCCTCAGAACATTATAAAAAAAAAAAAAAAAAAAAAGGGATAGAAAGTGTGGCGTGGATGTGTAGAAGACCAAAAATCCTATTTGTGATTTGGTAAGTGACTATGAGATGCTATGCTGCTGCTTAAAAATTTTCACGTAATTCGTTGCCTACAAAGAAGTGCTGCCATAGGGAAATTTCAGTGGCGCCGGTGGCTTCTGATCATTCGTTAGAGATGGGTTCGGGTTCGAATTCCGTGAGGCATGGATGTTGTGTTTGTCCTACGGCGGTGGCTCTCTCCCTTCCCTGGAACCAGTGGCCCTAAATGAAGGACAGGCGACTGCTTATAGCCCACGAAGTTGCTCAAGGTGGCCGTTAAACCTCTAATTAAAAAAAAATATTTTCAGCTAAATGTACCCCTCTTTGCGTTGAAAATTAGTGCTAAAGGGAAAAGTGCGCGAAAGAGAAAGAGCTTTCTACATCTTTCCGTCGAGTAGGAGTGATTTCGCGATGCTTGTTTTGGAGAAAAGGGTTTTTTTTTTTTTTTTTTTTGACGGGAATCTGGTGCTCTTGGTTTTTGAATTTTTGAGAGGGAAAGGGGATTTACTACTATTGACCACGGTAAGAGGTGGTTACCCCCGTGCACGAATGAAGGGAAATACTCTATTAAAAAAGTGGAATATGACATCAGTAAATCCTCGATGTCATTGCGTGGGTACACAGCAGACCAGAACAGTAAACTAAAAAAAAAAAAAATCCCGCTTATTGCGTAATATTTTGCCTCCAGCGTTAAACAAAGTGCAACTGAACCACCATCAAACAAATTTAAAAAAGGCATTCTCCTCTTGCAGCAAAACCAGCTTCCATTAATGAGTGCTGGGTAGCGTTGGAGCAGAGCATCATGGACCCGCTGCAGTCGTTCCGTATAGAGGTTCATGTCAAGCAAAACCAGCTTGCTATTAATGAGTGCTGTGTAGCGTTGGAGCAGAGCATGATATCCGCTGCAGTCGTTCGGTATAGAGGTTCTCGTCCAGCAAAACCAGCTTCCCATTAATGAGTACTGGGTAGTGTAGGAGCAGAGCATCATAGACCCGCTGCAGTCGTTCCGTATAGAAGTTCTTGTCCAGCAAAACCAGCTTCCCATTAATGAGTACTGGGTAGCGTAGGAGCAGAGCATCATAGACCCGCTGCAGTCGTTCCGTATAGAAGTTCTTGTCCAGCAAAACCAGCTTCCCATTAATGAGTACTGGGTAGCGTAGGAGCAGAGCATCATAGACCCGCTGCAGTCGTTCCATATAGAAGTTCTTGTCCAACAAAACCAGCTTGCTATTAATGAGTGCTGTGTAGCGTTGGAGCAGAGCATCATAGATCCGCTGCAGTCGTTCGGTATAGAGGTTCTCGTCCAGCAAAACCAGCTTCCCATTAATGAGTGCTGGGTAGCGTAGGAGCAGAGCATCATAGACCCGCTGCAGTCGTTCCGTATAGAAGTTCTTGTCCAGCAAAACCAGCTTCCCATTAATGAGTACTGGGTAGCGTAGGAGCAGAGCATCATAGACCCGCTGCAGTCGTTTCGTATAGAAGTTCTTGTCCAAGCAAAACCAGCTTCCTATTAATGAGTGCTGTGTAGCGTTGGAGCAGAGCATCATAGATCCGCTGCAGTCGTTCGGTATAGAGGTTCTCGTCCAGCAAAACCAGCTTCCCATTAATGAGTACTGGGTAGCGTAGGAGCAGAGCATCATAGACCCGCTGCAGTCGTTCCGTATAGAAGTTCTTGTCCAGCAAAACCAGCTTCCCATTAATGAGTACTGGGTAGCGTAGGAGCAGAGCATCATAGACCCGCTGCAGTCGTTCCATATAGAAGTTCTTGTCCAACAAAACCAGCTTGCTATTAATGAGTGCTGTGTAGCGTTGGAGCAGAGCATCATAGATCCGCTGCAGTCGTTCGGTATAGAGGTTCTCGTCCAGCAAAACCAGCTTCCCATTAATGAGTTGGGTAGCGTAGGAGCAGAGCATCATAGACCCGCTGCAGTCGTTCCGTATAGAAGTTCTTGTCCAGCAAAACCAGCTTCCCATTAATGAGTACTGGGTAGCGTAGGAGCAGAGCATCATAGACCCGCTGCAGTCGTTTCGTATAGTTCTTGTCAAGCAAAACCAGCTTCCCATTAATGAGTGCTGTGTAGCGTTGGAGCAGAGCATCAGATCCGCTGCAGTCGTTCAGTATAAAGGTTCCCGTCCGCAGCCTAACCATCTGGCCCAAATTCTCAGTGCACAGGAGCCTCAAAATGCCCCCAAATACACAGAACGACTTTCTTCGCCGAACCGCCCTCAGTGCACCATTGGCTGTGCTTCCTGGTGTGTCCTCGGTCACTGGTTCCTACTTGGTAGGATAACGACAGAATATCCACATTTCATCATCTGTGATGATTCATTTCCAGACCTACCATCCTGTGGATTTGACAGCAATCTGCGACACGTTCTGCCACCTGGGGTGTCAATTCATAGGGAACTATTGGATGGCGCCTGAAGGAATAACGAAGCTGGTGCAGGTGACGGAAGATGGTGGATTGGGAAGACCCCACCACAGCTGCCAGTTGGGTATTAGTACCAGGGTTCGCTGTTACAGCTTCGAAGATGTCAGTGTTTGTGGACTTTGGATGTCCTCACCTCGGCTTGTCTTCGAGACTGGTGATGAAACCACTCTCCTGCATTGCTGCTGTCCATTGTTTCCTCACCTTCAGGTGCTCAAATTTCTCTCCCTGCTGCCGCCACGTTTAAACCGTTTCTCCAATAATGGCGTACGAACACTCGAACAGCACGTTTATCGGCCTCCATTGTCTGCTCACCTGATAACGCAATGTGGTTCCGTGCCAAATGCACGTCATCATACTCGTGTATCTCACGCTATAGCAGTATCCAGTCGGCCGTACCTAATTTAGGGATACTGGTTCCAGAGCAAGGAGAGAGCTAGCGATGAGTAACAAACAACGCATAACCTATAAATAAAACGGGGTATTTGGGAAGTACCGTTTGCGAATATTTTTGCTGCAGCGCTGCGGTCGTGATATCGCGCATGCGCGCTGACATTCCTCATTCATGGGAAAGCCACAGACGCCAATACCAGAGCATCAAATCGTGTTTGCGAGTTGTTCTGTGCGTTTAACATGTTTAAGAAGATGGAGCGGCGCGCCGACTGTGAAATAAGGGCCGTAATTCGATTTTTGAAAGTAAGAAATGTGAAACCGGCTGACATTCATCGTCAGATTTGTGAGGTCTATGGTCAAATTGCCATGAGATGGAATGGTGAGGAAATGGATCAGACAATTTAACGGAGGTAGTAAGAACGTGCACGAGGAGGAGCTGAACGGCTCGTAAACCGTGGTCAACTATGATTTGGTGCATGTGGTCCACGCAAAAGTTCGTGAGGACAGACGTTTCACAATTTGGCGCTTTCTTTGCATTTCCTGAAAATTTCTTTCTTTTTTTGTTGTTGTTGGAGGTTTAACGACCACACTGAGCAACTCAATGGGCAATCAGCAGTCGCCCGTCCCTACTTTAGGATAACTGGTTCCAGGGAAGGGAGAGAGCCAGTGCCGTAAGACAAACACAACACCCATGCCTCACGGGATTCGAACCCGGACCCCGTTTGGACGAATGATCAGAGGCCATCGCTTCTCCGAAATTGTAACAGATCGTTCGGAATTTCGGAAATTGTGCTCACACTGGGTGTCGAAGATCTCTCCAAGGAGCACAAAAGCAAGCATGCTGGCTGTGCGTCGACCTCTCATGTAATAGTGAGCAAGGTGATGGAGAGGTCTGCACGGGCCTTAATTTTGAAAGCCCGCACGGCCGAGGCCCAGCCCGGCCCGGCCCGTATATTTTTCCTGTTTTCAAGGCCCGGGCTAGCCAGTAAAATTTCCACAATTACCAAAACACAAATTTGACACCTGTTGTACTCGGTCATTCGACTCTTTAAGAGTTTTTGTTTTCTTAATTGCTACACGTATTCTACTACAAAAAACGTTAATTCAGAATATTTCTGAGACGGTATAAGTCACGTGACGTCCGAGGAGGGGGGGGGAGCGGCTTGTATACTCAAAAATATTGTACGAAAAGGACAACCTCCATGCCTTTCAAATTATCATTCCCTACCGCCAGACCCGGAAATATCCTTGAGGATAAAGGGGGGGGGGGTATTTCGAAAAGTACGAAATATCCACAATTATGAGTCCGGTCGTTCTACTGGGAGATTTTATGGCTTTATAAACTGCACCTATCTCTACTGGCATATCATATCGCTGGAACCCAATGTCTTTCGAGTGGGGGGGGGGGCACATTTGTGACGCTTAAGATGCGATGTTCCACATTTTGTGCTATCGTAACTCAAAAAGTTTTTGCATTTAGTGTACTGCACAACGTTTTGCTGCTGGCTAGTTTCAGAGCGGGACAGTAATTTAAAATATTTCCAAATATCGCTTTTCCCCTTTACATTGTCTACAAACACATATTCTCGGGAAGCGTTTTTTTCGCAAAAATCTTTCGCTTTCTTAAACTCCATAATAAGTATGGAAGAGTATTTATCAGCAACACTGAACTGAGCATATGCTAAGGGAAAACAACGACAGACTGCCCAGCTAATCAGTGTCACAGAAGTTTTGAAAGTGGCTGCCTGAGAGTACAAATGGGGAAAATATGGCACAGATTTATACACAGAAGTAAGTTTCTCCTGTGCCATTTAATACAACTTAAAAGCTTTTCATACATCTAGAGAACAAAGTGCCGCTGACCAGAACAATAAAAAAAAGATCGTCTGCGAGCGGATGGCTGGGTTTAGAAATGCTGTTAATTGCCTGCCCCGAAGCACGAGAGGAGGGTGAAAGTTAGAGAGAGAGAGAAGGGACCACATTCACATTGAAAAACTAAGGGAGCTGACCCACTCCAATTGTTTTGTAGGAGGGGAGGATGTTGAAAACGGCTGCCTGAGGGTACAAATGGGGAAAATACGGAACAGATTTATACACAGAAGTAAGTTTCTCCCAGCCCATTTCTCCCATGCCATTTAAGACAACTTAAAAGCTTTTCACACATCTAGAGAACAAAGTGCCGCAGACCAGAACAATAAAAAAGATCGCTTACAAGCGGGCGGCTGGGTTCAGAAATACTGTTAATTGCCTGCCCCGAAGCATGAGAGGAGGGTGAAAGTTAGAGAGAGAGAGAGAGAGAGAGAGAGAAACGACCACATTCACATTGAAAAACTAAGGGAGCTGACCCACTCCAATTGTTTTATAGGAGGGGAGGATGTCATCAGCGGAATTATTCAATCTTATCCTACAGCTGTATGTTGTGAGTTTTCCAAACAAGAAGGGCACCGTACAGCGATTGTTTAGCACATTAAAAAAAAAAAACCTGCTCGGCCCATGTCTGTTTTACATTAAATATTGAAGGCTCGGCCCGGCGAGTTTTCCCAACTTAGAAATGAGCAAAGACCCGAACCGGTGATGGGCTCTTGAGCCACATCGTCACAGGTGACGAGACATGGGTGTCCCACGTGACTAGAATCGAAGCAGTCCATAGATTGGAAGCGCACCCCATCGCCGAAAAGGAAGAAATTCATGTTGAGAATTTCAAGCCAAAGATCATGCGCATTTATTTATTTTTAATTTATTCATTTTTTTTAACATGCAAGGATTTTCGCTTATTGCATTCTTGAGTAAATTCAGAACAGTAAACTTATGAGCCTATTGTGAGACCATCGATAAACTGCAGCGCGATCCAGAACAGAAGGTGTGGATGCTTACTCATGGCGTTGTCTTGTTTCATAACAACGCTCAGCCTCACATTTCTGCACAGACTCAAGCAAAACCCACTTTGGCACTTTGGACTCAAGTACTCACCACGTCACTTGGCTGAAACCAAGTGATAACACACACATCCCAGACTTAGTGCCAAGCAGGGGCGGATAGGCCTACTGGGACATTTCCCGGTGGACCACTCCAGAAATGGCCCACTTTCTCGTATCCTCGTTGTCTGAAAACAATGAATAATTATTTTGCAACTTATGAATAACAATCGTTAACTTTATTTGAGCTTTATGTTATCTTTCTAAAATATTATTGTTTTTAAAAAATTCGTTTCTTTCTATCTGTATATATGTTGGGTGTTTGCTATAAAATGACAAAGCAAAATTATCTCTTCTTCAGTGAAAAATTTGCAGCCGGACCAAGCTTGCTGTTATAAATAAAGCTAACTACTGTTAAGCGTAGTTCGTTGGATTTCGAGCCAAAAGATCATTGGTCGGACCTACCCTCCTTTTGTAATCTTGAAGGAGTCAGTCACTAAAAACAATTTTGATGGTCCACCATCCCCACACTCTTATCCACGTACAGACATAGAACACATAGCAACTCTCCAGCAGAGATGTTCCGAAATCTGTGTCCCACCCACTTTTATCTTAAAAAGAAACAATGATTTACTGTTACCGATTTTTTAAAAATTATTATTAGAGGTTTAACGACCACTGTGAGCAACTCAGTGGGCTATGAGCAGTCGCCCGTCCCTAATTTAGGGCCACTGGTCCCAGGTAAGGGAGACAGCCAGCGCCGTAAGACAATCACAACATCCATGCCTCACCGGTATACGAACCCGGACCCATCTCGGGCGAATGATCAGAAGCCATCGTTTAGACCACTGCGCCACCAGGGGGGCTGTTACTGATTCACGGACCTAAATGGTAGTTCACGAGTCAAAATAATAGGTGGACAAAACAATCGTATACTCAAGGAGGTGGTATGAATACCGTTGTGCTGTAGGCAATCAGTGACCAAATAAATACAATTAATTATCTGATTCAACAACTCGTTTCTGACATGGTTTGATATGCTACATTCAATCATGAGTGGATTTTTAAAACTCTTTCACCTATAAATTACTGTAAAAATTTGTTCATGGCAGAATTAGTTTTACAATGCGTGTTGATCAACCGGTTGAACAAACTATTGATCATCCGGTTGAATGATCAATAGTTTGAGTAGTAGAATAGCTTCCACATCTAATCTACTTCTTTTCTAACTCTTAATTTCAACTAAATCCGAAAATCCAGGCTCACAGTTGTAAGGAAAATGATTAATGGCTCTATCTGATAGCTCTGGATCTATTCATATCGAGCATGCACTCAAAATTTACGAGGAGGGATTCTCACATTCTTCATGAATTTTTCTTCTGAAATTTCCTGCAGACCACTTGATAGGCCGCCGTGGACCGCCAGTGGTCTGTGAAACACACTTTGAGGAACACTGACTTAAGTGATAGAATGATGCATCTGTCTTGTGCTGATAACACGTCTACAATCAAAGTTTCTCAGATCACATTTACCTACATTAGTTGACTGCGATACACTGTTAGGAAGCCCTGCTGTCCATCTATTTATCGCTTGTGTTCGGTTTCCTATGTTTTGTCTACTGAGTGTGTATATAAACAGTATCATACATGAAATAATAATCAAATAATTATCACAGCATATTATAAATAAGGCATTTTATTTATGAATAAACACATTGAAGATGAAACTTTTATTTACAACTTATTCTTTTTGAAAGGGATTTGAACAGCACTCCCTTTTCATGACTTTTTTCAAAGTAAACAATAAGTCCCACATCACAGAAGCACTCTGACAAAAAAAAAAAAAAAAAAGACTAGCTCGCTCAACAACAGATTCACAGACACATTAAGCACTGTACACACACTACTTCCCTGAGTAAAATAAACACAAACTCTGGTGACACTAATTTTCTTTCAAATATATTGCATTTTTAGGTTTGCAGAAAATTTGACATTAAGTTCTTAACAATTAATTTTTATCAGCATTAACAGTTGTTGTTTTTTTCACCTCCTAAAAATAAGTACTTTTTCAAGTGTTGAAAAATATTTTAAGGACTTGATTAATTGCATGCACACCAATCGTACATGCACATACATACTTTTTCACACTTTCTTGCAAGTAAAAATATGTTTACTTAAGTTTAAGGAAGCAAAATATGTTTCTTAAGTTCAAGTAAGTAACATATGCGTAAGTTTACAATATTTTTTCATATAATTTGAATATTTTCACACATTTTTTAAGATTACTTCACAGATGTGCTTATCATTTTCTGTGTTTGATTTTTTAATTGATGTATACATTCCAACATTGATTCTCTTGCACTTCAGAAGTTTGAGAAACATTTACAAAAGGATTTAAATTCTCATTTTTTTCTTTTTAATTCATATTTTCATTTCTATGTGTCTATTTTGAAAATGTCTTTTAATAATTAAGTCTTGGTTTTCTCAGAACAGTTGGTTTTAGAAAACTGCAATTTCTTGTTAAAATAGCTAAAATCTTTAAATTTTCATCAACATTAAATTAAAAGGTTGTAACATATAACTTTATTGATTTCTTTGTAGGTTTGCTGATTTCGGCTGGTGGGAAGGGTCTTCAAAAGCACTCACAATTTCTTCTGTTTTTGCCTTGAATTATGTGATTTCTGGGTTCACATATTTACACATATCTTCAACAATGCAGGTTTTATGGTTCCCTTGTAAATTCCCCAGCCATTTTCCACAATAAAACAATACCACCCACTTTTCACAAAATTTGTAGTACCGCACCTGTGAGACATGTGAACCCAGAGATCGTATAATTAAAGCAAAAACACAGGTAAGTCAGTGCTTACCAAATATGACTGCCCACTGGCAGAGAACAGCAAGACAACAACCTGGGAAGTGATTTTATATGCCATGCAAACGTTTAATATGAAAATTTAAATATTTTACAATTTTTAATAAGTTCAACATTTTAGAAAAGAGATACAATTTTTCTGACACCAGTATTCTTAGAAAACAAAGGTTAAAGTATAGCTTAAAAATGAATATGCAGGAGAGAAAACATGTAGAAGAAATATGAACTAAATCCTTGGGTAAATGTCTCTCAAATAAAAAAAAAAATCCTGGAAGGTGTTTAATAATATAACTTAAGTTTCTGGGTGTCATAAATGATACTTTTTTGTGAAAAAAAACTTGCATGCAATAAAAGTATGTGCCAAATTGTAATTACAAGATTTTGTGTAGCCAGCTAGGTGAGAAAAATAAGCACTTTTAAGTACTTTTTAAGTATTTTTGACTAAAAGTAAGGATTTCTAAGCACCTTAAAAAAAACACTTTGAATTTAAGGACTGTGAAAAACGTACTTATTGTAACTATCTTACAAAAAAAAATAGGAAAATACACTGGAAGAATCAATAAAAAATCTATACAAAAACACTCCTTAGTTGAAAATTTATCATAAAATTATTTCAAATTCTGCCTCACTATTCCGAATAAGTGTTAATTTCTTCTTTTTTTCATCCTCTAAAACTGTGGTTTCAAGCCACCTTAAAAATATGAAGATTATTTCATTTTTTTTTCTTGTTTGTTTACATTTTGAAAATAAAATCAAAGTGCTGCATCTCAAAACTATGTTTTTGTGAAAAGGGCACAAACACAAGCAAAACAAGAAAACAGTTCAAAATTGTTTGCTAAGCTACATTTCAATTAGTAAAAATGAAAGCACATGCATATTTTTTATAGAAGACACTTCTTTTAAAAGATTACAAAATATTTCATGATTCTTTATAATGTAGCAACCAACCTAAAAATTACATAACAGGAACCTAATAACAAATCAAAGATTTAACTATATGCTTGATAGATCAGAAAGCACCTTTTTAAAGACATGAAATGTCTGAGACATTTTCAAGAAATTAAGGCTAGTGGTTATGTTATCAGTATCAGGCACATTATGAATAATTTAGCAAATGCCACAACATCAAACCTCTCAAAAAATTATTTTAAACAGAACAAAAAAAAAAAAAAGTTGCAAAACATGAAATCCATATCTAACAAAATTGCACAATAACATTAAAGTTAAACACAAATAATAACAAACATTTTGATAACATTGGAAGAGATCTCAGTGAACCATAATCTGTTTAAAAGTAGCGTTATATGAATATCCTCTTCACTTTAATATTCTTCATGAAGAACGCCTTCAATCATGTAACACAATTTTCATATCACTACTACCATTTTAATAAAAAAAAAAAATAAGTTTTCAACTAAACACCCTGTTCTAGCAAATATATTTCATTTTAATCTTAGTCTAGTTTCTTCAGCACATCACTTGAAATGACACACCTAAAGGCACTGCTCCAGAATTTAGTGACTTGGGAACTAGCGTGCACCTCCAGGGGAGGGTAAGGGAGTGCAGAAATTCTTTGGAGAGAGGGGTAACATATGAAAAAATGTCAATAATTCAGAGGTTCACCTTACCATTTTTGAATGATAAATAATCCTTTGTTCTTTTATTTCTTTAATGGTAAGAAATAGAAACCTTATTTCTGTTTTTCTTGTAAATTTGGAGGCATCCCTTTCTAATATTGTTGTTCATGGACACAAAAGTACAAGCTCCCCAGATCTGACACTCCTGCCTCCCAAAACTGCACGTGTTTCATTTACTCCATAGGGGTAGCGTATGTTAATTTGTGATATGTAAGCCGTTTGAGAAACAAAACGCACTTAAACCTAGAATATCCGAGAAATGTTTTCAGCATATATTCACAAGTTGTTTTTCAACTAAGATAAAACAATCAGATAATATTAATATATATATATATATATATATATATATAACAAATGAAATAACAAAGGTATTGCGTATCTAATATTGAACCATATATCGCACGTTACGCACTCAGTGAGACATGGGCTCCCACCCCAAGAGAAGCCTAAATTATGCAAAAAGTCTTGGTTAGTTAAAATATTAATTTACAATTCTCAGTTGAACACTCACTCATTGGAACACTCATACATCTAAAAATATCTAGTAATTAAAACATATCACTTTAGAAACAAATAAAACTCATCGGGTTGGGAGGCACGGTTCACTCAAAAGACACTTCGTTGACGTTATCTCAGCGAGCGCTTTCGCTACCCCTCAGGTTGCATCATCGAGCCATCCACAAACTGCACGAGGACTTCCTCGCATGTGTGTGTAGCATTCAGAAGTTGCATACCAGGAAACGAAGGAAGGGGTGTAGCCTTTTGCTACGTATCTAAGTAAATCTCCTCAACTCCTTCAGTAGATGGCAGCACTTTAAGGAGATTTACTTAGATACATAGTGAAAGGCCGCACCCCTTCCTTCGTTTCCCGGCATGCAACTTCTGAATGCTACACACACGCAAGGAAGTCTTCGTACAGTTTGTTGATGTCCCCATGATGCAACCCGAGGGGTAGCGAAAGCGCTCACCGAGATAACGTCTACGAAATGTCTTTTGAGAGAACTGTGCCTCCCAACCCAATGAGTTTTATTTGTTTCTAAAATGATATGTTTTAATTACTAGATATTTTTAGATGTATGAGTGTTCCAATGAGTGAGTGTTCAATTGAAAATTGTAAATTAATATTTTAACTAAAATGTTTTATTTGTAAATATCTTTAACTAACCAAGACTTGTTGCATAATTTAGGCTACTCTAGGGGGGAGGGGATCACATGTCTCACTGAGCACATAACGTGCAATATATTGTGCAATATTAAGTATGCAATACCTTTGTTCAATTTGAAGCACGTTTTACCATGAAACTATCCCTTCGGATATGTCTCATGATATGTATATTTATATATATATATATATATATATATATATATATATATATATATATATATATATATATATAGGTGTATATATGAATATATATATATAGCTGTATATATACATACAGGCATTTTACATACAGTATACATCAGTAGTAATTCAACAGCTAATTTAATATACTGTACATCATCTCTATCACAGATCCAGATTTTGTAGGAAATTCCATTGCATATAATGTCTTCCAATAAACTGTTTCAAGGAATGTACAAAATATCTTTGTACATATATAAGTATAAAATCGTATAAATGCTAATGTTATCATACAAGTATAGAAAATGTTCCTATGTATATGAATGAATGAATGAACAAATGCTCAGGAATGAAATTGCACAGAGTCAACCAGTTTTCAACCACCCAGTTCTGACAAAAAAAGTAAGAATGTGTTCCAGCTGCGATTTTGTAAGTCCACTAGGAAGGGGGAACTTATGCAGTATACTTTTTACCTTATAGCGCCTTTCCTAAAAATGAACAATAACAAAAAAATAATAAAAAAACCAGATATTAATAACAAAAACTTAATAAAATTGCATACATCATTTGCACTGCATTTCTCATTCTAGTAATTTTATATAATTTCAAGGATACATGGCATTTGTAAAAAGAAAATATTCTTTTCTCAGAAATCCTGACCCCAATTTGTTTTTTATTTATGGAAGGAGGGGTAACAAACTCTATAACCATCTAAAGTTAAGAATTGCCTACCTCTAATTCAGACCCCATGTGTTTCAAACTCAGGTTCACCTGTCAAAAGTGAATCATGTATGTTACCCTAAAGCCATAGACTACTAAGTGATAAAAGCCTATTAGACTACAGGATGGAGAATAATTTCAAACCAATTCTCTCATTAATAATATCTTATATAAATAATTAGATTAATCGTTTTAACCATCATTCTGAGGTAGTTTCTGACACTCAACATACATTTCTGAAGCAGTGAAGGATCACATTTCCTTAATTCAGAGGTATTTTTACATGTTCCAGAAACAAGATTACATCTGAATTATAAAATATGACAAACACATCTTCCAAAAGATTTAACGTACACATTTTTCATACACACAGCTTGAGATCCAACAACCTGATCTTCTTTTTAGTATTACAAAAAGACGATTTTTGAAATAGATAAATACAGAGTGAGTTAACGAGTGAGTGCATGTATGCACGCTTTTTGTGTGCTTTCACAATGTTTAGATGTTACACACACAATTACTTGTGCATCCAGCCATACTTGTGAGAGTGTAATTAAAAGCACTACATGAGTTAGATACTGAAAAAAGTCATAGAAATACCATTGTTTCTTCTCCAGTTGTTACACACCCAATTCTGAAATCAGAAGTTTCCTGCACCAGAACAAATGTTCTGCTAAATGACACAGAGAAGTTAGGTATTAAGTTGCATTAAATGCAGTTTGTAACCTGATATCAGAGCATTTTATCCATTTCTGATTATGATAAGCTTCTGTACTAAATCATACCCATAAGACCATGTCATTATCTTGGAAACATAAGAAACTAATGCAACTTTAAGATTGCCCACACAGTTATTTTCCTTAGTATTACAGAATGTGTATGTTTTCATTCAGGCTGCCATGTTATTATCTAAGCTGCCATGTGATGCTGACCTTGGGTACGAATAATGGATGCTCCCTATCTTCTGATTCAAGACTTCTTGAATTGGAAGAGGAACTACAAAGGATCAAGTGGGACATCCTCGGGCTAAGTGAGGTAAGGAGAAAAGGAGAAGATCTCATTGAACTGAAAAGTGGACATCTCTTCTACTATCGTGGGACAGATACTGGCAGAACTAGTGGTGTTGGATTTATAATAAACAAGAAACTGAAGGATAAAGTTGTAGAAGTTGAAAGTTCCTCTGACAGAGCTGCACGACTCGTTATCCAACTCTCGAAAAGATACCAGGCTCAGAATATTCAAACTTATGCACCCACCACAAGTCATCCTGAAGAAGAAATTGAAGAATTTTATGAGGAAATTTGCCATCTAAATAATAAAGGTAAGCAGCACTTGAAGATCATTATGGGAGATTTCAATGCAAAAATAGGGCAACGGCAACAGAATGAAACTTCAGTAGGTAAATTCGGTCACGGCAACAGAAACCAGCGTGGAAATACTCTCGTTGAGTTTGCAGAGGCAGAAGGATTTTTCATCTTGAACTCCTTTTTCAAGAAAAATCCACACAGTAAATGGACATGGAAACATCCAAATGGAACGAGAAGTGAAATTGATTTTATTATGTGTAACAAAAAATTTGTCATAGAAGACTGCAGTGTGCTAAACAAGTTTAACACAGGTAGAGACCATAGATTGGTGAGATGTAAGATGCACCTCAACACTAAACTCGAACGTGGCAAGCTCATAAGACAAACAAAATGTATTGACATAACCAACCTTAAAAAACACCATAATGCCTTCAAGTTGGAACTGAAGAACAGATTCTCTGCTTTAGAAGGCCTAACATCGGAAGAAGTGGATACTTCGGAAGTTAACAGAAAAGTAACCAAAGCTCTTATGGAAACAGCAATAAAATTAGCTGGGTCTAAGAACAAGTTGCATGTGAACAAATTATCAGGGAAAACCAAATTTTGATGCAAAAAAGAAGAGAGATGAGGACAACTAAAGAAGATGTGACTTCCAAAGTGGAATATATAGAGCTACGCAAGACAGTACGAAAAAGTATCACTGAAGACGTAAGGAAATTCAACTGTGAACTAGTGAGGAAAGCAATTGAAAACAACCAAAGCCTAAAGATAGCAAAGGGACATCTCAGTAAGGGAAGAAAACAGATTATGGCACTGAGAAAAGAAGATGGTTCTGTAACAAGAAATAGAGGCGAAATTTTGACAAGAGTGAAAGATTTCTACTCAAAATTATATGAAAGGGATGATACATGTACTCCAGACATCATGAAAGGTACCAGTACCAGAGTTCTTCCAGTCCTCCCAGCAGAAGTTGCACATGCAATCAAGAACATGAAGTGGGGGAAAGCTCCAGGAGAAGATGAAATTACTGTAGGCATCATACAAGAAGCAAGTGGAGAAATTGAAACAGTACTCGCCCAAATTTTCACTCCATGCCTTAATGAAGGGAAGATTCCTGAGGATTAGAACAATGCTAAAATGATCCTGCTACATAAAAAAGGTGACATTGAGGATCTCAGGAACTACAGACCTATCAGCCTCCTATCAGTGGTTTATAAAATATTCACTGAAGTTCTTTCACACCGCTTGAAGGTAACACTGGACATGGCTCAAACGAGAGAACAAGGTGGATTCAGGAGTGGCTACAGCACAATAGATCATATCCACGTAATGAGAGAACTAATTGAAAGAGCGAGGGAATATGAACTTCCATTGTGCATGGCTTTTATCGATTATGAAAAAGCCTTTGATTCGGTGAAACCATCAGCAGTTACAATGGCTTTGAAATCCTGTGGTATTGAAGATGCATACATTAATATTCTTAATAACATCTATGAAAATGCAAGTGCAAAGATTCGGCTGTTTGAAAATACAACACACATAAAAATTGGAAAGGGAGTGAGACAAGGTGACACCATGTCTCCGAAGCTCTTTAATGCCACATTGGAAAATGTCTTTCAATCACTGAACTGGGAAAACAAAGGGATAAAGATTAATGGAGATTACCTAACTCACCTTCGTTTTGCTGATGACGTAGTCATTTTTGCAACTACCCCATCAGAGCTACAGGGTATGATCCAGGAACTTGCTGACAAGAGTAAAAAAGTGGGATTAAAAATGAACTTTCAGAAGACAAAAGTGATGTTCAATGTTTTCACAAGAAATGAAGATTTATCGTTTGAAGGAGAAAAGCTGGAGATAACAGACACGTGCTTTTATCTTGGACAGCAGATATCATGTGAGGGTCACATTGATGAAGAAATTAATCGGCGTACAAAACTTGCCTGGAGAGCTTTTGGAAGAAACAGCATAATTTTCAAGAGCAATATGCCATTATGTCTTAAAAGAAAAGTGTTTGATCAATGCATCCTTCCAGTGCTTATGTATGGTGCAGAGATGTGGACCTTAACTAAAAGAAACATACAAAGGCTACAAGACAACTCAAAGGTAGCATGGAGAAGTGCATGCTTGGTGTAACCAGGAGAGATAAGAAGAGGAACTCGTGGATCCAAAAAATGACAAGAGTGGAAGACATCATGATCAGAGTTAAATCCCTTAAATGGCAATGGGCTGGCCATACTGCCAGAAGGACAGACCATCAATGGACAGCCGAGATTTTAGACTGGATTCCGAAGGACAGGGAAAGACCCAGAAGAACACCACATGGGAGATGAGTGGATGAAATTCGAAAGTATGTGGGAGTAACATGGAAGAGACTGGCACACGACAGACCGTTGTGGAAGAAACTAGGGGAGACCTTCATCCAGCAGTGGATTGATAATGGTTGACAATGATGATGATGATTTATATATACTTTGCTTCATATTTTGACTGAACCTAAAAGTTGGTTGAGCACTTAACATTGTGCCACAGTATTTCATTACAAACCTTTTTTTTTACCATGTGTACCTGAAAAATGTTAAAACTTCATAAGCTGCTTAATTTAAATTGTTAAATCCACATGTCAAAAAAAAAAAAAAAAAAAAATCATGCACCAACCACATTAGATGTTAACTGCATTAACATCTAATGTGGTTGGTGCATGAGGAATTACTTGGGACTGTCACCAGAAAATGGACACTTACTAAAAATTAAAAAAAAATTATGACCCCACAGCAAAATTTAAAAAAATTGTGACTTTTTGGTCACTTCCCTCTTGTCTGAATTCATGACTTTTTCATGACTTTCATGATTTTCATGACCAATAGATACCCTGGATTAAGTACCAATTTTGAAATTTAATTTCCACTAAAAAACGAGGGAGAGGCAGAAATTCTTGCTTTGTAGTTTGAATTTGAAGAGACTGTTGGGAAACAGGTAAACATGCATTTCATTAGGAAAAATTCTTTAAAAAAATACACTTTTTTGCACTAATACTGAACTAAAATAAAAAATGAGGAACACGATAAAAAAAATATTGAAAATGAAGAATAAAATAAAAAACAAAAAACCCTGGAAAACTGTAAATTATCATTCCAGCTAGAACTGTGGCCTAGTTCTTGAATTCCATGAAATTTCTTGGACTTTCTTGGGACTTCTTGAACCTAGTAAGCAGACACCCTGTTGCAGCATAGGAAAAATATTAAACAAGAAACATGACACAGAATTGTTGGGTGTAATGAGCGCGTCTTTTGAATCCGTTCTGTCGGAATTAAATTTATCAAAGCTATTCAAAGTCAATGGGACTGATATGGAAAACAGTAGTATCTGACAGAAGAAAGAAGTTTTTCAATTGGGTTTTTAATCCCGCACATATTCCTGTAAACAGAATCTTGAACTTATGCCATCTGGTTGCACACTCGAGTTTTAAGAAAAATCTGAAATTACATGAGAAACATTTTGCAGCAGAAAAGCTGTCCAACAAAGAAAGAATTTTTCAAATCTGACTTTTAGAAGCAGAGATATTGACAATATGTGATGTGCATCTACCCCCCCCCCCCCCCCCGCAGAAAAACTGCATTATTTTAAGAAGTATTCTCAAAAGGTTTTTTGATGTGAGCAGTATTGATCTAGGAAAGAATTTGTTCAGTCATGATTTCAGAAGCTCAGATTTTGCTGCAAATACATTGGAAGCATAAATTAACACTTACGCCCCCTGGTGGCCAAATCATTCTTTACAAAATATTAGAAATTATATGAAAAACATTTCCCATCAGGAGCTGTACGTCGTACAGGAAGAATTTTTCAAATCACAGTTTTAAAGACAGAAATATCGGGGAAAACACAATTTACTTGTACGCACCCCCTAGAGGAAAGTCTATGAGTAACTTGAAAATTTTGAAATTATATGAAAACATTTTGCACTGGAAATGCTATCAAACAAAGAAGGAATTTTTCAAATTGGACTCTTAGAAGTAGAGATATTGACCAATATAAGATATACATCTACACCCCCTTGAGGGGGAAACATGCATTATTTTAAGAAGAAAATATTCCAAAAATGGTTTTATCGACGTGAGTAGTATCAGTCCACAAAAATTTTTTTTTTAAACCGAGATTGTAGAAGCTTAGATTTCGCTGCAAATGCATCTGAAGCGGAAATTAAGACTTACGTCCCCTGCTGGCCAAACCATTTTTTGCCAAAAATTAGAAATTATATGCAAAAGATTTCCCATGAGGACCTGTATTCGGTGCAGAAAGAATTTTTCAAATCGGGGGAAACACAATTTATCTTTATGCTCCCTAGTGGAATGTCTATGAATTACTTGAAAATAAATTTTAAAATTATATGAAAAACATGGCGCACTGGAAACTTTATCCAATAAAGAAGGAATTTTTCAAATCAGACCATTAGAAGCAGAGATATTGACAAAAATAAGATATGCATCTACGTCCCCTGGTGAAGAAACCATGCAGTTTAAGAAGAAAATATTATGAAAAGGTTTATCGATGTGAGTGGCATCAGTCCACACACAAATTTTTTCAATCGAGATTTTAGAAGCCAAATACATCAGAAGCAGAAATTAAGACTTAGCCCCATGGTGGCCAAACCATTCTTTACCACAAATTGGAAATTCTATTCAAAATACTTCCCATTGGGAGCAGTATCCACTGAAAAATTTGTTTTTTAAATCGGAGTTTCAGAAGAATAGATATCGGGGAAAACGCAATTTACTTTTACGCCCCTTGCGAAAAATCTATGCATAACTTGAAAGTGACTATACCTAAAATACTCTTCAACATAAATGGAATCAAAAGGTAAAAGGATTTTTTCAATCAGATGTTTAGAAGCAAATGTATGGAACAAATTGTATTTCGAATTTGATATCATTTGCATTTACGCCCTCTAGCAGCGAAATTATACATCGTAAAAAAAAGGGAATGAAAGATCATCATTTGCATATTTCAAACTTCCCAATGCAGAAAGAATTTTTCAAATCAAACTAATAGTTACAGAGATATGGTGTCCACAGATGGACGGACAAACAGATAACAAACATAAGCATGATCTTTTTTTAACAAAAGACATGCTAAAAAATGAGGAACATGATCAGAAAATATTAAAAATGAAGAACACAATCAGAAAACAGAATAAAAATGGAAAACCATGGAATATTATAATTCCAGCTAGAACTGTGACCCAGACTTTAATTCCACGACCTTTCATAACCTGCTGCAGCTGGTACACACCCTGTTGTAAAATAGGAAAAATATAATTAAAAATATGAGGAATATTATCAGAAAATATTGAAAATGAAGAACACAATCAGGAAACATAATGAAAAAAAAAAAAAAGGAAAACTGTGGAACATTATTATTCTAGTTAAAACTGTGATATAGTTCTTTAATTCCATGACCCTTCTTTGACTTTCGTGGCTTCTTGAACCTGGTAGACACCCTGTTGCGCCACAGGAAAAAATAAAAGGAACAAAAGAAACTTTTGCTAGCATTATGAGGATAGTGTAAATGACATTAAAATGCAGGAGAAAATGGAAGAAAATAAAAAGAAATGTGCAAAAAATGGGAATATGCCATTTAAATTGAAACAGTTGGCAGCTATGATGGAAGAGTCGGCAGATTAGTGACTGGAAAGATGCTTATCAACTTTTCCATCAATAATACCACACCAAAAAATTTTGATGCAATTTTTTCATTAGAAAACTTCTGCTTGTAACTGATAGCTAATTACACTGGCGGAAAGTGAAAAAAGAACACCAAGAAGGAGACGTCTGATACCAACGAAATTTATACAGCATAATAACGGAATACAGAGGATAACGTGATCAAAACATTATGGCAAAATACAGCTGTATTTGCTGGTAAACTGAAAAATAACATTTCCATGTAACTTGGTTAGTACGAGGTTGAACCGCCATGAACTGCGTCACACTGTGCAATTCTGACATGGAGTCTGTCGTACAGATGTTGGATGTGAGTTTGGGGTATTGAGTTCCAAGCATCCTCAACCTGGACGCGTAAATCGGGGATGGTCGTGGCTGGCCGTGGAGACCGGATAAGTCGTTGTCCCATAAAATCCCACACGTGCTCAATGGGGGACAAATCCGGTGAACGTGCAGGCCATGGAAGTTGTCTCACACCCTGAAGTGCATGTTGCGTTGCACGTGCTGTGTGTGGGCATGCGTTATCTTGCTGGAAAACACCACGATGGACCGACCTTACAAATGGCACAACAACGGGCTGAATGATGTTGTTGATGTAGGAGGTGCTGTTTAATGTACCCGGTACAAACATTAGTTGTGTACGGGAGTGATAGCTGATCGCTCCTAACACCAGGTGTATGTCCTGTGTGTCGCTGTCGGATGCAAGAAGGGTGGAGACGCTCCCCTGTGCATCTGCGAACACACATACGGCCATCGGAGGCTCCCAAGCAGAATCTGCTTTCATCGCTGAACATGACAGATCGCCATTGCGTTCTCCAGTGCAGACATTGGCGACACCACTGCAGCCGTTCCCGACGGTGGGCTGGAGTCAGAGGTACACATGCCAGAGGCACGCATGCACGTAGTCCTGCATCCAGTAGACGGTTGCGGATTGTTCGCACAGTTACCTCAGGTGCAACGGCAGCTCGGATTTGCGTCGCAGTAGATGTTCTGCTTGACAACGCCACTCTTCTTATGCGTCGATCAGTACGCTCATCAGGCCGTCTGTGACTCCCGGTTCCACGTCTTCTCATGTGGGAATGTTCCTCGGACCATCTACGCCACCATCGTACCACCACCGATACTTCCCGTCCAATTCGCTCCGCAATACGACGATACGACCACCCGGCCTCGCGGAGTCCGACTAGACGACCTCGCTCAAAGTCCGATAACTGCTGAAATCATACACGTCTTCCATGTCCAGGCATTGCAGCTTCTTCAGGGTCTTTGTACGTGTCCGTACGCCAACGACTGATTACATTCACTTCGCCGTACTCCTTAAATACCACAGACGGTAATTTGCATATTATGCCGTGCTGTGGCGTAAGCGCTCACCGGTTGTTCCCGAAATTAACATCACACCTACGTAAACTCGACCCCATTAACATATGTAAATTTCATGATCGTCCGCCAATTCATTCTTGGTGTTATTTTTTCACTTTCCGCCAGTGTATGTTATGAGGGAAAATACAGTGTCATGCCTTTCATTCCACCATACCATAAACCACTCTGCAAATTTCCTGAAAATCTGTGACAGTAGGTTACACTTCAGGACAGCATTAAATGAACTGACATGGAAGATCACTATGCATACTTACATAAAATGGATTTTGCACTTACTTTTAGCAGCTTAGTTTTGAGAGCAATGTAGTGAGCAGGCTTTAATTTCAGCGAGAAGCATAACTGCAAGAAATAATTATCAAATTTTGGAATTGCTTCACCCAGCAAAGAATAATGGAACCATAAAATTCATACAGTACACAAATAAACTACACTTCAAGAAAGCAATAAAAATGCATTTCTGCAGTTGCAATAAAATTGCATAACAATACTTTCAGCAAATATAATTGATTTACAAGCATTTGGAGTACACCATATTAGAATGAAACCAAATTTATAACACACAGTGACAACTTTATATTTGAAAAAAAAAAAACTGTATGTAACAGAAATGGGTCAACCATCAAACTTAAAAATTTGTACAAGATTAATGGTTTCACCTGAGGAAGAGATCTAGAGCCAATAAATAAATAAACAAATAAATAAATAAATAAAAACAGTTTCCACAACTCATTTAGAATCCACACACGTGTTCAGGGTTCCCACTCAAAAGTAATAAAAAAATTCCCTGACTTTTCCAGGTTCTCCAGGTGGGTTTTAAAGTTTTCCAGTGGCATGTTGCAAAGAATTGTTACATTTCATTCCATTCCATTCATTTTTCTCACCAAAGCACACAGTTGTAAATTCTTTACATAATTTGTCTTTATAAAATTACTTGCTTTTTATTAATAACAACTAACTGTGCACATTATTTTCTGTACCAAAGTTCTGTGAACTTTTGTGAATACTACCCACACGGAACTTGTAAATACATTCCCATAGAAACAGGTCATACGTAAGAAAAAATCTGTCAGTTGAATAGTTTCAGTTTTTCTATAACACAATGCAGCTAAGCTTAATGATAGAATGGCTCTGTTCAAAGAAACATGTTTCAAGAGAACCAACAGACAAAGAACTTTGATCCATCATTTGGTTGGTTCTCTTGTGAAGTGTTTCTTCAAGCAGGAGCCATTGTGCCTAATTGTTCCATGTTATAACAACTGCCTGCAGAAATTGAATAAAAGCTTAATAACTGGCAATTTTAAAAATTAAATTTTCCATCTTTTTTTAGAGAATAAAGGAAATACTTAATATAACTGAAAGTAAGATCTACCAAATTCTAGGCAGACAGTAATTACAAGCAAAAGTTTGAAATCTTGAAATAATAAGGTTTTTTTTTTTTTTTTGGTTTTTTTTTTTTTTTTTTTTGGCAAAATAAAGTATTTATTGATTTTTTTTTAAAAAGGGCAATTTTCCCTGAGTTTTTCCTGATTTTTGGAACCATTTTCAAATTCCCTGAGAATTCCAGGTTGAGTGGGAACCTTGGTATTCTGAATGGAAAATAAAAAATAATAGTCATAAAGCTAGCAATCTTAATGGCTCAACCTGTTGAATTTAATCAATTTTCATATTCTACATATTTGCACATATGTGGTATTTAAGTTGTTTCTATGGTACAAATACAAAATTTAGAAAATCTGATTCTTGATGGAGTTTCCACAAAAAATGTCAACTTCACAAATCTTTGAGCTTCAACAACAACTGATTATCACTCAACATAAACAAACAAAATATAAAATAATTTATTGCTGTTACTTGGTTTGTTACCTGAACATCATGAAAAAACTAACAGATAAAAAACTTAAAAGAGTTACGCATGAAATCATGACGATTATGGGCAAAACACGTAACAATATTAACAAAGAAAGGTGGCTTGATCACGCTAGTTACGTTAACTAAAACTTTTACAAAAAGTTCGTAAGTTGGAAGCTTTCGACCTTATCTTAGGTCTTCATCACGCCAATGGAGGACTAAGATTGTTGCCAGATTCTACATTTGAATTTTCCTATTTTTGTTGCCAAAACTTAGAATTGATCTCCAGATTAACGGAATGTAGAGAGGAGATTCGGAGTTGCAAGTCATTGAGTTGAAAATAATTTCTATGCTTTCACGGTAACGGAGGGCAAATTCCCCACTGGAACGAAGCAAAACGAATTGCTTCGTTTGACAATCGTTTTGCCCTCCGTTACCGTGAAAGCATAGAAATTATTTTCAACTCAATGACTTGCAACTCCGAATCTCCTCTACATTCCGTTAATCTGGAGATCAATTCTAAGTTTTGGCAACAAAAATAGGAAAAATTCAAATGTAGAATCTGGCAACAATCTTAGTCCTCCATTGGCGTGATGAAGACCTAAGATAAGGTCGAAAGCTTCCAACTTACGAACTTTTTGTAAAAGTTTTAGTTAACGTAACTAGCGTGATCAAGCCACCTTTCTTTGCATGAAATCATTAAATAAACATGATGGAATAACTAAAAGCTCATCCTGAGCATATGTACTGAACATCTGAAAGCAGAAACTTGACAAAAAAAAATTAATCAAGTTTGGTCAACAGAGGGAACAAGCTAGATTCAGGAGTGGCTACAGCACCACAGATTATATACATATACTGAGAGAACTGAAAGAACGAGGAAATATGAACTCCCATTATGAATGGCTTTTATTGATAAAGAAAAGGCTTTTGATTCCATTGTAACCATCAGCAGTTACAATTGCATTGGAATCCTATGGTATTGAAAGATGCGTACATTAACATTATTAATAACACCTATGAAAAAGCAAGTGCAAAGGTTCAGCTATTTGAAGATACAGCACCAATAAGAATTGGAAAAGGAGTGAAACAAGGTGACACCATATCTCCCAAACTCTTCAATGCCACATTGCACAGTGTCTTTCTATAATTGAACTGGGAAAACAAGGGTATAAAGATTAATGGGAATATTTAGATCACCTTCGTTTCTGCAACTAAACCTTCAGAGCTGCAGAGTATGATCCAGGAACTTGCTAACAAGAGTAAAGAAGTGGGATTAAAAATGAACTTCCAGAAGACAAAAGTGATGTACTTTAACAAGAAATGAAGAATTATCAATTGATGAGGAAAAGCTGGAGATAAGTGATAATACATTCATCTTAGACAAGAGATATCAAGCCAGGGTCACATTGATGAGGAAATTAATCGGCGTATAGAACTTGGAGTGCTTTCGGAAGAAACAGTACAATTTTCAAGAGCAATATGCTATTATGTCTTAAAAGATAAGTGTTTGATCAATGCATCCTTCCAGTTCTTAGCTGTGGCGCAGAGACATGGACCTTAACTAAAAAATACATACAAAAGACTTCAGACAACTCAAAGAGGCATGGAGAGATGCATACTTGGTGTAACCAGGAAAGATAAGGAGAAGAACTCGTAGATAAGAAAAATGACAAGAGTGGAAGAAATTATGATCAGAGTAAAATCCCCGAAATGGCAATGGGCTGGGCATGTTGCCAAAAGAATAGACCAATGATGGACAACCAAAATTGTAGACTGGATACCAAGGGACAAAAGAAGGCCACATAGGAGATTGATGGATGAAATTCAAAAGCATGTCAGAGTAACATGGAGGAAGCTGGCTCAAGACAGACAGTTGTGTAAGAAACTTGGGGAGACCTTCACCCAGCAGTAGATTGATAATGGTTGACAATGATGATAATGGAAATTAAAACAGTAAAATAGAAAAACAATGAAGTGAGCATAAAAATAAATCAGGAAAGAAAAATTAAACATCCAGAAATTCAGATTTTGAAAACTGAATATTTTCAGATGTTGGGAGATACATACTGTGAACTCTTCAATGCCACAGTAAAGAATGTGTTTTAGTAACTGAACTGGGAAGACAAAGGAATAAAAATTAATGGAGATTATTTAACTCATCTTCCTTTTGCTGATGACATAGGCATCTTTGTAAGTACCCCCTCAGAGCTATGATGTGTGTATGGTCCAGGAACTTGCTGACAATGGCAAAGTGGGTTTAAAGATGAACTTACAGAAGACAAAATTTATGTAAAATGCTTTCACGAAAAATTAAAATTTGGGAGATAATGGGGCAAGCCTAGAAGTAGCCAATGCCTACATTTACCTTAGACAATAAATATCAAGCAAGGACTACATAGAAGGAGGAATTAATACTTGTATAAAACTTGGTTGGATGCATTTTGAAAGGAACAGTACAATTTTCATGAGTAATTTACCATAATGTCTTGAACTAAAACATACATGAGACTGATGAAGAAAAAAAAAAAGCTGAACTTTTTAACCGGGTAAAAAATAAGAATGTGCTGCGAAACACTGTGAATAGAACACTGCATGAGCAAGACAGAACTGTTCACTGAAATTTATTTATGTAAATAGTAAACTGGAGAACATCAGTGTATTCAATATATATATATATTTTTACATTTAACAACAACACAGGATAAATGGAACATCACAGAGAAAAAAATTATGATTACGGGCTAAATCTTCGTTCTGTCCCACTTCCGTTTTAGTAAATTTTTCCTACATTTTCAAGCCGCAATACCAATACTTATAGAATAAAATGATATTTAACAACACTACTGAGTAGAAGAAACATCGCGAGAAAAAAAAAAAGATAAGGATTACGGGAGAATCCTCGCTCCGTCTAACTTTCGTTTCTGAAAGTTTTGAAAGTCGGAATTCCGTCCTCTGACGGAAAATGACCCACCGATCCCTCCCAAATTTCTGTTCGGTTCTGCATCGATCTCGAGAACCATCGAAAAGATGATGGAAAAGGTGGGATTCTTTGAATCCACTGAAGAATCTCGTGCCTGAAGATTACAGGAAATTTTTCGCGCCGCCCATCTTCTGTTTTCGGAATTTTTTTCTTCCATTTTAAAGCTGAAATGCACATATTTATGGAATAAAATTACATTTAGCAATAATACTGTGCAGAAGAAACATCGCGAGAAAAGGATATCACGATTACGGGAAATTTTTTCACTTCATTTGATTTTCGTTTTCGAAAGTTTTGAAAAACAAAATACCATCCCCAGACCGACAACACCCCCTCCCCCCCTCCCAAACTAATTCTCCAAAATGTCTCTTCAGTTTTGCATCGATCTCGAGAATAAATCTAAATGATGACAAAAAAAGCAGAATTCCGCGAATCCGCAGAAAAATCTCATGCATTATTAAAAGAAAAGTGTTTAATCAATGCATCTTCCCAGTTTGTACTTACACAGCAGAGACATACAGAGGGTGCAAACAACTGAAGGAAGCATGGAGAGATGCATGCTTGGTATAACCAGAAAAGATAAGAGCAGAACTCATGGATCAAGAAATTGACAGGAGTTGATGATATCATGAAGGTAAAACCCCTGAAGTAGCAGTGCGATGGACATACCGCTAGAAGAACTGACCACCATTGGACAACTGAAATACTAGACTGGATACCAAGGGACAGGATAAGACCCAGATCACATGGGTGAAGCTGCATTGAACATTTGTGCTTGAAACTTGTAGTTATATTGCATTATTGGAAACTCACTTCCTGTATCTATCATATTCTTTGCAGAAGTTATAAAAAATAACTTTTCCCTGAAGAAGTTACCAACTCTAAATGGTTCCAAATTATTTGTCCAATCAAACTTCTTGGAAAGGAAATATTATGACAAAAACAAATGTATGTTTCTGCTAATAAGCAATGTTAGAAATACACGGTAAATTGTGGTGATGCTCACGTCTGTCCCACACAAAGTAACTAGGGGGAGGGGGCTAATGACATCAAGAGAGTATGAAGTTATATGGGGGAAAACAATCCCTAATTCAAAGCTACTGGTTCCACAAAAAGGGGAGAGGAACCAGCAGTGGTAGGATAAATTCAGCATCTATGTTTTTTGTCCCCAGGATTTGAGCACACACCCAAAAACACGAAAAACCAGAAGTATGCTTCCTTAATTACTCAACGGCTCAGACTTTTTTTTTTTTTTTCTATCCTAACAACTTCCAGAAGTGGAGAAAAATTGACAGATAGGTGACAGCCTACACACAATTATAGCATAAGTATCAGGTTGCGAAGAAAGTTTCAGAAAAAAATCGTACGTGGTGTGTGTTATACAAGATACTGCGCACCTGCAATGACATAAACATCCCAGAATGCTGTGCCCGAAAGAATAGATTCTAAGGACAGAATGTACGCTGTTGTGGTGATTAGTTGCACGTGGCAACGATATGATGGCAACATCGAAGGAAGGTGTGCGTGCAATATTGCTTGATGAATATTTGAATAGCATGAAAGTAGCAGAAGCACTTGGAAAATTGCAATATGTGTTTGGTGATGATGATATCAGACAGAGCACTTGCCATGACTGGTACAAGAAATTTGACACTGGAGTACGGGATCTGTCTGATGTGCCCAGAAGTGGCACACCCAGTATGGTTGAAGATGATACACTGCAACATGTGCTATCGACCAAGCCTGATGCAAAACTGTGGGAACTGGCAGAGGAACAGAAGAGCTCCCATACGACCATCAACACCCGACTTCGGAAGCTGGGATATTCATGTAAATTGTGCAAATGGCAAATCATACCCCATGCTTTGTCTGACCAGAATTGGATGCAACACTTCTCCATTGCTGTTGCTCTGCGTGAAAGTGGAAAATGGGAGGGCTTTTTTCTTTGGTCGATCAAGACTGACGAAAAATGGGTCACATACGTTACATGACAAAGAGCATGGACCAAGCAGGGACAACCCCTACAAAAGGTTGCTAAGCCACCCCCTCATGGACAGAAGCGGAAGGTGATACTGAGTTGCTGGTGGGATTGTTCCAGTGTAATTCCCTATGAACTCTTACTGTGGAACAATACCATTACAGCAGATGCTTACATCCAACAGTTGAACAGTCTCCATGCTGCACTGCAAGAAAAGCACCCTGTGTTGATTAATCGCCATGGAGTTGTTTTTCATCAGGATAACGCTCATCCATATGCTGCTTGACGTACCCAGCAAAAATTGCTCCAGCTGGAATGGGAAATATTGTCGCACCACCTTATTCCCCAGACCTTACCCCATCTGACTTTCATTTCATCCGTTCTTTGTCAAATTTTATCACCGAGAAAAACTTTGCTAATCACCATGACATGAAACGTTGCATGGATGACTTCTTGAACATCTGCTCACCAGATTTCTATCATAATGGGATATTTCAACTCATAGATCAGTGCAACAAGGTTATCAGTTCCAATGGGGACTCCCTGGGTGATAAGGTTTTATGATTTTTTAAGCTTGAAATACATGCTTCCCTATTTTCTGGACACTTTCTTTACAACCTGATATATCACTTTTTCAACCTGAACATGTAAAAGACATTATACATTGAACAGACAAAACAATATGACCAGTGTCTTTGTGCAAATTGAAGTGACTGCAGTTAAACCACAGCATGTGTGAAAGTCATGAAACAGTACACATAATACTGAGCTCTGTTAATCAGTGTTATTCTTGTTCTTCAGATGGGAAAGGCAGAGGACTTAAGTGTGTTTGACACAGCCCAAATTGTAATGGCCAGACGACTCAGGCCGGGCATTTCTGAGATGGCAAGGCTTATGGGGTGCTCGCAGTTAGCCATAGTTAGCAGAGCTGAGTTCAGGCTCAATTTTCGAAGCCCAAGCCCGTCCGAGCCATTGATATATCAACCCGAGCCCGTGCCCGAAAGAGCCCGAAAACTGGCTAACCTGTTCAACCATCAATAAAGAGCATCTCCTTTACCACACTTCCACTCTCTCCTCCTCCTGCAATTAACCAATGTATTTCTCAAATGGGGAGTGGTTGGAAGTTCCTCTATCTATTTTTACAGAGTAACTGTACGATTTTCTTTGACCGTTCGTTTCCATCCAAAATGCTTCAGGCGGCCGGGCATCCAAAATGATCGGGTGGTGCTGCAATTGTATGTTGCTCAAATAATGCTAATATTATTGCGCCATAATGCACTGCAATATTCACGTTGCTAAACAGAATTAGCAGGAAGCTACTGCATGGAGATTGAGGGTAAATTATCGTCGGCAATCTATCAACTATCCAATATCTATAGTTCTTGAAAAGCTTTTTCTTCTCTGCAGAAACACACTAACATGCGGCCTATAGCATTTTCTACCCAAGTCTGGAATAACTAGCCGTCTCGAATGCTCACTGCACAAATTCTCTTTACCAACTATAAAGTGCCTCATTTGCTAAATCATATAAAATCACATTTATATATATAAAATTATCTTGCTCTCCCTCTTTCTAAGAGCCTGGGCGAGATCTCTGCTTTGGGCTTTCGGGCTCGAGCTCAGCCCGTCTCAGCTCTGATAGTTAGTACCTTCAGAGAAGGGGAAAACACCATGAACCAACAAGATACGGGCCAACCACGACTCATCGATGCTAGAGGTAAGCAAAGGCTATCTAGTATGGTATGAGTCAACAGGAAGGATACTGTGGTACAACTTGCCGGTAATTTGAATGCTAGTGATGGGGGTTAATGTGCCAGAACACACAGTACAATTAACCCTGCTGAAAATGGGGCTGCGCAGCCACAATCCATTTTAAGTGCCCATGCTAATCTCAGTTCAATGCCGAAAGCATCTACAATGGGCCTGCAAGCATCAAAACTGGACCCTGAATGATTGGAAGAAAGTCATCTGGTCTAATGAATCTTGTTTCCTGTTGCACGACGTGGACAGCCAGGTTTGTGAGTGTTGTTTACCTGGGAAAGTGTTGGCACTAGGAGCACCATGCGATGAAAACAAACCGGTGTAAGAAGTGTTATGCTTTTGCCTATGTTCTGCTGGAAAAGCCTGAGTCCAGTAATTCATGGGCAGGAAACTATGGCATATACCACCTACCTAAACATCATTACAGACCAGGTACATCCTTTCATGACCATGGTATTCACGTCTAGTAGTGCCTTCTTTCAGCAGGATAATGCACCATGCCACACTGCTCACATTATTCAAGAATGGTTTGCAGAACATGAAGAACACTTCCAGGTACTGCCGTGACCTCCAAATAATCCAAATATCAATCCAATCGAGCATCTGTGGTTGGTGCTGGAACAGCAAATCCAATCTGTGGTGGTTCAACCACGTAACTTACAAAAAGTCAAAAGATCTGTTGGTAGCATGTTGATACCAGATACCACCACACTTTTAGAAACCTTGGTGCTCCATCAAAAACTGAACACTCAAACTTGGTATACAGGTGACATGAAAATAAATGAATGAATGAAGATTGAAAAAGATATTGCACCTTTAGGAGAGTAATCTTCAATTTTTATTACGAAAATGAAATACCTTTTTTTATTGCAAAAAACCTGGCATGTGGGAATTTTTTTTTCTTTCTGCAGTCTAAGTACCGCTAATCATATTTATGTAGATATAGGAAATATGCAATGCACACATAAGAAATGGATGAAGGTAGTTGGGTAAACACACTAGTTATGTTAAGAAAAATTGAAAAAACCAAAATAAAAAATAATAAAAACAGTTGACTTTAGACCCAGCTTTGGTTTTAATCGTCTGTAAATGGTCAGAGTGAGACTGCTTGCCCGATTTTAATTTTCAAGTGCTTTATTATGGTTGTTGCCAAACAAACATGGTCACTCCCAAAGATTCCTGTTTCAATCCTGTTGGTACCATTTCCCTGTTTGTAGCACAGTTTACACCAGCAGCACATTCTGCAGCATTGCTAAACATCTTTCTAAGCATGAAAAAGATATCACCCAAGGAAAACCTAATTCTTCTTTGGACTTATTGACTCTCTCAGCTAAAGTGTACAGCTTCTTTTGTCAGCAAAAATTCTCTACATTTTTGTGAGAGAATTGAAATAGCTACTTCTTCGAAGTGCAATACCAATATCCCCATTCTTTGAGAATTCCTCCTATTGCCTGGTAACAGCTATAATAAAGCACTTGAAAATTCAAGTCTAGCAATTTGTCTCACCCCGACTATTTACAAATGACCAAAACACAAGCCGGGTTCAAAATCTACTGCGTTTTTTTCCCCTCCAGTTTTTCTCAACGAAACCAGCACGTTTCCCCAACTACTTTCCACTATTTATGTTTAAAGGCTTAATGCAATGATGGAAAGTTGCAAAATCATTTTGGAGCAGCAAAATGCATTTTTTGGAGCAACAAATTGCATTTTTGGAGCAGGTAAAATACATTTTTGGAGCAGCAAAATGTGTTTTTGATGCAGGTGAAATACATTTTTGGACCAACATAATGCATTTTTGAAGCAGATAAATTACATTTTTGTGTAAGAAAACATTTTTTCAAAGCAGGTAAAATATTAGTAGATACAACAAACTCTTATTGCAATCATGTCTCTTTTTTTTATGCCACATTCAATGTTTATCTCAGCATTGTTTAACATTTTATGAGAGGAATCCAACTGCTGCAAAAGTTCAGCTTCTTCCCGTTTCAAATTACCTTGTGAATATTCAATTTCCTCTTCTCTCTTTCGCTTATTTTGCTGCATTTTTCCAGCACTAATCTGCTCTCGATATTTTTTCCAGGATTCTTTATAAGCTGTCAGAAGTTTTTTTGTTACATTAATTTTACTCACATCTCCATTTAGTCTCTCGATATGATCTTTGTGCTTCTTGCTCTCCGCATGATGCCTACAATCATCGCGGCCACATGGTTTACAAAACGTGATTCGGCAAAACTTAAGATGCTTCATAAAATGGCCATTCTTTACTATATATACACAATACACTTGACAATAAGTTTTATCTGAATTCATTCTTTTTGTTGTCATAGCTGTTTCACTGCTACGTTTCATTTTGCTTTAATCTAAATTAACCGTTTTTACTCTAATAACTTTTCACCTATACTCACCCCCTTCTTCTTGGTTACTCAGTCCAAGGACTGGTTGTTCAGTAGATGTACTCTGTCTCTCCGTTCCTCTCTATTCTCCGACGTTCTCTTCAAGTCATAGTATGTCCTAGTATTAGTGTCTTGGAGTAATTGTGCCACAAAACCATTCCTTGGTCGTCGTCCTCTTCCTCTCTTGCCTTGAATTTTAACTTCCAAAACTTTCAGAATCGGGCCTCCATCTTTTTAACATGTTGATCAGATTCTTGGGTTCTCCCACTCTCTCCAGGACCTCCTCATTAGTCTTTCTATTGAGCCAGCTTATTCTCTCCATTATTCTATAGCTCCACATCTCAAGTGCCTCCAGCCTCTTCACTTCCCTCTTGGTCAATGTCCATGTCTCAGAACCGTAGAGATCTACTGACCAAACATATGCCTTTAAAATTATCTTCCTCAGTTTTAGATCTATATTTGTAGATGTAAGTAGTCTTAGATTCTCTCTAAAAACCGTTTTTGCAATCCCCAGTCTCATTCTAATTTCCTTTTCACATCTCGCATCTTCAGTAATAATTTGACCCAAATAGCGGAATGGTTTAACTAGTTCGATGCATTATCCTTCAATTTTAAGGAAAGCCTGTTTTGGATCCTTCCCTATTACCATTAGTTTCATCTTATTTTTATTTATCTTCATTCCATAGATATCCGCATTTTTGTGTATTTTTGACATCATGCGCTGTAATGACTTGGCGGATCCTGAAACAATTGCCTAGTCATCAGCAAACTTAATGGCCTTAATTCTCTCTCCATTAACTCACCCAGCACTCTTTTTTTTTTTTTTTTCCCTGCAGTAGCGGCCACAACTTAGCAGTGAAAGCTCAGCTTTGGCTCGCCAGCACCGACATTGGAGCTATAGAGGCATTATCGGTGTGGCGGGTGACACTCCACCTACTCGGCAAAAAAAAAAATGTCTCGCAAAGCAATCGTCGACATGCGAGCTATAGGGGCGTCATCGGCATAGAGGGTAATATCCGAGATATTTGGCGAAAAAGATATGTTTCACAAGGCCTGACATATGAGCTGTAGAGGCGTAATAGGCATGGCGGATGACACCGACACGCGAGCTATTAAGTGAAAAAGAAATGTCTCGCAAGTCCCAACATACAAGCTATAGAGGCGTCATGATACGAGAGCCATTCGGTGAAAAAGACATTCCTTGCGAGCGCCGACATGCAAGCTATAGAAGCTTCATGGTCGCGGCGGGAGACACACGACACGCCGATGACGTTTCTTTTTCTCTATTCGGTGAAAAAGAAATGTCTCGTGAGCCCCGATATGCGAGCTACAGGGGCGTGGCGAGTGACACCCGACCTACTCGACGAAAAATAAATGTCTCGCAAGCACCGACATGCAAGCTATAGAGGCGTCATCAGCGTGGCGGGTGAGCTATTCGGCATTTTCGTAATGTTGGGTGTCACCCGACATTCGAGAGGAAAAGGGTTAAGAAACGTTTGCACTGAAATTTTCACAAGCACAAAGCCACACGCAATCAATGTAGAGTTCACAAAAGGTGCTGAGCTGAGCTTCCTCTCGGCTTTTGCGCACAGCACTCTCAAATGGCTGTACAGGGAATCACGTGACAAAACTCTGTCTCCGTTGGCGGGGAAGTCAGAACATCGAAGGCGTATAGGGACTATCTGTAAAGTGTGTTTTTTCGACCAAAAGACAGTTAAAAATAGAAAATTGTGTGCAGGTATCTTGCGTGGGCTTTTCCATAGTTTTTTGGGTGACTTCTGTAAAGTCGTAAGATGGAATGAAAATCCATACAAGCTACGAAGAATACGTAAAAGTTGGCATCTCTGAATACCTATGAATCCTTCAGAAACAGAACCGTCGCATTTTCAATCATCCTCCGCATCAATGAAAGAGCTAACGACTGACCTTACGCTGTATTTATTTACCTAATCGTGCACCTCGCCCGGAACAAAATAACCACGCCATCCCAAAGAGCAGGGAATGACATATAAACAATCTAATCTTAATTGCACAATACTCCGAAAGACTACCAAACCATTTGTAAACAATCTTCATCAGGATTTTATAACGTGCGGCATCGTTTCTCTTACATACCACGTGATTACAATAAAACTCCTCCTCCATAAGCTCCACCTACATTGCAAAACCTATTCGTCACTTATGCAGAAAAAAACAAGGAATTAGAAGGTAGGTGAAAAACATTCCGAAATGTTGGGATTGGCAGAACGTGTTAATTAAGCGTCGTTATACGGCATATACCTTAGAAAAGCGACATTCAATTCGCCGTTTAAAACAGCATTTTCTGCTGTTAAAACATTTTTCGCTCCGCAGTTTTTGCTGTGGAGCGAAAAAACGGCACAAACTTTCCATCACTGTTAATGGTATTCTAAAGAGGTGCAATAATATGTAGGACATTTGAATAATTTTTGTATCTATTTCTGTCAAGAGCACATGAAAATTATGAACCTTAATACTGAAAATGTACATTTAAGATACATTTTAACTGATCGTTACTGAATCACCTTTCAGAATTATTTCTGTAGTTAGAAAGAAGACTCTCTGTTTTGAAAACCTTAGTATTCCTTTGTTTTAAAGGAACCTACATGAAATAGAAACCAGCACTAGATGCACTACATCATCAGGACACTGAACCCTAGTATGATGCACTACATCATTAAGGACACTACCGATAGCTCACACATAAATCTTATTTGAAAGCATCTAATACATGTCATTTCAGAAAACATATATTTAAATAGAATAAAAATAGCAACATTTCTCAAAATAAAATGTTTATTATACATCAAGTATAGTTTTGCAGGGCGTTTGGCTTGGCATCATCAGGACTAATGGAGCGTAAACATTCAAATCATTGTGACATCATGAGAATTCTGATGGTCACGGATTTTGGTGAGTTGTTTCCACGTGCCTGAAAGAAATGGAGTCGACATCATTTTGTTGACAAGCCGTGACAAGTTCTGGTACATGTGGAAAGCTTCTAATATATTAAGCTTGATAATCGAGTCAAGTTTATCAATAAGCGTAGCCTTTCCAAACAAAAATTTATGGTAATTTTCGTGACAATGTTGGGCTATAGAGGACTTCTTCAGTTCATAGTTCCGTATGTAGGTCTTGTGTTCTTTCACACGGAAACTTCCCAGCAGGTCTGTCCTATATATGAAAGTCCACATTCACAAGATGTCTTGTATTCGTTTGAGTTTCTTAAACGAATTGCAGTACGCAGAGGATACAGCCCTTCTGTTATAGACAAAGCTGTCCAAAAATTTACGAAACCAAAGCCTGTCTGCACGCTCACGCCTATAGACCCCAATAGAAAAGAATTGGGCGGTTATTCCATTTGCTCCTCGGATTTGCTTCAGAATTTCAAAAATTCTCAAAAGTTTTTATTTCTAAATTATTTTTAAACCCATAAACAAGATGAATTTTTACGGATCAAAAGACTACGCCGAAGACAAACTCCTGGGGAATTTATCAGATGCCTTGTGAATGTGGACTTCCATATATACGACAGACCAGCAGGGGTTTTAAGATTCCGTGTGAACGAACGCAAGACCTACATACAGAACTATGAACTAAAGAAGTCGTCTATAGCCCAACACTGTCACGAAAATTACCATACATTTTTGTTTGGAAACACTATGCTTATTGATAAACCTGACTCTACTATCAAGCTTAATACAGGGTGTCCCACTCACTACCGAACCCGGCATTTCTTTAATAATATTAACACCAATGAAGATATTGCAACGAAATTTGAAGTGGACTTGCCTCATTTCGCGCGAAATGTGATGACATCACAACATGTGCTGGAAGCAGCCACCATTTGCATCCAGGCAGCATTGAACCCAGCACACCATATTGTGGAAAGTCCTTGCTAGTACATTTGTCGTAACTGCCTGAATTTCTTCGGTGATGTTTATTTTTGAGGCATCTATCTATGGTTCTTGGGGTTTTTTTGGTAAACTCTCCCTTTTAGATATCCCCATAAAAAGTAATCAGGAGGCGTCAGATCGGGCCAATGTGGTGGCCACAGACCCTTCGAAATGACGCAGTCGCCGAAAAAGGACTGAATTTCAGCCATACTGGTATGTGATGTGTGTGGTGTCACTCCATCATGCTGGTAATATTCAATGGAGAGTTCTTCGTCATCCAATTTATTTACAAAGGTGTTGAACATTTCCATATATGCAGCTGTTGTGATGGTTGTATCGAAGAAGATGGGACCGATTATGCGGTGCCGGGTCATCTCACACCAAACACCAATTTTCTGCGAATGAAGGGGTTCTTCTTCGTGTATCGCATTGGGATTTTCACTGGCCCAAATACGGGAATTTTGAGAATTGATGTATCTGGACAGGTGAAACCAAGCTTCGTCCAAGAACCACGTGTAGTCCAGAATGCCCGGATTTTCCTGAAATGTCTGAAACCATCGACAGTATGTCGCTTGTTTCAGGTGGTCAGGCTGTTTCAGTTCGTGGACCACGGAGATGAAGCTTCGCTTTTTACACAGCAGGTTGAAAAGTGCTTTTGGACAACCCCGTTTCCTGTGACAATCAGTGAAGTGACTTCCTGCGAGATGCAAGTAGTCGGGCCTTTACATTCTGGATCATTTCCTCGGACATTTGTGGACGACCTCCTGCATGGTCATCTAATAAAGTCCCCTTGGTTTCCAATTTCTTCAACAATGCCCAAATGGTGAACTTGCTTGGCAGATGTCTGCCTGCAAACCTCTCCAGGAATTGCTGTTGACAAGACTTTATCAATTCTGTTTTCCAATAAGTGCGAACAATAAACACTCGCTCCTCCAGAGTATATTGATACATTTTCACACGTACGCGAACAGCAACGCTCAGCAAAATGGCATAACAAAGCAGCAGAGAGGTGCGTCCGGCTGGCTGGCGGACTGCTCCTCTGTGGCACCACACTTAGGAATGTGTCTGCCACTAAGGCGCATTCCGGCTGGCTGGTGGACAGTGCCAGGTTCAATGCTGTCTGGACACAAATGGTGGCCCCTTCCAGCACATGTTGTGATGTCATCACATTTCGCACGAAATGAGGTAAGTCCCACTTTAAATTTTGTTGCAATATCTTCATTGGTGCTAATATTATTAAAGAAATGCCGGGTTCGGTAGCGAGTGGGCCACCCTGTATATTAGAAGCTTTCCACATATATACCGGAACTCGTCACGGCTTGTCAATAATATGATGTCGACTCCATTTCTTTCAAGCGCATGGAAACAACTCACTAAAATCCATGACCATCAGAATTCTGATTATGTCATAAAGATTTGAATGTTTAACTCTTCATTAGTCTTGATGATGCCGAGCCAAACGTTCTGCAAAATTATAATAAACATTTTATTGTGAGAAACGTTGCTATCTTTATTCTATCTTAACACCACAAGCTAAGTAGTCATAAATTATATATAACATATATTTAAACAATAATTCAAAACCAGAACAAACCCTTTTCTCAGACCGGGTCAACATTTCATGAGCAATGTTTTCTTTGCATTTGGCATGGTCACCTGTAAAAAAAAAAAAATACATTTATGTGAAAGCTGTCGACTGAAAAATGTTGCACATGACTTTCAACACTTTTTTCAATATGCTGCATGACTTCTTTGATCACCTTGTCGACAAAAATGTTTTAAATTTCTTTTGCTTTTTTGCCTACCAAGTAAACTTATAATTCCAGTCCTGGTTACATTCATGGTAAAACGGGGAAACTTAATGATTCTGTAAATTAAGAGATTGGAAAACTAAGTAGAGATCAATGATCAGTCACAGTGTGGGGGGGGTAGGGGGGGCGTAGAAATATTGTGCAGGAGTTCCGAATGGAACGTGAGTACGTTAGTGAACAAAAGCTTCTTAAACAAGACGTTCGGTGCTCTAACAATGTCACTTGGTGACCCACAGAACATCAGCTAGTGAATTTGGTATTAAGCATATCATCTCACGGAAGAAAAACAGAGGGTACTGGAAACATCCCAAATTCAAATTTTTGATGAAGAAACAATAAATGCTGTAATAAAATCCATTAAATGCCACATTGTTATGAACTCTTCAGTAAATTAATAGCATTAAAGGGGCAGAATTCATGATTACAATTTTATAACTGTTTTGAATTGATCTGGGAAAATCCTGTTTTGCCATGATATCTGAAAGAACCCCAAAACAAGAGATATGTGAAACCTGATGTCACCATGTCACAGAGATGAAAAGCTTTTGGGCATTGCTCATAGCATTTTGGGATAACGTGTTTTTAAGTGCCCACAAATCACACTGTGGGTGAAAAAATCTGATTTAATAGGATAGTTGCCGCACATAAACAATTATAAATGGCAAATTTCAAAAATCTCTTGGTCATACAGATACCAAGTTTCAAATGATTGTCTTTTTTGTGTTCATCAAAGTTCAGTGGGGATCTAAAAATGAAAATAACAGTAGAGGGCAAAATACTTTTTTGGGGGACAAAGAGATAGTCTGGTGTTCAACTTGCTAGGGCAAAGATGCAAATTCTCAGGTTCAGTGTCATACTTCCCATGGGAGCCCATATGGAGAAAGGGAGGGTAAGAAGGGGCACTTGCCCTCTTCTGGAAACCTGACTATGCATTTCAGTGTTTGGGAAGTACTATGGAGTTTTGTGATAACACTAGTTCTGATTGCTAATTCTTCTGTTGAACTTCTCGATGCATTGTATGAGTGAAAATAGAAAGAACTTTGGAAATTTACAGTAGAAAGAGTGGAAATTTACAATAGAAAGTAGTAATATTGAATTTTTGCATTGAATGTTGTAGCATGGTGTACATACATTATGGGAAAACATGAAAGGCGGAGAAATGAAAACTATGGTATCATCCTTGGGCTGCTGGACAAAGATCTGTCAAAGTTTCTTTCAGGACTTAGTCTTAAGTGTAGTTTTACCTTCTTGATTACCGACTGGGTAATCACTCAGGTATCATTGTGCATAGGACACAAATGACCAAAAGGGGCAAAGCAACAACAGAGGAGTTTTCTTATTGTCCCAATAAGTTTCCAGTTGTTAATTATCTAGCACTTTCATGTAGCTTTTGGGTCTCCTGGTTTTAAATTTAATTTATGTGCTGTGTGGTAAAAACAAATTATATAACCAGAATTCACAATGGAACTTTGCATGTGGTGTTTGTGTATGTTATTTGTAGTTCTAATTTATGTTTGCCCCTTCCTGAAAACTAAGATATGGTCATCCATGATGCTGTCAAGTTGTTGTTAGAGAAGTCCACAGGATTGAAAGGGATGACCAGTGAAATTAGAAGAATCCCTAATATCATCTTATCGTGCATTGGTTACATTATGGAACTGTAAATGGTGGAACATTTCAGTAGTTAACTTCTACCTCCCTCAGCCGGGGAATGAAACATGTGGAATGAACCATGCGGTGTTAGCATCAGTTGTTGCCAGATTTAAAAATTAGCTTTCCAAATAATAGGGATCTGAAAAGGTGCATCCGTATTGCAAGTGTTAGGGGTAAGGTAGATTTCAATGCTTTGCAGTACCTAAGGGCTTTCCGATTACTGAATGGAGCAATACGTGTTATGTTTTGCCAATCGAGAATAGCGGACATATCACTGACAGTTAAAATTAAAAGGGAGGATGTGGTGCAGTGGACCGCAGGATCCCCGTTTCTAGCTCCCTTTTAATTTTAACCATCAGCAATACGTCCGCGATTTCTGATTGACAAAATGTAAAACGTATCACTCTGTTGAGCAATCAGGAAGCTCTTAGGTACTGCAAAAGCATAGAAATCTACCTTACCCCTAAACACTTGCAATACAGATGCACCTTTTCAGATCCCTATTATTTGGAAAGCTATTTTGAAATCTGGCAACAACTGATACTAACACCACATGGTTCATTCCATGGCTGAGGAAGGTAGAAATCAACTACCAAAACGTTCCACCATTTACAGTTCCATAACAAAACCAATGCATAATAAGAGGATATTTGGGATTCTCCTAATTTTTCGCGTGTTACATGCTTCACCAGGGTTCATACTCTTTTTTGAAAGTGGAAATTAAAGAGTTCTTAAGGATCTTCAGGCTATTTTTAAGGACCTTTAAATATTTTTTAAGGACTTCATAATCGCTGCATGCAAATATACACAATATACAAAATGTGAGTTAACTATTACAACATAAGTCATTTTAACACAATAAATCAATTTTGTTGAAGCTAATGAATATTCCATTGCACAAATATATGAATTAAAATTAGTTCTACTAAAATAAACCTAAATACTCCAACAAAAAAACCAACTAACTTAAAAGTGCCTTATATACATTACTTACTGGTAATACTGGATCCATTATTTGTCCTGAAGCATATCTTTGCATCTACAGAACTAACACTCTGCTTCTTCATATTGTGGTGTGAAGCATAAAATTTATTTACTTTGGAATTTCAATTTTCAACAAATTTTCACCCATTAATTGTGATTATAGGCCCATCTTTGTGGTTTCGGAAACTTTTTAAATTTGCATTTGTTTTTCCTTCAAAGTTTATTCGAATTTATATTTTTTTATTAATTTACAAATTCATTTTAACAAAAACAGTATTGCAAATACAGCTTAGAATTTCATATGGCTGTGATTGTCAGTCTTTGAAATTTTTGGTATCTTTACCTTTCCATTCAATAACTTAATTCCTTCCATTAGAATTACTTTTACAAATATGTACGGACACAGGCTAAGAAACTAAATGCAGTAATTCTGTGGGTGGCATCATTACAAGTGCTGCAGCTGGAAAAATAACCCTTCTATAAAAATGCAGCACAGCTTGTTAGACCTGTTTTAGGTTAATGAAGCAAGTAAGCACACTATCTAAATTAAATCGAAACACACAAGTTCATCGTAACTTAAATCATATCATCGGAATTGAAAGCCCTAAGTTCAATACAAATGTTTGCATAAATTTCAAAACTACATTGGCAGAATTCAAAGAATCAAAACTGAACAATGAAGCATCACTTTCTTTTAAGTATTTATTCATTTATGTTTTTATTTACTACACAGCTTCCGAATTCCCAAATCTGGAGAAAAATTTGGTTTTCGTAGTTTTGGATGAATAACACATTTTTGCTTGTGTAACTGTTGCATTTTTATTTTTATTTATTTCTTAATTCTACAGCTGCAACACTTGTAGTAACTTCTTCCATACACTTAATGCAGGTTGATTTTCAACATTTGGCAATAGTGTATAGGTGTAAAAGCTAAAACAAACTGCAGTAACAACAAGACACCTATGAAGTTTCCTTCAGAATTTTTACTTCTATTATACATCTTTTTTTTTGCTCTTAAACTTAAAGAAGAAAGATGACACCGAATTTTCGGGTGTAATAAGCACGTCTTTTGAATCCGTTCTGACGCAAATTAAATTTATCAAAGCTATTCAAAGTCAATGGAACCGGTATGGAAAACAATAGTATCTGACAGAAGAAAGAAGTTTTTTTAATCGGGTTTTTAATCCCTCAGATATTGCTGTAAACGGAATCATGAGCTTACAAACTCTTAGAAACAGAGATATCGACAAAAATAAGATGTGACTTTACGTCCCCTGGTGGGAAAACCATGCATTATTTTAGGTAAGAAAGTACTCTGAAAAGGTTTATCTATAATCGGTCCAAGAAAAAAAAAAAAATTTAGTCGAGTTTTCAGGAGCCCAGATTTTGATTCAAATACATCAGAAGCAGAAATTAACACTTATGACCCCTGGTGGCCAAACCATTCTTTACCAAACATTAGAAATTAAGTGAAAAATATTTTCCATCAGGTCTTGTATGCGATACAGGAAGAATTTTTCAAATTGGAGTTTTAGGAGCAGAAAACGCAATTTACATTTGTACCCCCTAGCAGAAAATCTATGATTTACTTGAAAATTTTGAATTTATAGGAAAAACATTTTGCATTGGAAACACTATCCAACAAAGAAAGAATTTTTCAAATCGGACTACTAGAAGTAGAGATATTGACAAAAATAAGATGTACATCTACGCCCCCGACGTAGAAACCATGCATAATTTCAAAAAAGTGTTCCTAAAAGGTTTGTCGACATGAGTAGTATCGGTCAACAAGCGACTTTTTTGCAATCGAGATTTTAGAAGCTCATATTTTGCTGCAAATACATCAGAAGCAGAAATTAAGACTTATGCCACCTGGTGGCCAAACCCTTTTTTACAAAAATTAGAAATTATGTGCAAAGGATTTTCCATCAGGAGCTGTATTCAGTGCAGAAAGAATTTTTCAAATTGGAGATTTAGAAGCAGAGATATAGGGGGAAAGCAATTTACCTTTACGCCCCTAGCGGAAAGTCTATGAATTACTTGAAAATGTTGAAATTATATGAAAAACATGTCCCACTGAAATCACTATCCAATAAAGAAGGAATTTTTGAAATCGGACTCCTAGAAGTAGAGATATTCACAAAAATAAGATACACATCTACGCCCCTGGCGGAGAAACTGAGGAATATTTTAAGAAGAAAATGTTCCGAAAAGGTTTATCGATGCGAGTGGCATTAGTCCACGAAAGAATTTTTTCAAACGATATTTTAGAAGCTCAGATTTTATGGCAAATACATCAAAAGAAAAAATTAACACTTAGGCCCCTGGTGGCCAAAGTATGCTTTACCAAAAATTTGAAATTATATACAAAAGATTTTCCATCAGGAGGTGTATCCGCTGAAGGAAAAAATTTTCAAATCGGAGTTTTGGAAGAAGAATTATCGGGGAAAATGTAATTTACTTTTACGCCCCCTAGCGGGAAATCTGTGCGTAATTTAAAAATGTAACTATATCTAAAATACTCTTCGACATAAATGGAATTGAAAGATAAAAGAATTTTTTCAATCGGATGTTTAGAAGCAAATATGTGGAATAAAACGTATTTTTGAATTCAACATCATCTGCATTTACACCCTCTAGCGGCGAAATTGCAGATCGTAAAAAAAAAAACGAAATAAAGGATCATCATTCGCATATTTCAAGCTTCCCAATGCAAAAAAATAATTTTTCAAATCGGACTAATAGTTGCAGAGATTTCGTGGGTACAGACAGACGGACGGGCAAACCGATAACATAAGCACGATCTTTTTTTTTACAAAAGACGTGCTAAAAACAGTAATGCAATTTAACAATGACTGCAAGGAAATTATATTATGTAGATATTCACTTTTTTGAGGTCAAACAAAGGATGTTGGCATACAATGAAATCAATTTTTCAACTCCTTTTTTGCAACTACTGACATGGTAATTTCTGCCAATTCTTCATTTTTTTCCTTTATTAATTTTCGAAAACTATTTGATTGAAGTCATCAATTCCCCTTGGGCGGCAAGGTCATCTGCACATTTCCTCTAATTCGGCAACATTTTTTTCTACTTTCAGTTTTTTCGTACTAAGCATTTGCCCTCCTCAATCAATTTATGTTTCCTCCCAGATGTTGCTTGGCACATTTTTTTTTTTTTTTTTTTTGCAGCATCTAAATATTGAACATATTTCTGTCTAGCTGAAAAGACAGAAGCTCTAAGCTCTTTACTTAGTACCACATTCTCTAATAAATAACAGGAGATAACGATCTGAACTGCACTGACCCCATGCAAAGAAATCAAGAAGCCAGCAATAAATCTAATCTAAACCAAAGGGATTTGAAGGTAGCTGGTTGGCAAACTGCCAAAAGCAATACAGAACATGGGTAAACTTTTGCGACATGCGATCTAGTGGATCTAGATATGTAAAACCATCATCAGTACGCTAACGAACCAGCTGGCCTGCATAACGCGCACATTTCTTTGGTTAAAAAAAAAAAAATTACGACCTTTTTAATGACTGAATATAATATAATTATGGTGTTTTCAAGGACTTTTTAAGAGCCCTTAAAAACAGAACAGAAATTAAGGAGTTATTAAGGGCCCTTAAAAAGGTAAATGGAAATTAAGGAGTTCTTAAGGACTTTTTAAGGGCCCTTAAAAAGGCAAATGGAAATTAAGGAGTTCTTAAGGACTTTTAAGGACCGTACGAACCGTGTTCACTGCCAATCCTTCTCACTATGACCAGTGAAAATTCTCCCAAACACCTAAAAGCAAAGAAACTTAGAACAAGACTGCAATCGCGGCCTGCACCTATAATGAGACTGAAATATACACTGAAGAGCAAGTGAATTGGATACCTGTCTAGTAACGTGTAGCACCACCTTTCGCCCTGATGACGGCAGCGATTCGTCTCGGCAAGACACCGGAAGTGTTGGGAAGCCATATGGATCCACAACCCCTGAACAAGCTCCCACAGTTCACGAAGATTTGATGGAGGGCGGTCAGAGCCTCGAACATTTCTCTCGATGGCATCCCAGATGTGCTCGATGGGATTGAGGTCAGGTGACCTAGCTGGCCAAGGAAGCGAGGTCATGTCGATGGAGTGTTCATCCAACCATTCGGATACAATTTGGGAGCTGCATTGTCTTGTTGCAGGATGAGGTCCCCAGTGGGATGTTAAAGACGCACAAACGGGAGCAAATGGTTGTCCAGGATATCCCGGTAACATTCACACGTACCAGAGGTCCCATTTCAGTCCACGTAAACTGTCCCCAGACAAGAATGCCACCCCCACCAGCTTGAAGAGTACTCTGCTGGCAAGAAGGATCCATCGCTTCATGTGGTTTGCGTCATACTCGTATCCTGCCATCCGCATGTATCAACATGAATCTCTACTCATTAGTCCAGGCAACATTTTCCCACATGTCTAGGGTCCAGTGGCGATGTTCCCGTGCTCTTGCTAATCTTTGCACCCCGTGATGTGTGGTCAGCAGCGGTACACTCGTGGGAAGATGGCTTCTGCACCCCATAGCGAGGAGATGGTTCTGCATGGTGTGGCTGCTTACACGTTTTTGTGCACCAGCATTAAATTGCCGAGTGATTTCTTGCACTGTGGCCCGTCTATCCACTGTTACAATGCAAGCTAGCCAATGATGACCCCATTCATCCACATGCTGTTGTCCACGGCAGTTGGCCTTTGCAGGGATGGTTTTACCAGATTCGATGTACTCACGGTGCACCCGTGACACAGTGGCTCGTGAAAATCCCAGTGCCTGCACGACTTCCGAGATGGAGTGACACATTCGTCAGGCCCCGACAATTTGCCCACGATCAAATGCGCTTACATCCTTCGTCTTACCCATACTGCGTCCGACTCTTACTGATTCCCATTGCATCACTCCTTATATTGTTGGATCGCTGCATACGTCATGTCGTTTCCGTTTACAGGGCCGCCCACAGCGCCACATTTGCATAACCCCAGCTGTCTCTAATTCAATTGCTTTTCAAAGTATACTGTTTATTATAAAATACTTCAATGGGAAAAAGATGCTTTCATAGTATAGCAGCAATGCTAAGATCTATGAAAGCAAAGGACAATGAAGTTTTCAATACCAAAACTCACCCTTTTGCCCATAGCTCCCTGGGAAGAACATATATATTAGCACACATATGACCTCCAACATTTTGCCTTAGGCAACCCCGGTGGAAAGCACGATAAATAAACATTAAAATAAAACTTTTTTTTAACTTTTTTTTTTTAATGAACTGTAAATTTTAGCATATTTTTTTTTTATTTTAATATTCATTTTATTTATGCATTAGTATTAGTGTTTAATGTGTGCAAGGAATAGTTAGGGTGAAAATCAAATTAAAAAAAAAGTTTGTGTTTAATGTTTTTTTGTGCTTTCCATTGGGATTGCACCAAGGAAAAATGTCAGAGGTCATACATGTGTTAATATGTTCTTCCTGTAGAGCTATAGACAAAAGGGTGAGTTTTTTGGGTAATGAAAACTTCACGGTTCTTTGCTTTCATAGATATTAGTGAAACTGAAGTATTGTGCGTATAGATGATATCTGAGAGCTATCTATGGGCTATGTGTTGTGTCCGCTTTTAACAAGCCAGCAACTAGCTCACACCACAGCCAAAAAGACAAATCTTTCCTTGAGAACTAATGCACAATTCTGATAGTAGGTGGTGTACAAGGTGTGATCAAAAAGTATCCAGACTGGGTGCATAAGTTCGGACTTACGCAACGCGGTAGGAAGCCGTTTGACACACATTAACCTTGGAACCTACTACACATATGCTGTGAGGTGAGTCATGTCACCCCTCCTTGTCCAATTCTTTTACAGTAGTGCTTTGTTCTTGTGTGTGTGAAGCTGTTCGTCGCATTTGTCATTTCAGAAAAACATTATCAACGAATTTGCATCAGATTTTGTCAACAACTTTGTGAAACTTTCAAAGACACATACTTAAAGTAACAGGAAGTATATGTGGAGGATTGTATGAGTCGTGCAGGAGTTAAGAGTGATACACACGTTTTAAAGATGGTCATGAGAGTGTTGAGAGTGATGAATGGTTTGGGAAGCCAGAAACCAGCAAAAGTGAAAACAATACGATACATAAAAACTTGCAGATTATAGGATTTACTTAGGAATAAACGGATGTTATTTATTTACAGTCAAATTTTTGGGTAGTGACCCTA